>OY987245.1:17135629-17210483 GCA_963920765.1 Ulota crispa
GTAGTTGCTTGACCTTCAAAGCTAAGTCTTTGATCAATATGTTCTAACTTGAGTAACATTCATAATCACAAAATTACTTATTTTACTTCATAATCACAAAATTTATTCTTTTACTTCCTACATCAAATTTGAATGTTGTTAGTTTTATACAGCCTCCACCCCTTTGAAAGCGTGAAAGCAAGTTACTAGTTGACCCTAGGTAAGAAACTTTTGTTCATCACGTGCTTCAAAATATTTAAAACCAAACATCAACATAAAACTCCAAACCTAGATAAATCCATGTTCCACAGCAATTCTTGCATTTCACTCAATATTTGATAAAATTTTACCAAAGCTTAACACAACCTTGTGAAGGCCAAATGGGAACTCTACAATTACCTCACTACCCTGATTAGTACAAAGGTTGTTATCCATCTCATCTTCACAAGTTTGCTGTTCTTAATTCATTTTCTATGAGGAGTCCCAGATAAAAATGAATATCTGAATGTAAACTTACTAAACATAAAAACACACATACAATTCATTTTCTAAAAAATCATCATTCTCTGGGACAACAGAGATAGACACTAAGAGAGTACTAAAGATGTGCGTTGCAAAGGAAAAAACAAAGCTACTCACGCCCTAAGATCAGGTAAACTTGAGATGCACTTCTACAACTTACTTTCTATGATGTGCGGAAGAGCAAAGAACTGCACATTCTCCAACAAGCCAAACCAGATAAGCAAGACAAAAACAAACACGAAATCCTCGCACACGCTGTCACTATCTTCCACGTTTCCAAAACTGCATATCATCCAACCGACAGTCAACTGCGCCACGCATACCCACGCATCACCCAGACAATCACCATGGCTCGCCCATGAATCCACAACCAACAGCCAGCTGCATTCTCAAACTCCCAGACGCCAGCACATCACACAAAACTCGGACAAAACCGGGACAACGGAAAGTCAGGTCCATCACACTCAACACCAACGTGGCCAAGCCAATTCGACACCGCTGCACACAAAGCACAAACCCGTCACAGGCTACTCACGTATCTGCGCCGATCGTGCACACTCCAAGCGTCGCTGCCCATCTAACAACCGTCCAAATCTTCCTACCGTCATCTCCGTGCCATGCCACTCGCTCTCGCAAGGGACAAGGGATACACTCAAAGCCTCCTGCTAAGCCCTGATCCAGATCGTCACAAGGGGTGGCACCCATCAATACAGCTTTTTCTCCGCTCCCATTCAAAAGCTAAGCACAACCTCCATCTCATCCACCATCATTCGCGTCTTCCCAGACGCAACCTCAACTGCTTCTCGGTCTCCACTCTTAAAACGAGCAGCTGCCCGTACCAAATCTAGCTAGCAACGAAAAACAACGACCCCCCGCACCATCGCACCCACATCCACACGCGACCCACACACGAACCAAACCACACACAAACGCTTCCACCACCACACCGCACGTCAATAAAATAATGAACACCCAAATCCAGTGATATTTACTGCATCAGTTTACATTCTGCTTGATCGGCCCCTGCCTCCCAAATGCTGCGTGCCAAGTCTCCCGGCCACCGCCGCTTCCCATCAAACAAGGGCATATCCATCGCACCCCTGCGCCGGTCGCCACCGCCCGCGCCGGTGACCGCCCCGAAATCGTCTATGCTACTCAAATCTACAAACCGGACGTCCGCTCGCTCCCCGCGTCGCCGCCTCGGGCTCGAGTCCCATCGCACCACCCTCCTCAGAACCGGCAAGACGTGCCCAGTCTCTGCACCTGGTTCTTGCTCTTCACCCTCACCTTCGCGAACGCCTCCGGCAGCAGCTCCTGCACGCGCGCCACGAACACCGCCCACACCTGCTCGTTCATGTCCGTCAGCACCAGCGGCCCCTCCGCCGCCCCCTTCCGCTCCTCGCCCGCGTCCTGCACCGCCTGGGCCACGTTCAGCGCCGCGTACCCCCGCAGCCCGATCGCCCGCGGCTTCTCGATCTGCGTGTGCGACCGGAACTTCGGGTTCAGCTTCAGCGACGCCGTCCGCGACGGCATCGACATGCGCGACAGGAAGTACGCGTCCTCCGCCGTCGTCCCCGCCCCCGCCGCCTCCTGCCGCGGCCCCAGCGGCGACCGCGGGAACGCCGTTATCTCCAGCGACTGCAGGCTCGCCGCCGCCACCTCCGGGCTCGACTCGTTCGAGCTCCACCGCTGCGGCGACCGCGGCGACCCGCACCTCCGCCCGTACGCCGGGCTCCACGCCGCTCGCTCCGGCAGCTTCAGCGCCGGCACCTCGTCGTCCTCGTCCATGTCGAACTGCACGTCGTCGTCGTCCTCCTCCGCCTCCGCCTCGTACTCCTCCTGCGCCCCCTCCCCCTCCGACCGCAGCTCCTCCTCCACCTCCCACTTCGCCTGCAGGCACACCCGCTCCAGCTCGCTCGCCTCGTCGTCCACGCCGCACAGCTCCCGCGTCATCATCCCGCCCATCTCGCACAGCGTCAGCCCCTCCGCCGCCGCCTGCTTCAGGAACGTCGTCGACAGCACCAGCATCCGCAGGCACGCCTCCCGCAGGCTCGGCAGCTCGCCCCGCAGCAGCGAGCAGTCGCGCCCCGCGTCCAGCCCCTCGATGTACTCCAGCTCCTCCCGCGAGAACGGGATCGACGCCTGCGGCCAATGCAGCCACTCGAAGTACGGCTCGTCCAGGCTCTCCGGCAGGCACAGCCCGTGGTCGATCGGAATCAGCTCCACGCCCTCCGCCTCGAACAGGCTCCCCGCCTCCACGCACGTCTTCCTCACCAGGATGTTGCCCGCGTGCCGGTCCGTGTTCAGCAGCCGCACGTCCAGAATCCCGATCCGGTGCACCGACGCCACCGGGAACATCGACGTCCCGTGCTCGCTCGCGTCGAAGTCGTGGGCCACGAACTGCTGGAACGACGCGATCTTCGCGTTCCCCGCCTGCCCCTGCCCCGGCCCATGCCCCCCCGCGCCCGCGTACTCCGCGTTCACGTTGAACACCGGGTGCGTCGCCTTCACCAGCGCCGTCACCGGCACCCTCGCGAAGTGCCCGTGGTCCAGCAGGTACGCCGCCACCTCCCGCAACCCCGTCTCCCCGACCCGGATCGACGGCTTCAGCCCCGGCTGCCCCAGCGCGCGCCCCGTGAACCCCTTCGGGTTGTTCGGCGCGAACGGCTCCTCGTCCGTCGGCTTCACTATCGCCACGCTCTCGCCCTTCGGGTTCCGGAAGTAGTACGCCCCGCCCAGGCCCCCGCTCGCCGCCACCGGCTGCACGCCCGCCTCGATGCCCTTCACCGCCTCCCGCACCAGCCGCCTCACCTTCGCCGACGTCTTCGACCCGCCCACGATCTCGAACACGCTGTTCTGGTGCAGCTCCCTGCCCCTCGGCGACAGGCACGGCGTCGACGAGCTCCGGTAGATCCCCCTCGTCAGCAGCAGCGGCGCGTCTCCCCTGATCTCGCTCAGATCCTTGTCCAGCACGTGGTCGCCGAACACCAGCGTGCTCTGCTCCGTGGGCACGCCGAACGCCGCCTGCACCTTCTTCTTCACGGACAACGCGTTGTCGGCCCTGTCCAGCTCTATCCCGAGAACGCTTCCTGCCAAACCCCCCACCCGATCACACACGGCACTTCCGTCTCAACGTGCCCATTTGTTGCAGGGAAACCATCGATCCGAATGAGCAGTGGTTGGATTCGTTGACTGCTATCTAAAGCTGCGAAAAGACAAGACTCCCACGCAAATAACCACTGAGAGTTTACATATTGCAACTGACCCATTCAACTGATCACACTATGCATGGACATAATTGAGACTTGACCGCACGTCACGTCACCAGAAGCAGCGAAGTTCATTACATACATCGGTCATACAAGAAGTTAAATGGAACATCAGAGAGAACCTCGTGAAATCCTTGAAAAATATTGATAAGAAAACGTGAAAGGCACAGTTTTAGCCTCGTAGTGTTGAGCGAGTTTGCCCATGCAAGCGCATGTTGGCAAGGTAAATGATCAAGGAAACCATGTCATGTGATAGGAACACAAACCTAGTCGTATAATAACAGGAGTGAATTCGTGTACCTGAACAAGTTTGCACGAAAATGCGTCGCCCGCCCACTTGGCGACATGCATTCTGATGAAAGCCATTCCTGCCAAGGTTCTGGCCATTTCTTCCAAGGTTTTGGCCATTAACAGTATCCGAAACGGCCAAAGGTTTCCGAACTTGCACTGGGCCTTGTGCAGTCGGAGGCATACCTGCGCCTTTCACATAAAAGACCTCACCAGTCGTTACGAAATTCAATTGCTTCAAAATTCTCTCTCAACACTCCGAAGCACAAGACACTAGCAAACCTTCCAGCCTCACAACTTGGGCTAACTTATGTCTACATCACCAGGCCGGGACGTGCCCAGCATATACATTTTCAGCTTTCAACTGCAAGGAGCCTACGGAAGGACTTCGACAGATGTCAGAAAATACAGCACAGCTTCCTACAGAAGCTTTGAAATTGAAAACTTCGCTAAATTTTGCAGATGCTTACTGCCAAAACCCTTGGTTCCTGTTGCATGTTTCATCACACGCAGTTCGTCGAGGAGCCGTATGATATGGAAACAAGTGACACGAGCGAGCTACGAGTTTTTTTTTTTTACCTGGACGAGACGTCGTGCTTAAATTGGAAAGCGTCCCCTTCTGTTGCGCTGGCTTCCCACAATTGCTTCCACTGGTACGCAATCATCCAGTTTCAAGGCTCCCGATCGCCGTCTCGGGCTCGTAATACCTTCTGCTCCGTTGTTATACAGATCTACAACGTGACACTGTGCACTCGCCTCGCTACCATCATCAGGCTTGCGTTACAGCGCCTGGAGCGCCTGGAGCGCCTGGAGCGTCTGGAGCGTCTGGAACTCTTCACGGAAAAGTGATGGTGCCGGTGCAATGCGCCTGCTCAAGCCTCGATCAAACTGCATACAAGAGCTCCTTGAAGATCGCGACCACGGGGAGCGCCACTAGTCTTGTAAGGAGCAATCGATCACGCGGACACTCACGGAGCCCCAGTGCATGACCCGTGATAAGCTTTCCTGCTACATTTGCAGAGCTTGGGCGAGAAGTTTGGCTGCTGGCATTTTCATTCCATCCGTGGGCACCACTCCACGGAACGAATTTAATGTGCACCACAGACCATACTCCCAGATTCACACCACTGGCAAACGTCGCCCCCGATTTGCGTGCGAAGTCAAAGAAATTCCCCGCCGCAGATCCTATAGCTTCATTGGAAGGCAAACCCTAACTCACCTGTCGCAATACCACAAGCTCTTTTCTCACAAACTGATCACGAAAACCAGCAACATCAAAATTCGAACTATTCACCTCAAGCCGCAATGCAACACATTCCTCATCAATCTCCTCGTTAATACGGTCGCTATATGCGCGCGAGAGAGCCAAATTGGCCGGCACAGGGGGTTTAGGCCGGCAGAGCACAATCTTACGGAATGCGAACAACAGCAACACCGGTATGGACTCTACCAACAACGACGACGCACCGATCTGCACCGCGTGGCCCCCGAGAATACGGTTGTCAAGCCTGTAAAGTTGTCGCACATTCCGCGAATTGGAACGCACAAGCAGCGACAGACGTAACGGAATGGAGATGATGAATGTGGCTCTCTCTCTCGGCTTGCAATGAGTTAGCTGCTCCTTCAACCGACTCGAGATCGATCGACTCTGGCTCCGGCTCGGGATCGATCGACTCTGGCTCCGATTTGACACTCAAGTCGTCGGGTGCAAGGGCAACGTCGCCAGGGGAGAGAATGTGCACCTCCACAACCCAACCTCCTCAGGTATCATCCGAGCTCTTTGTTCGCTACTGTAGTGGCAACAATCTCCCGGCGACAAGTGCAGCGTCGCGAGCACTACCGGGCCCAGCCCAGCCCTACCCTAGAAACATGGATGGACAGAACCCCATGCATCCCACACTCTTGCATCCCTCATCACCCCGAATCTTTTCAGAATCTGACAAATCGGGAACAGGATAGAGATTCCGCATGGACGTTCATCGAAATCCGTGAGTGGGCTGAACAACGGGTGACGCACTGACGCTCATCCTGTTTGCTGGCCCTGCGGTCGGCGTCCAAGCGTTTGCCGTGGCGAGCAATAGTTGCGTCATTTGCTGCAAGGAGTGGCAAATCGAGAAACATTGGTTTTTTCTGTTCTCAGGGTTTTGATGGACGAAGAGCATGGCGAGTGCTAGGACGACGATGCCGGGCGCTCTATCAGTCTCCGCTTCCACGCACGTGAGTTTTTCCGAATTCCTCCTCGTCTTGCAATTTGCGAAACGCCCCATTTGATGGCATGACACTGTATTGAAAATTTTGAGCCCTGAAACCCTAGATTCTTCGTCTTCGATTTTCTTCGAAACAGAAGCTCGGGCTTGTCGTCGTGCCCTTAAATTTTGAGCTTACATTTTGAGCTAATCTTGAATGCTTCAAATTGGTGTTCTAGATTGGAAGCTTTTCATAGCGATTCCATCTCTGTGGTCCAGAATTGATGGGTTTTAGGGTTTGGCAGGTGGCGGTGCAATGCTGCAGCACCAGCCGGTGCGTGCAATTGGCGCCCAGCTGCTCGAAATCTGCAGCGTGGACGTCGCGTCCGCGTCGTGATGCAGTGAGTTCGAGGTCGTTGTGCGGTCGGAGTGGTCCGGTGCGAGAGGGGGTGGAGTGCGCGGGGCTGGGGGACTTCGTGGGCGGGGATCTGATGGGGTTCGACCTGGACGACTGGGTGGCGGACGTGGAGAACTACGGCTCCATCGCCGTGTACCCGCCTGCCGAGGGCGGCTACGAGGGGCGGTATGTGACGCGCTTGAAGGCCGAGGGCTACCATTTCATGAACATCTCTGCACGAGGGCTGGGCGATCCCGAAGCCTACCTCACCAAAGTGCACGGCGTCCGCCCTGTAAGCCAACCCCGCAAAACCCTAAACCCCACCCATCGCTCTATCCCCTCCACATCACAATTCTACCCATATAAACAGGGGAAAATTTTATGGTTACCCCTGAAGTTTGCCATATTTACATAGATACCCCTGCTTTTTCAGATTTTGCCCAAATACCCTTGAACCATAAGATATAAGGCATTTATTTGTTGTACTCATACTTTCTTCATGACCAATGCTGAAGAAGGGAATGTAATGTAATGAAACAAAAAGAAGCAACATGCGCACAAAGGAAGAAGGGAAGTGACGTGCACAACAAATCAAAATGCTTGAAAATTTTGGTCCAAGGGTATTTGTGTAATTTCTGAAAAAGCAAGGGTATTTGTGTAAATATTGCAAACTTGAGGGGGTATTTATGAAATTCTCCCTTGTATAGATACCCTTGGTTATTCAGAAATTGCACAAGTACCCTTGGATCATAATTTTCAAGCGTTTGTTTTGTTATGCACGCTACCTCCCTTCATAACCAATGTGAAAGCAAGGAGTGCAATAGAACGGAAAAGAAGCACTGTGCGCATAAGGGAGAAAGAAGTGACATGCGCAATAAAACAAACACTTGAAAACTATGGTCTAAGAGTACTTCTGCAATTTTCTGAAAAATTAGGGGTATCTATACAAATATGAGAAACTTTAGGGGTATCTATAAAATTTTCCCTACAAACAACTCCTCATTTCCTATCACCATTAGAAAATGGAACCCAAGTCAACACCTTTTGTTGGTT
Organism: Ulota crispa; assembly: GCA_963920765.1. Taxonomy (NCBI): domain Eukaryota; kingdom Viridiplantae; phylum Streptophyta; class Bryopsida; order Orthotrichales; family Orthotrichaceae; genus Ulota; species Ulota crispa. The sequence continues at coordinate 17,143,324 of OY987245.1, forward strand.
TAAATGTCTTGGGGCTTGAACATTTTGAATAGAACTGTGTTGATTAGGACGTGCTTGTGTTGGTTAGGATTGCTGGATTCAAACCCATTTTCTACTAATGTGTTTTCCTTGTGATATTTGCAAATAAACTTCAAGGTCTGGGATTTGCCTTGTGCACGCTCTCTCTCTCTCTTGGGTGGGTTGAGTCAATAATTTTAGTAAAGAATTCATTAATGGGTGTTGGGACTTTTGCTGGAAGTTAGAATTCTTGAATCTTATAGAGGAGAATTGAGAAAATAAATTTTGACGTCCTTGTTATAGCTACATGCATGTTTGTCTTTTTTGAGTAACAAGGGGAGAGGTTTTAGAACAACTCTGAGAAAAAGTGTTCAATGAGATGATTGGTTATCCTAAAATATAAGCCCTACTTATTTGAAAACTTGATTTTTCCACCTTCCGGCAAAAGTCCTAATGCCTACTATATGTGTACTCTCATTTAGGTTACTCACACAGTGTTAGTATTTTCCCCTTGTTGCAATCATACGAATGACTTTCTAAAGCCAAATTGTTCTTTCCAAAAAGAAACAATAGTATGAGACTATGCCGAGTCTTATTTTGGAATCTCCTCTTTTCGAGTATTGTATAGGATAGTGCGTTGCAAAGAATGCATTATGGAAAAAAAAAAAAAAGCTAACACTAACGGCAAAGCTTGATAAGGAAGTCTCTTTTTTTTATGTAATGCTTGATGAAAAGTGTACTATCTAACGTAGACTATATTAGTGCAAACATGATGAACGAACAAAATTTGTAATCATGGATGAAGTATCCATAATCAGGTATTATGCCTCCAAAACCCTAATTCTGCTACTTTGATGAACAAGAGTTTTTCCTTTGGTGGCTTACCGGATATGAAACTGTTTGTTTCTTATGTTTTTCTTATTACAGTAGAGTGTAATTGGCGTGGTCCCCTATTGGCTACTGTTTAGTTGGTGGCTAGAAAAACTCTGTTCACATTTTTCTAGGAGTACAATGACTACATGTGGAAGGTACCCTTTTGGTACATTTTGCTACATTTTTTGAGGTTTTTATGAGTAGTTTTGCTTTTACTCCTATAGATATGGAAAGAGATATTATAGCACTTTGGGATTAATAATTTTTCTTTGGAATTGGATTTGAATTTGTGTAGCCACATCTTGGGAAGCAAGCAGTGGTGCGATGGTATTATCCACCAGAGGTTGATTATCGGCTCTCTCTTCTGCCCAAGGATTGTAAAGGCATTGTTCTTTGGGTTATAGAAGCCAAGGTAAGTATCATGCTCCCCTTCTAGTTTTATATGTGTTACAAACTTGCTCCAAAATGCGCCAAAACTTCTCTAAATTTCCTATGTAGGTGCTCTTAATACTTGTGATAAATCTGGAGTTTTCCAACATTGTTTCGTTACTTCAAAACTTAATAATATAGAAATAATTAAGGTTTTAATAGTGATCTAGAAATTTTCACATTTATTTGAATTCCTTGTTGTATTCACACATTGCATCTTGCGCCATAACACAATATAATAGTGAGAATACAAAACGCATGTATATATCTGGCTTCCATATATATGTTTCATGAACAAATAAGCATCTATGCTACAAGTGGCTTTGTCCTTGTACTTACTCAAACTTCCTCAAGATAGCTTTTCTTGATATAAAACTTCATTCCGTGCAATCTAGAGCTAATAAACAATGTGATATTAGAGTAGGCAAGACTATAGAAATCTAAGCCTCATAATTTTACATGAGTCTATGTTTGACATGAGATCTAATAGAACGTGATCTGAGTTAATATCAAAAGGACTAAACTTGAGATTTTTTTTGTTTTTTTGGGTCAACCAACATTTACTAAAGAATGCGAGTAAGGAAAAAAAGGATAGAATCACTCATATGTGCACATTCATCCATCAAGTCTACTGTTTTTAATATACTTTATCCAAATATTGACGAGCTTGATGTTTGTTTGAGAGGCATTTGAAATTTCATTCATTTGTTTTTACCCAAATCTTTTATTGTTGAGGTAGCCAGTATCAAATTGCTTTAATGTTGTGGCTATATTTGCCTTCAAAAAGTTCATTGGGTTCTTCCCTAAATGTAGCTATGGTGTTGGCAGGTGCTATCTAAGTCCGAGCTGCAGTACCTTGCACTTCTCCCAGCCATTCGACCCAAAGTCAAGGTCATTGCCGAATGCGGCACTTGGTAAACAACTCTTTACTTTTCTTACTTCTCTTTAACCCTTTTACAGCAAGGCAACCAAAAAGTGGTCAATTCGAGTGTATTTTTAGAACTCTCATAGTTAAAAAGGTCAAATATACCAAATCAACTGACCACTTTTGTAATTTCACCCAAAACTAACTCTGAACCTAAAAGAAACAACTTGATGTACAGTTGGAGAACTTTGAATAAATATACCAAATATTTTATTTTGTTGGTTTTAGATTGGTTGTTGGTTTTAGGTTGAACCTATCTCATAATATTCCAACTTAACACTTTTGGGAGGGATGATTTTGGTCACATGCTTTTAAGGGCATGATGGTTGTGGTGCATAAACTTTAGGTTCACTTTCACTTTTGGATCCACATATCTATATCATAAAGCGTGGGTTCTTTGTCACATATCATTTGAAAAAATTCTATTAACGTTAGAAGTTCAAATTATTTATTATAAAGCATTGGGTGTCAAGAATTGGGGGTTTGTCCATCACCCATATTTTAAATTCACATAGGGAAAGAATGAGAGGAAAAGGCAAAGAAATGGGGAGTGAAAAGTCAAGGCGCAAAGCAAGTGCAAGACATACTTGTAGTATTAAAATTTGGCTTTTGTCATAGGACTCCTTCAATTGATTGCACCTCCTTAACCCCTAGCCAAGATAAGAGGATGAAATATATCCCATGGTTTGCCTATTTTGAGATACCGAGTTGGGGGGTTAATAAATGTGTTCTGTCTCACCCTGTTTGCAACGGTAATGTTTGAACATGCCAGAATTGCTGGAGATGGAATGGCGGATTGCTAAATTAAAAGGGGTACTCCTTAATTAGAGCGAGAAAATCTGAACTGATGTGGCATGGGCTTGTGCTCGAGGGGTGATATTTTTCATAGCACAGTAATACGTGTCGGTCTCTCATATTACTTTATAAGTCAGTATGGTTCAGTACATCTGTAACTGTCGGTCTGATTCCAGATTATAAGCACTATCTCATATTTTGTTGTTTTTTGTGTATTTTGTTTTGTTTTATGGGTACACTAATTTAAACTAATGTTTTTTTGCAGGCGAAAATATAGATGGAAGCCTTTGAAGGACGTGGCAGGGATCCCAGCTTCTACTGGGGAAGTGACAGCCAAGGCGTCCTCTTGATTTGTTGAATAATAAGTGTACTGGCGTAGTCCATAACCTTTTTTTAGTTGCTAGAGCTGCTGTTCAGTTGAATTTTTTGTTACTTTTGTTGTATGGAATCACACCGTTAATGAGATTACATTCTCTTGTTATTGTAAAAAAAAATATGATTGAATATCACGCAATGTCTACTTGTAGTGTAAGAACATCCGCACCCATACATGCACAGGGACTAGCGCACACAATAATTGAATGATAAATGCTTAGGGCCCTTGAAAATGTTCTCTTGCATTAACACTCAAACTGAAGCTTGCTTAAGGTAATCAAATTTTAAAATAGGACAGTTTTGTTTGGCAACTATTACTACTTAAAAGAGTGATTTTTACTTTTGAGCAACATAAAATTAAAACTAAAAGTAAAAAAAAATTGTTTATTGACCATTATATATTGACATAAACACAACATTAGTAATATACACAGATATATAGGATGAATTCCTTATGTTAATTGTTTTAGAAAAATAATCTTTAGAATCTCGATTTGTGGTTCTCATGGATTTTATTACTTTTAAAGAACTTCACATTGAAATACAAGAATGCAAAAAGGAACTTAGTTCATCTATTTTCTTTGAGAGAATTACTAAACAAATGAAATCTTCTCAAATTTTGCAAAATTTGATTAGTAATTACATCCAAAACAACCTAACTTATACTAGTGCACAAAAGAAGGTTGATGTTGTTGTCTACGGAATTGGTTCCATTGTTGGAACATGCAAGTCACGATTTCAGTTGGCTTTTATTCTTCTTTTGAAAGAGAAATATAGTTGTATTGGAAATATTTATATATATGATCCAATTTTGTCACAAGAAGAATACAATGTTATACACTCATATGGATGCATTCAAATCAAATACAATGAAAAAGGAAGAAGACGTGCTTTGAAGCCAACCATTTTTTATATGCCTAAATGCAGCCTTCAACTGATGGACAATCTTGTGGGTGAAAACATTAGAGCAAGGTCCCTCGGATGGATGGCAATACTTGGAAATAGCATCAAGGGATTTTGCAATACCACTTGAGTATGCACGACGGACACTTTGTGTACCTTAATGCTATTCAAACGCATTGCATTGAGTACAATTTAGAGGGGATAGACACATCTCTAAATGCAACTTGGCATTTATTTCCAAGAGAAAGAGTAATAGATCTATACAATAGAGGAGTAACATATCTATACAATAAAAGAGTAACAAAGGACATGTGTATATGTATTTTGATACACAGTGTATTTAATATGGTATACAATAGTTAGATGAATCTTTTGAGTATAATTTAGCATTTAATTTAAATATATATATATGTAGAAAATCATAGACAAGAAACAAATCATACCATTTCTCGATACAAGCATGTCATCCTTGCACAGAGGCCATGCTAATCTTCTCTGTATCGTTCCAGTTTTATCAGATGTCTCCGAAGAGACAAACAAGGAGGAGAAAGTTGCCCTTTATATAATACACTATTCTGTCAAGTACGAACGATATGGGTTGCAGCCTTCGTTCATGGATGAATGAAAACTAGAACAATCCTTGTGTACCATAAGAGAAAACAAAGTGTAATTAGAACACAACTAGGCCACGAGAGTGACAGATAAATAGTGTACAAAAATAACTGCGACCAATAGAAGAAGTAATACTGCCACTCTCAGGCACCATAGATGAATGAAAAACCATGACAACAACTTTCAATTGACAAAGTAATCAAATGGAATGCTTCCATTTTCCATGTGAGCGATGATTGACAGAAAAAGAGACTACAATCTATAGCTGTCCAAGATGAACACAAGTGTACACACCTGGTGTCCAATAAAAGGTGGTTATATGTGTAGTCAAAGCTATCTTCCTAGAGATTGAACTATTAGATAATCGTAGCGTATGCATACTGAATTCAAACGAGACAGACTCCACTGTCTTAAGGCATGGATTGCAGACACCTGGCTAAATAAATATTGGTAGAAGGCCGAAAGAAGTGCCTCTACATAGAGGACAAATGTATACAAAACAAATTGCCTTGCCCGCCAATGAAAATTGCCAACCCTGGTCATCTCTCTTTATAACTAAAGACTGCTGAAATTTCCAATCCATTGATTGGGAAGCCAAACGTACAGGTGTTATCGAAGGTAGTCGTACCTTGAGCCATGGGTTAGGCATTTACTGTTCAATAAACGACCAATTATACAGCCAGAAACTTGTCAAAAACGGCAGAAAATCTTTCCGTACGAGAGACCCTGTTTCTCCAACTATGTCAAAAAAGGTGAAAGAGGTTTGCTCCGTGCTGATCTCCACTAATTCTATCAAAACGACATCCATGTCATCAACTCCATAAGCTACCTACCCTGGGAAGAGTCTACGATAGCAGCCGGCTCAAGAAAAACTACCAAAAGTTGGAACTCTTCCTTCCTAAACACTTCCGCTTCACAACATTCCAGACGTTACAACTCTGACAAAATGGCAGGAATGAAGTGTGAGAGCTCAGCTGTGAGAGATTGGAAGCCAATCACAAGCTGCGAATGGAAATCTTGATCCTCTTCTCCTATTAGCCGCGCATGCATACGAATGGCTTTTTTACAAACAGCCATGAACTCCAGAAGCGCTGCAATGAGTTGCTGTAGTTCCTGGGAGCTCAGTCTTGTTGCAGGTTCTCCAGACAAGAAAGCAGCACAAACTCCAAGCACCCCACTGTTTACCTGCAAGACAACAAGCACAATTTTGATAATATAAGAAAATTTCAGAACATAATGGAATCTGAAAGCACAATTAGTAGTTTTGTAATGTAGAAGGCCAGCATTACATTACCCAGTACCGTATAAGATAAAATTCAAACATGCTTCTTAAGCGATGGGAACTTTTGAGGCATACCTGCACTGCAACACTTCCTTGTAATATCCGTTGCAGACTTTGCAACCGGGGCAGGTGGTCACCTTCATTCAATCGGTGGTCATCAAGCTCCCTCGCTAATGCAGCTGTACGGGTTTCAATCATGCCTATGGCATTCTCAATTGGTGAAAACTCCCGGGACTCTGACTTGGCTACAGTTAAGCGATTCACAAGGGCAGGAAAAGGACCCTTTGTCCATAGCACTGTGCGCCTTTTCCATTGATCCTCTAAACCACCTTGCGATCTGCCATTCTTCGTGAAAGGAGTATCGAATAGGAACCGATTGAAAACCCGCACACTCACTGGTGCTGACGGTTTGCAAGGCTGTCTCTCTCGTCTGCACTCTAAGTCCTCATCTTCCGTCACAGGCTCAACAGATGTGATTTGCATGTAGCATATCTCCGGTTGAAGGTCTTCGACGTTCACTTGCCGAGAATCGGGTATAATATGCAAAGACTGTTTCCCCTCCATCACTCTTGGTTCATAAATATTCCCCAGGCTTCTCATGATGTCTCCTAGTCGCACGTCCCTTGCTTCTCGGTAAACATATTCCGTGCAATTTAGACTGCCAAAACTTTTACCGTAGAAACCCACACGATAGTACGTCGCATCTGAGAAAGGGATTGGACGGGATTCCTGCTCTACAATGGCTTCGTAAATGCTGGTCAAATTAGTGTGGCACTTTGAAAGCTGTCCGTAAGCACGCCTTGCTTTGTGAACAGGAATGATAAGCTCCAAAATACCTGTAAAGAATGGCAGTAAGCATGATAACGTCAGTATTCCCCCAAAATGTTTGCTGCGCCGGTTTAACAAGGTTGAGCAACCAAATGAACATGAAGGCCTTACCAGCGCAGAAATGAAACAGCTCTGCCTGAACGAAAAGTTTGTTAGCAAGCTGGAGATACTTCACAGCTGACTCCACGGTGAGCTTAGATGAACCATATCCTTCAATTTCAGCACTGGCAGCTTCACTAAAGCTGGCGCCTGTAAGCATTGGGCATATTTTCCGCAGAGCATCAACATGTTCCTTACTCCACATCAATTCTCCTTTACCTACTATGGCCTGCATTCTCAAGAACAGATGTTTTGTTACAACCACGGTACATTAATAGAATTACTAGTGAGTAAACTTAAGCATGGAACTATGAAGAGAGCCAAACCTCGCAAAATCAAACTACACCCAGATCCTTGCAATAGGGACGACGATGCATGTGTGCAATAATGCCGCCAATATTCCACGTATGCATCATTCAGATAAATTCCGATCTCATCATGTGTGCAAAACCAAAAAATCTCCAGCCACCAAGGATTCATAAGGTAGTTGAGAACGTAGTAGAATTTCATGTCGAGCGCTTAGTGATCCTAAACTACAGGAAAGGGCAAAGAACAAGCATTCACATGTCGACAGCAAATAAATCAGGACACTACAGAGTCAAAAGAACCAAAATAGCAGTTTGCAAATATAGATACCTGCATGATGACACCTGCGACAGCAACTGCACATTGAGCAGCTTCTGCATAAGACTGGTTGCCTTGATGAACTTCACAAAGGTAAAGAAGCCACATAATATGTAGATCAGGGACATTAGAATACGCCCTGGCAAGACCGTAGTATGCCTCGGCAGTGGCATACTTGTCGGTGCTCATGACTTCGGGACCCTGCACCAGACCCAAACAGGATGTGAGGTACTAGTGCAGCTTTCTGACTACAGAGAGTTTTAGACCCATCCAAGGACAAACATAAGGTAAAAACAATTAAGTAGCAAGTGCTTAAATCCCAAACAGGTGGTACTTCAAGCAGTTGTTAGCTCCACACTTGACAAAAGACCCGCAAAGGAAACAAATAAAAAGATGGAAAACTATTAAAACACTTTCCAATTATACGGAAAATAGAGCTTGTGTACCAGTAGAGCATGTCCAACAGCAGCCTCCACAGCTTTAAGTAGACTGCTGGAAAGCTCGGTAACTGCCGCCCAGCTCCAGTTTTGATCACACCCTCCCTCTGGCATTGCTGTTAGTGTATTTTCAGGAAGTCCACATTCACGAAGAAGATCTAAACTGATGTTTTCCTGGGAAATCTGTCGTAGGGATCTGCGAAGACGCTGAGATTCACCGCTTTCTTCTAAGGATCCATCCATTCGATGTTGAGTTACTTGAACATCCGACATAAGCTCCGACAGTGTGATTGTGAGCAACACGCGCAGGCGAGAGAGGCCTTGAAAATAATGAAAAGCAGTCTGCAGAAAGTTGAAATATGTTGGCATCAATAGAAATGAATAGCTTCACGATAATGAAATCCGTTCATCAATGCACACTTGCAATCTACATTTAAGCTGAAATTTCAATAAGCAAACGTACTTGCTTAATATAGCTCTTTCTAGAAGATCATCAAACGCACACTAGAAGATGCTATGAAAGCATATAGGTATCTCATGAAAACTTACTCGCACAAGAATTTGGAGGCCAACAACAGCTCGTTTTCGTATAGATTCATTACGAAAAACTCCCAGCCGTAATAGATGAAACGCAACTTGCTTTAAAAATCTGTCGTTGTCACGGCTCATTAAAGTAACCCCATGTTGACCAAACAAATTGTTGAACACAGGTAAGAAAGCCTTCCAAAAAGGTAGAGGCTGACTGCGCCCTAGAAATCCAACTACAATGCTGGTGATGCAATCAAGCCTGCCGTAATCGGTAGTAACAGTTTTATTTGATGTGGCCTCCATAAATTTCTCAACGATCTCCAGAAGTTGAAGCATAACTGAAGCACTAAGATTTTCTTCCCACAGCTCCTGAAAGATTCATAGCATCAATAAAGGATTAAACAGTGGTTTGTAGCGCAAGCCTCGTTTCGTAATTAAGATGGCAAGAGAGTTTTTAGTTCCCACACACACAAGCGCAAGAGGACAACAAAGAGCCCAACTGACCAATTTCTGCCGCAGCATGGGGTGTAAGCTCTCTTTGAGGGGTCTGCCTCCCCTTCGTCCAGCTGATTGAGCTTGTACCAACGCTTCGCGCAAGGAATGGGGTTGGTTTGGGCTGCTTGAGCTGTTAGAAATTGGGCTTACCCTCTTCCAGAGTGTGCTGGTGTCTGGACTCACCTGCGGCACTGTCCACTGAGCACCTGGAGAACTCTTTGTAAGCTGCAACAAATTAAAGAGATGTCTTAAGATACTCTACATGCTTGCAATTTCTCTATATATCTAATCTGAAGCGAAAGATTTAAAGTAATCGACCAGATGAAGATCCTAGAGCACTGAACTTCAGGGTATAAAGGAACAGGAGTCCGTTAAACAAATATTAATTCTAGTATACAGGTAATTTTCTTTAAACAAGTTGGTGAGAACGTTGAAAACGCCAAGTAATGATAGGAAGAAATCTCTATCTAGGAGACAGATCATCAGAATCTGTACAATCATCATGAGAAACGGACGTACCCTGACATCTTGTCTTGAGGCTTCAGCCAGAAAAAGATTGACGGCAGGAGAAAGTTTCTCAGAATATTGGAGGGGGCCTTCTCCTTGCTCATTCGCAGGCATTGCACCCATTAAACCATCGGCTCCTGCTTTCTTATACTGCAAAAATGAACCCACGATATCATCAGGTGCATATTTACATTGATCTAAGCAAGTCATGCATTCGGAAACACTGTTCAATCAACTTGCCTTTCTTTGTCAATGAAATCCAATTAAGCATCAATAAGAAAAGAGCTATCCAAGACTCCAAATCTTTTCAGTTCTAGAAAGCTGCTAAAAACAACTACATTGACAATGAATGATTATCATTGATGCTCAAATATCCTACTATATGTATTTAAAGTAGAAGTCAACACATCAGCCCAACCTCAAAAAGCTCTTGGCATTCTTCGAGGAGTTTGAAAAACAGTCTTGTCCGAGCAACGTTTTGTTGCCAAGCCTTGACGAGAGAAGCGTCATCCAAGTAGCGCAAAATATGGAGCACACACACCAAGGATTCACGTTTCTCTACTGAGCTCAAGCCATAAAACACCGGCATCTCGTCCAAGATCTGTCAGGTCAATTCCAATCAAGGATATGTACATATTAGCTCTTGACTTGATTGGTTTAAAGTAGAAATTTGTTAAAACGTATGTGTATGATCAAGTCTCAAAAATACAAGAAACCACTGCTAGTTAAATTGCTGAGATACTGCATGAGATAACATCAGAACGATGCATTTCAACTTACCAGTCCAACCAAAGCAAAGTAACGCTGTGAAATGTACAATTTGTCGTCCAGTGTTTGGTACCGTGCATCGTACTCATGCTTGCACAAGAGCTGTACAAATATTCGACATGCCTAGAGGGTAGACAAGTAAGAAAGAAGACGTGGATTAGATCTCGCGCGTGCAAGCAACTGATGGTTCAAATAAAGCCTTTAGCATGATGGGCAAAGAGCAAAATGTCACAAATTCCTTGAGAATCCCACTAATTTCTTACAGTTATCCAGTTGATAACAGCTTTTAAAACAATCAAAATAGTACAAGATTATAACTACAGTAATTATCATGCCTGTTGTTCACCTTAGCCTTTAAGGGTGCATCTTCATGGTCCCAAGTGATGAACAGCTCCTGCATCAAGAGTGAGGCCAAGTAGTTTCTGCCATTACCACAAATCAGTTTGATTCATAACAAAGGAAATCTAATTATCAAATTTGAGAAAGAGACTACAACCTCCTCCAAGCTACACGAGAATCTTTGCATCTAATGATAACGGCCAGATGGTGTAAATTATCGTAGAGGAATCACAAACTTCAATTCGTGCATAAGTATATACTTCAGACATGTTTACAAGCAATAGCAAACTCAATACCAATTCAGGTGAAAAACAGTTGGGAGAGAGATCAAGAAGTATTAAGACAGGAATATGCTTCACCAAGTAACCGTCTAAAGAAGAAGATTTTAAATATACAAACCTCTCTGTAGGATCTCTGCCAGGCATTTCAACAAATAAGTCGTGATCACAGATGATACGGAGAAAATCAAGTTTGTATTCATGGATTGTTGATTGACAAACTCCTGAAAACTTGTTAAAATAGAGCGCAACCTGTAAATGCACCAGAAAGCAGCAGGTCAGTGTGAAGGAAAGGTTCAAACGTGTCAAAGGTGGTAAACATAAGATACATGAACTACAAACTATACGAATTAACCAAACTGATGTACTTCTCATCATAAACTGATCATCAGCTTATAGTCTGACTCAGCATGCATCTTTCAAAGTCCCTCAAAAACTATATGGCCATATGAGATTGTCAAGGATTGTAAAGATTACTACGTCATATCAAGGCACAACCTATTCTGTTAACTCTCCACTTCGAAAACAATTGCCCATGGCCCTGTCAAGTAGACCCAAACTCACATTGTTTGTTGGGTTTAACAACGATAAATGAGCAAACAACGAGCAAACAATGAGCATAATGGTTGATTGACTCACTAACTCAAAAACTTGCCGTGGCTCAATAACAGAGAGTAGATCGTAGCAGAAAAAGCCCAAACTACAATTTAGTTTCTTAGAAAGGTGTAAGCCTTTCTTCCCTCGCTCCTGAACCTCCGTCAGCAAACAATCAAACAGCTGTCCGATACTTTTGAAAACCTCATCATTGAGCTGTAATGGCGGCAACTCTTCACCTGCATACAAATGCTTCAGATAATCTTCAGAGGACATTCAATCTAAAAGGTATCAACCGCCGTCAAAGTTGAATCCGCTAGATGGCATGCCCTTCACATATCGTGCACAGTTCCGTAACCACCTCACTTCCGAGATAATGCCAAAAACATTCTGAAGAGAAGAATCAAAACACTCTAATTTCAAGTATCAAGTTTAACACATTCACTGGTATAGAGGGGGTGATGAACGGGAACAAACCTGGAGGAAGAGCCTCGCTATAAGTACGAGACTGCTCAAGTGCCATTGACTTTACGATCAACTCAAGGAAGACCCAAGCCATGGACAAGACATCGTCATATACAGGTCCGACTCTGTAGCCTTTGGCCTGTGTCACAACAATTGTGTTATAGCACAGTCACCCAAGGTCGAAGTCTATTCATCATTCCCAAGAAATTCTAAAAAAACAATAAATTTCTTAAGCTGCAGAAATGTACCTTGCTGCGGGCAAGGCTGCGCCAAACGCTGCAGAGACCAGGATATACAGGATCATAACGCCCGCCAAAGTCATCGAAGGCAAAATCCAAGTAATGAACAAGATAGCGATTACGCTCAGCTCCATCTGATGTTTCTCCTTGTACCCTGCAAACAGAGAAGCAATTCAGAGATCCGGGCTGAAAAGAAGTGCCTTGACCTGAACCGGTGTTTAATAAAAATATGATACAAGGTTACGAAGAGCAAGTACCTGGTGATTATATTGACCATGGATCGGAATGCAGCAACCTACATAAACAGTGAAGAAGTAAAGGTAAACAAAGAACTGTTAACAGAAGCAATATTTCAATTCAAAATTTTCAAAGCATTCATCGAAATCATAATTAAGATGTACAAGAGACCTCTTAGAGACTTTTCACAATCAGCAAACTATAGGAATCAACCTAACGATTGACCCAACTAGACAAAGCAGTCCAGCTACGACAGCCAATATATAAATATAAATATTCTCTAGTCTTTCTGTCAAAAATAGAAATACGATACTTAGAAAACCACAGAAATACCTGTAATGTTTCTCCTCCATCACCGATCATTCGAAGCAACATGTTCAGACAAGGTTCAAGGAACTGGAGCATCGATGATGCCTCAACATTCTTCAATGCATTAATTGCCTACACGTACATTCAGTGTCAAGTCAGAACATAGCAAAGAAAGTGGTTTCATACTAGCTATTAAGTGCCCATGTCCTATTAAACATCTCAGATAACCATACATTTGGTTTCATATCAGCTCTTAGGTGCCCATGTCCTATTAAACATCTCAGATAACCATACATTTGAAAGTTCTCATAGAGACTAAACAATCTTCAGCTTTAGATACTATATCTTTTGTCTCAACTTTCAGGACATATAGTTGGTTTTAAATCTGGCGAGCAATTGATTATCTGGGAAGGGTCTGAGTGAGGAGTGGGCCTTTTTGGCTAGATCTCTAATTGTGATATTCAATAGTAAAGTCTTGAACGCACCTCCATGAGTTCATTTCCCCAGGGACTTGTCCGCAAAACATAGCGATCGTACTCAGCGAAAAAGTCTCGTATCCTCTCATTAACAGGATAGAGAGATGAGCACAACCGGGATCGTAGCTTAAATACTGTTTTACCATCATCGAGGTATTCCAACCTATCCTGCACCACGCAGAAGGTCATACGTTAAACGACCAATCTCAGTTAGTTTAGACGCTGGAGTGATGTGCTGCATACGTGAAGAACAAGTAAAGGATATGTAATGAAAAAAATGCACGGAATATGCACGCAATTTTAAAAGCGTGGCCGAGCTTACCTTCACATTATCTTGCAAGTAGTTTGGATACAACTCCTTTGCAATTGGAAGGGTACCACCCAACCAAATCACTCTGCACCACAATATCATGTGAATAGGTTTAGTAACATACTTGCGGCCTACAAGAAATAGTAATGCACCAGCTGCAATGCTCAGAGCTGAGAAATGCTCCTACCCTGAGTGATAGCCAAAATATGAGGTGATTCATAAGCACTTTTCTAAGGTGCATAAAAAATCCCAGCTAAATATGACAAGGACAAAAACTCACATTACAAAATTTCAATAGAGAGCAGAACTGCAAGTACTCAGAAATACCAAGACAAACTACTATTGAAAAAAATCTTAACAACCTGAATGAACAAAACAAGTCCGAATAATTAATATGCGAGGTATAGAAACTCACTGAGAGGCGAATACGAGTGGAAGCACAGCGTAACCTACTACCACCTGCTATACAGAAAAACCAAATTCAAACTAAAGTCGAGTAGCATTGGCAACAAAACAAATAGTGAAAAAACTTGTCAATAATAAGAGAAAAAGTGCAAATAGTAATATACTGGCTTTGGTGCTTCGATTTTCATCTGAAGATCCACATGGAAGAATGTGAAAAGCAGATGGTGTTCTGGAGCTAGACTGGCAGGAAGTTGAATTTTAAATTCATCATGGAAGTGCGCTGTCTTAGTGTTTGCATCAATCTGAGAGTGGGCATATTTCTGCATTGAGCTGTCCGCGTCCCGCGGATACAGAGCCTGTGTTGTGCATAAGCATCTTGTCAAAAACATAGATTTCAACACTTACATAAGCATCAAAAATTTTAATAACCATCACAATTACAAGAAACGAAACCTCAGTGCTTGAACGGAAACTTTACCTCAAGGGGTGGTTTTCGAATATCGCTATCGTCGTTCCGTAGTTCTAATCGAATAAATAGGTTTCGCTTCCGGTTTAGATTTACAGATTGGGGATAAACATACAGGCAGTGCAACAGCTGGGGCAACGGCTCAGGTTTTGGACCCAGTCGAAATTCAACGGCACGAAACTGACACATCCAAGTGCGAAAGCGCATGGTTATGTGCATGTCGGACCATTTTTTTTTGGACGAATTAATAAGTGAATCAGGACATTTGTCCAAAAGTGCCTCAAATCTTCTCAAAAATATACATCAACAACGCTTGCAAAAGAACATAGAAGAAAACATTAGAATATCAAGTTTTAGCCTCGGAAGGAATCCTTCTGAAGACGACGTTCAATCTCTGTTTGAATTGGGTCTATTAGTGAAGGAGGTCCTTGGATATAGTTTTAAAATACCTCTGATCGTCTCAGCTCGAGACTGCTTCCACTGCCTGAACGCAAACCACGATGTCCAGGGCTACTTTTCTGATGACCATTGTATAGCGATTTTGTGAACCCAAGCCCTTGAGTGGAGCGCCCAGATAACGAAGCTCCTCCTAATGAACGGGAATCTGCATCGAAAGAGCCATTACTGAAACTGCCCGATTCAGAGATGCAGTCCACTTCATGATCATCATTGCACAGCCTTTCAATCTCAAGCCGCAGAGTTGCCTTCACTGGCTTGTGCAATTTTCGCTTAGGATCCTGAACAAAATATAAAATCCATCAAATCGTTAAACCACCTACATATCTTAAAAGCCAGGGTCTCCCAGGTGTTCAATTTACAAGCCAGTAATCAAATACATTCCCTTGCAATGTTGATGTTTTTATTCCTAAAAAGACAGCGCAAATGCGTCACACTCATGACGAACGCAAGTAAACTCTATCCACCAGGTGCCGGATAAACTGAACTTTAAAGCCCACCTGAAGCATCTCATCAGTATAATTTTCCTTTACACGATGAAGGCCTGGGACATCAACTAGAACTGGAACGCTGGCAGATTCTGTCTTTGAATCGGCAATCAGCCTACCATCCGGATCGAGTGATGCCTCCATAAGAGCCGACCCCAAGATGCCTGGAGGCAATGGGCTGTTTGTCGGAGATGACGAGAATCCACCCACGCCTCCAGTTACGTTAGCGTCAAATAGTGCTACAGCTGCCCAGGCGAAAGGTTCACGAAACGGCATCACTCTAGCCCACACTTGCAGCTTCTGCTTCTCTCTTTCTGTCAAATGTACCTTCAAAGAGCAAAACCAGCTGATATTAATCAACTCTGGACGCATGCCAAATGTATTCATCTTGAATACCAAATTGATAACAAACATGTATCATTGGCTAGTTTAGCAAGTTGAAGTATGTCACCTTCCTTCAAATGAGCAGTAAATTAAGTTTCTATTAAGAAGGATCATGTTCAATGACTAACAAGTGCAGTTTCAGCTAACTACTTCATGTTCAAAGTATACAAAGCTCAGGACTATATCATGGTTTAGAATTAAATTGACAGTGAAGAGCCATCATCTCTCACTTAAAAACAAAAATGACTGGATCGCAACATCATGTGAGCCGAAAGGAACATACGGTGGGAAAACATTATTCACGAAGTTCTACTAATTCCAAACCTACAGAGCAAACTCACAGGTTCTTTACGCGTGTAGACAGAAGGAGTAACACCTCCTTCTTCTGTGACATGCTTCTCAAGTTGTATCAACAAGCAAACTGCTGGTGACGGTGCCTCAAGTGAGAAAACAGCTCTGCGCTGGTAACCACCAGCCTCCTGAACAACAAAACAGCCCATCAGGGTAAACTTGCCAAGGTGATGATGTAGCCGGTGAAGTCTCACAAACGTAAACACAACCGCACAACAAGGATTGAGAGTATAGTGTAGTCTTACGTCTTGAAATTCTGCTGGTAAGCATCGAAAGTGAAAATCCTCTGATAGCTTTTCTCGTTTCTCTCGGTGATACAGACACACCGTACCATACCATGGCTCTGTATGTTGCAACATCAAATCAAGTGCGCACCAATCATTCAAGCAGCATATAAACTCCAAGTTGGATAGTACGCTGCATCGAACTGAACGTGAATAAACATCAGGAAATTGTGAAGAATATCTTACCAACAAGACCAGCCTGAATGTTCAGAGACACAATTCTCACAGAAATCCTCATCCAGCCACTGCAATCATCAAACATTGAAATCATATTCAGCAAGGCAGTACAGCACAGGTGTCAGATCATGTATCCTCTGGAAGTCTTCTCATTTATAGTTCCTAAATTCACAAGGAGAAACGTCAGACACCAAATACAAAGTAAAACTAAAGATGCGTTAAATAACGACAAGTCGCATATTTGCGAGAAAAATGAGCACACAAGAATTGGATCTCAAACAAGTTTCAAACTTGAGCTCATGAAACCTTGGTGACAGTGCTGATGGAATCTCTGGTGTCCTGTGGCCAAACAAAGAGGCCCGCGCCACACGCCAATTAAAAACAGGCTCATAAGGAGGGAGCGGAGCCCCACCATAGTGCTGCAGACATCACACGTTGTCTCTGCGTTCAGTACTATATATAAGAAATCAAACAGCAGGAATATATTGCAGAATCTAAGCCACCAAAAACTTCTGAAACCCTCACAATGCTAAAGGCAAGGATACAAATGCTCTCTTTTTAAAGATTAAACCGTAATTCAATGGTAAATGAGAAAGTAACCGGACCTTTGGTGCTTTTGCAACGAGTGGATCTGGAACATCACTTGCTATTGATCTCCCAGAAAACCGCCCAGAAAACAATCCTCCTGAATATCTCCCAGACGTTGTTGGATCTTCATCATCCGTGGCGTCTCCGTATCGTCCAAGCCTTATGTTCGACAGGCGCAGCTCTAAAAATATAAAACACATGGTTAGTAGGACAAGAGGCTGCACATCAAGTACATTGCTATACGAAACAATTTAATTACAGAACGCTCCCTATAAATGAGAAACACACAATAAATACGTCACAACCTTTCCTTCTTGTCACAAGCTGACAGAAACCGTACATCACAATACTCTCCAAGAGCCCTCATTTACATTGACCTAGAAATGGGACTGTCAATGCACAGGGATATTTACCTGTTTCTACATCTGTGTCAGGTCCTTCAAAGATCTGGTTCTCAAATATGGGAGGTGGCACACTATCATAGTGTCCATACTTAAGTTCATCTTTCACCCAATCTGCCGTGTAGCTTTGAAGCAGCTCCTTCAGATGTGGCCATGGTTCCACGTTGCCATTCAACTGCCAGAATCGACGTGAAATAATACAAATGATCATAAATCATGTACGGTCCTAATACTAGAAGTCGGAATCATTAAGTCTATATACATACAATAGCATTGAAGTTGCGTACACTTGCAATGGCATCAAAATAATTTATGCAATTCTTGTACGACAACTTGCAGATAAGCCTCACAGATGGTCAGTTCACAACGTGAAAGATGATACGTAGAATCCACATCTAAGCAGTGAAGTGAATATGAGTTCTCACCAAGGGCTCAAAGTCTGTTGACAGCCCTGAGTAGGGATGTGGGATACGCCTAAACCGCTGCCCACTCAAGGCAATCTCACCCATTCCCTGCTGATAGATTCAAAGAGAGTATTGATAAGTCACAAATTTGAAGTTCAGTAATTCCAAGCATCAACTTGAAGCCCACTGCTAGATATACGAATGGCACTACCAACTTTGGAGAGCATAGATGAAGGCACCTACTTGATTGCTCTACCGTAGTTCAAACCGCTCCAGGTTTATAACCGAATCGCAACATTCAAGGCCTTCTCTCTTTCCACTTAGTCCCCATAACCAGAATTTGCTTCTCAGTCAGGTTCGTGTAGCTTACATTGTCTCAAAGGGTTAGGGTTCAATATTGAGCCCATCCACTACTTGAGTTCTCTTCACTTCTAGGATGCTATTTGAGTCACCTTCACTATCAACCTCTGTCTTAAAGAACTGATACTATGAAACCGTGTTAACATGATACAGTAATACTTGAACTTTGCACCGACAAGGGTGCATGTGAGATGGTCAAGAGAGAGGTCAGCTACAGTATAATCCTAAAGATCATAACATCTCTGAGGCTTATTAGCTGCCAGTGGTTCTCTCTGCGCATTTGATTACTGGGTTTGCTGCGATCAATTATATGTATGAATCGCTAGAACTGGTAAAGCAACCAAATGAAAAAGCAAAACGAGGTCAAAATCCTCAGTTTTAAGTGCATCCACCGTCCCACTATAGTGTAGATCTATTGCACTAAATTCCTCCGGCAATTATCCTCTGCTTGCAACTTATAAATATATGCCTGTGATGCATATAAAATCCCTTGGTGGCACCGAATCACTACCATTTTGCCCCACGTAGTACAACCTAGAGTGCAGGAGTAACCGGCCTGGATTAAAATTTCTCTGGCAACGATGTTTGATCACATGTTTGACCACACAATTGTTGATGTAGAAAGAGCGCTACATTCAGCGAATCGGTATCTGCTCACACACTCGATATGAGAGTATTACCTCTGCTAACCGAATACATCCTCCTGCACAAAAGTAACAGCACCCTGGTTCAACAACAAACACTCACACATTCTTATTGGAACAGCTGTCGCTTATCATTGTCAAAGGGATACGATTGGCAGCCTAACCTAGAGATGAATCACAAGTTATTGTAAAATAATACCGGCGGGCCTGAAACTGCAACGAATCTCAGCATTACAGAGGGACGGCAGACGACCAGCCAGCTCCACCATAGGAATGTGACAACCTATTTGTGCAGACAGGTCAAACAAATGAGCCATTGTTCCATACAACAGAATGTCGAGTTGACTGAGCTCATTCCCAGCAAAGGAACTCTTCGTAGACCTCCCATCAGCTCATTTAGATCAAATTTTGAGGTTTCAGTTTCTTTGCAGAGGCTAAAATTCAAAATAGGTTACTAACATCTCGCATGCATTACAAAACTCAGGCCAACGAGGGAGAACTTCAAGAAACCAGTTGACCTAATGCAGTTTTCCAGCATTCCAAGCGGAAAGAAATCGCAGGCAAGTACGATTTCCAGAATCCTGATCGCAAGTGAGTTTCAGCGATGCACTACTTACTAGAAAGAGCTACTCACACTTGAGAATGCAGCCACTGGAAGTAACATTGCATTATAAAATATGTCGTTACGAACATTAGCTTGCAAATAACACATCAATGCAAGTCAAAAGAAATTTCAAAGCCATTAAACAAGACCTAAATCTCGCACTCGACACCGCAACACCAAAGCTACATTCCTTGCCACCACAATAATGAAGAGCCTCTTTTACTTCGTAGAAAAAAAGGATTAAAAACACGCCTACATTGCAGAAAAGAGACAACTAAGTCGCGCACCGTGATTCAAACTTGCTGCCACCAGAACGTCTCTCCCATGCGCGTCTCGCCACCATTTCCATCTGCGTGAAGCGTGGGTACATCACAGCCGCCACAGAGGTACAGCGCCGACTCGATGCTAGCTGCAGCTGCAGACTGCGGCGGCGGCGTAGATCGATGGAGCTCGATAAATGGAAACTTGAGCCATAGCCAGCCAGCCGCACTGCTCTGGAGTGTGTACTCTGTAGCCTATCTCCCACTGTGGCCCTGTCTGAGCTGACACTCTCACGGCCCCTCGATTCTTGCTGACGTGGCGTGTATCGGAACTTGGATTACCGACTTTGGCCCGTTTCACACTGGCGGCTCTGTACCGACTTGGGACTGCTATGAGCAGAAAACAGGGTTATTGGTTCTCGAGTCTCGAACGCAGGGGAGGAGGCGAGGTTTTGCATGCTGAGAAGGTACCGTGAGGGCATCTCCACCTGTGGGTCGGGCTTGCTCAAAGTGGATGAAAAGTGTTGAGGTCTCTCTCAAAATCTTTTTAAATTCTTTAATTTAGTGAGTCTAGCAAGCCACTCTTCAAGTCACTATCCACTTTAAGTTTAGTGAGTTTTATCCTCTACTTTTCTTGATAAGTGGTCAACTATTAGTTTATGGGGCGTGTTGGAGTGTAAGGTCACCTTTTGGAAGAGCATGGGTGGAGATCAAAAGGCTTGAGGCCTCGCAAAAACAAATGGTAAACTTTGAAAGAGCTTGGACTGGTGGCGATGCCCTAACCCCTAAATGCCCAAGGCTACTTTTCATGTTTCAAGAAGACATTGTGAAAGTTTTCAAACTAGATTTGTAAGATTGTTTTTAAACATCGAAAGAAAATTGCAAGAAAATTATAACCTTAGGATCTTGAACTTCAAGGCTTTGAGATGATGCTATCAAAAAAAATCAATGTTAAGATATTTGTGATTGAATGTGGATGAGTACGGAACTTATTGTGTATTTTGGAGTTGCTCAAAACTTGTTATGCCAAAATGGCAACTTTTATGTAAATAGTTGGGAAACAACCACTTATGATGATTTAGTTTTTGTTATTTTTACTTCAAATTCATTAATCTCCTTCCAAATTCATGATTACAATTTCAAAAATGAGCTTGCAATGCAACACTCAAATAGCTAAAACCTAACACAAAGAAAAAATTTAGCTCCCATTATTGACCAAAAATCATTATGAATAAAGAGTGTTCAACTATGGATGAATCATTGCCTAGGGGAGATTTTGACTTTAATTTCAACTTGTTGCTCATTTTTCTAATGTGGCAGGTTGTCATAAGTTTTTTAGTGACAATTTTCAACACAATTTTCAATGAGCACTAAGCATGCTTGTAGTTTAGCTTCCACCAAAAATAATTTGAATGTAATATGGAGGACATTCAAATTGAACATTGAAGCTTCAAAAAAATTTAAATTAAACATTAAAATCTATGGTTTTAGCAAGGTCTTAAAGTTTTTTGAACATCAAAATTTAGTGACTTGGTCATTTAGGGGTTAAGGAAGTTTGAGTAATTACTTTTTTCAAAATACAAGTCATTTTCAAGAATAAAAAAGGAAATTATTATTTGCTTTACATTGATATACCTCTCTATAATACAACAATTTGTTTCTCTTGAGTTGGTCAAATACTTTTGCACTCAAACCTCTTGAACAAAAGTGTCTAGGTGAAAATAGTTTTGAATGTAAGATTACCAATTTTCATTGCGTCTAGAATTCAACAAATTGTGAAGCTAGAATGAATGATTGGGTGGAATTGCATTATGTCCTTGCAAACAACCAAGAACCAAAATTGTAAAGAAAAAAATGGCAAATGACACGTTATGTTATGAGAATTTGTCAAAGTTCATATTTTGTGAATTTCACACAATAATGAAGTCACCAATAATTGTCAATAATCCTTGTTTTTGGTAACAAGAAAAATTTGTGTAGGAATACAGTCATGCTAGTCTATAAAGGATATACACTTAACAACTCATTTTAACCTTGTTAGATATAATGTGGATGATTATACATGTAGAAAGCCATTTTTTCACTTTATTACTTATAATCATTAGATCTACATTATTCATCAAGATTTTATAGGATGAATTTCACACAATTTGTAAATAAGTGCAAATGAAAGTTTTCAAGACCTTTAGGAGTTAATAAATCTCATTGTAATTGTTTATATGTACATTTTGAAATCACTACTACCTTGTCCTAGCAATTGTTAGTGAAATTACATTAAGTACATGTTTATATCTATTAACATTTTTGCAAAAATAGTTCAATGAATAAACAACATGAAAATTATGACAACATAGAGAAGAAGTGAGTACATAATGTATCATTAACAAAACTTAAAATGGAGTTCACAACACTATACATGCTCTTCAAATTGGTTTTTCCAAACTAAATTGCCGTATATTTGACATTTGGGTACATGATGACAATCCAAATTTGAGGATATCCATTATTGATCCATATATTAGGAGGTTCCAATAATGCTCTCATGTAATCCCATCAAACCCATTTCTTCAAGAACATGGTTTTTCTCCACCCCTTTTTGCAACAAAAGGATCACGCTTTCTCACATTGCTTTTAGAGCCTTTTTCCAATGAAGGGAGGTGTGTGAATACATGAACAAGGTTTGCTGTCTTTTCACCAATTTCTCACATTAGGGACCTTGAGGTGGTGATACTTGGAGCTTTCTTCTCAATCAACAAAAGCTTTTGGGTATTTTCATAATAAATCCAAATTCAAGAAAAAATTATTATAATTCTTTTGAGAAAATTATCAATTTTGCAAGCAAAAATGTCTTGAGAAATTTTAAGGAATTCCTTATCTTTTGAAACTGGATGTTGAAACTCAAAAATAGAAAAATAAATTTTGCATTCAAATTGTTCTAAAAATTAGTAGCAATTCTTGACTACTATGAAAAAGTATTGCAAAGAAAGATAAAAACAGATAAACTATGTAGGTTCCTATAAAAATTTAAAAAAACTTTGATGTATACTAGTACCTTATGTGTTGCTTTGTGTGTAAGAGCATTCCAATATAATTTGCTACTTGCCTTTTGTCAAAATATAAGCTCACTCCACATTCATTTTTAAGGGATGTAATAATTGTACATTACTAGCAGCTTTGGCAAAAATTAATTCTTGAAATATTTGTCTAATTTTTTTAATAATTATGGACGTTCATTGCTTAAAATTTGGAAAATAATTTTTGAATAGTGCTGAAAAAAAAAGAAATTGTACAAAAAGGTATTAACATAAGAATCAAAACACTACCAAATAAGTTTTGTAATTACATTGACTTACACATAGATCACAATATAAAATTTGAGCTCAAAGTTACAAAATCAAGCAACACACATGCTTCTAACTCATTTTTGTCAACTTCTCTAAATGTTCATTGGAGAATTATTTGCTGGATAATTTTCATTTTACTGAGACACAACCTTACATTAAAAAAAATAACTATCATACAAAAACACAAGCAAAAGTTAGCTTATAAATACAATAAGCATTAAGATAACATGAGAAATTAGCAATTATCATTTTTTCATGAATGCCATTTTATCAATGAATACTAAAATGAAGATCATCTCAAATTGTTAATCATATCAATTAGATACAATAGCTAACTACCTCATTTATAATATTTGACTTCAATGAATGCCTAAATATTGTTTTTTTTTTAAAATGACTAATTTTTTTAAACTTTTTTTGAGTTACCTAATCATGTTTTTGCACTTTAATCAATTATTCGGCACTTGCCTGCTGTATATCTTTCAAGCAAATGTGCAATAGACCAATTGATACTCATCTTAATTTGAATATCATAAGAGGTTCTATTAAAACATATAATTGAGTTTAAACTTTCATCTAAATGTAATCTTGGAGAGTGGTTTGAAAGGCTAGCTATATTTTCATGGGAAAATTTGATGATTATCCCTTAAATTTGCAATACTTGTACTACAAGGGAACATTGTCAAAATGGTTACTTTTTGTCAATTAGGACATTTTTTTGTCGAATTGGGCACATTTCACTACGAGAAAACCATGGTCAAATTGACAAAAAAATGTGACCTAATCTATGGTTAGTGTAGATTAGGTCACATTTTTTTGTCAATTTGATCATGGTTTCTTGTAGTGTTATGTTGATTAGAACATGTCAATTTGGACACCATTTCCTTGTAGTGTTGGATTGATGTCCATGTTTTTCAGAAATTGCACAAATACCATAACATACTTTCATAATTGTAGAAATATCCTTCTCCATAGTTATCAAAGAAGTATGTCATGTACTTTTGGGCAAGACTTGTGTTGTGATTAACCTTCAACACCATATTAGGTAAATTGGGAAAAAGGGAGGGACCATTTTTTACTCCACCTTGATCTTGCATGCAATATATGTAGGTATATCTATAGCTCAAAATTGTAATTAGTTGAAATTTTTGGAGGGCAATTACTAAGACTTCATTATTGTACAAGAAAATGCTTGCTTATTTTATTGTAATATACTAAAGTGTACATAATGGCAAAAATAATGAAAGTCCCAGAATATTGTTTTTCCTTCCAATTTCTTAATAAAACATCTTTTCTTGCTAAGATATAACTTATGCTCTAGGTGACATGCATCTTTGATAATTATAGAGTAAAATATGTCTGCAATTATGAAAGTATGTTAAAAATATTTGCACAATGTCTAAAAAAACACTGTCATTTGTACAAATATTGCAAATTTCAAGGGTATCCATCAAAACCTCCCATATTTTCAATAAATGATGCTTCGATACTGCAAAGGGGTTGCTTTCATCCATTTTGGTGTGTGTGAGACAGTTTTGCAGGCTTCATTGAGAGCGCTCTAATCTTTAGTTTGGGCAGCTGATTTGAACTTCTCACAAGTGAAGTAACAGAAACCTAGGTCAAACGTAACACCTGGTTTTATTACAATTGCATAGAAACAAGGACTCCTTTGTTTCTGTACCATGTTGGCCAGGGCTAGGAAATCATAGCCTGCTCCTCAATCTCTGTTCCACCAAACTTTGGCACCGCCCATTGAAAAGGCACCTCTCTAGGGTGTGCCAATAGAGTTTGTGGTCCACTCTTTATTGGGCAATTCGCACTAAGGTAGGCGCACCCATAAGCGTGGAAATACGGGTTTTAGTGTAGGTAAAATAATTGACTAACTTTGAAAAAAATACTGTAAGTTAGAAGTGGAAATCAAAAATATTGGCATCAATTTCAAAGTTTCAATTGCAAGCATTTGTTCACAAAGATTTTTTAAAGTCCAAAATCACTCAAATTGTAGGAACTATGTGTAAGAGATGCTAAAAACAAGGCTTATTGGTTCTTAAATAGTGAGATGGGTACTCAAAACCGTCATGCAAGTCACCCACAAGCATCACTTTGTCACCCATAACTATCACTTAATTACTCATAACCATTTGATTTGTACTTGTTGATCCCTAACAATGTCAAATAACGCCCATGGGGACATGACGGGGATGGTTGCGCCTACCTTATGTCCCACATACCAACCCTATAAGTTCCAACTTTCAAAAAGGAAAAAAAAAAAAAAAAAAAAAAAACTTTAAAGATTATGGAATCTAAAGAAATTGTTAGGGTTTAATTCTTGAGTTAGAATTATTATTTTTATCAAATCCAAATCTTTGTGCTAAATGTGGGTTTTCAAGTGCCAAAACTTACTACAATTTATTTGTTTCCAAATGAATTGAGACTTGAAGCATATTTTGAAAATTTTGATCAAGTCATCTTCTAGATAATAGGCATACAATGTGTTTAGTTACTCCCTTTTTTTCCTCTTTGCTGATAGCATCCTTGCTTTATAAGAAGCCAAAGTATCCCAAAACACCATATTCATTAAAATGAGAAAATTAGATTCCCAAGTTGTATCGTAATGGCCGGTTTAAGTTGGTCAACTTAATCCCAAAATGTTACAAAATTTCCAATTTAATGAATTTGGTGTTCTAAGCACT
Organism: Ulota crispa; assembly: GCA_963920765.1. Taxonomy (NCBI): domain Eukaryota; kingdom Viridiplantae; phylum Streptophyta; class Bryopsida; order Orthotrichales; family Orthotrichaceae; genus Ulota; species Ulota crispa. The sequence continues at coordinate 17,169,357 of OY987245.1, forward strand.
TGTAGTTAATATCCTATATATGATTAAAAAATCGGATTTTATTTTTAATTTCTTGAAATAATTATGAGATATTTAAAACTTATCAATGTTACCTAAATTTTGCATTCAAACGCTTTAGAACTCCCTTGAGAGATGGCAAATGCATCAAATTTTTGTTAACCCTTTAAAGACCACACAAACATATTTTGGTCGCAGGGAGTGGTCTTTGGCTTATAGATTGAAATCACTCAATAATTTGGAATTTGGTCTTGAAGAACCCATGTGATCCCAATGTTTTTGCATCCAACCAAAAAATAACAATAGAATTGAGTATGTGAGTTGATAATTAATGGTGTTTATACATCATAACTTCAAAATATGTATCCATTTTTGTCAAAGATGGATCAAAGCAACAACATAATACATCAAATATGCAAGAAGAATGTCAAATTTCAATTCCACAATCCTAAAAAAATTCAAATTGCTTAAGAAACACGCTTGTGTTGTTTTCCTATATGGTAGCAATATAATTGTAGTATTTGAAAATCTATTGAAATGGTGTTGTCATTCATTTTTAAAATTTGTCATCCTACATTCAAGACAAATTCTTGATTGTTTTCACTAATTGGATTTCCCATAACAATTATCAAATTTTTTGTAAAACTGTTTTAGGGTAGCAAAGAAAGTGGGATTTTTGACCCTTTTTGTCCACTTAGCTACACCTTGTGATTGCTATTTTTATTTATTTTGTGTGAAACTAGTCTTGTTGGAAAGGTGGAAAAACCTGCTTTTTAGAAATGTAAGGTTATTGTCAATCAAAACTTGCATAAAATGTTGACATTAAAAACCACACAAGTATGAAAAACTAGAGATTTTTCATGTACAGCTCACTCAATCATTATAATATTTCACCTCCAAAAATAGATATAGTTGAACTTTTGATTCATTACAACAAAAAAAAAAGGCGTTCTTTGCATTCAAAAGGTTGAATTATTCAAATTGTGTCATAAAATGGTATGCATTCATATTGTAGTTGGTGAAAGCTCATGATTTTTACGTATTTTATTTTGGACAAAACAACACTTTCTAAATTTAACTATTAGTTTTAAAGAGCACAGAACCTTAAATGATGATAGTGGTTTTAAACCAGCAGTCGAGGTTGTTTACAAAGAGATCAACCTTGAAGCACGTCCTTGTTTCAACAACGTGTTGTAAAAAGATTGTGTTTTCAGTCGTGGGATTGCTGAGGTTGGAATAATTCAGTTCCGTCTAAAATTTGACTACACTAAAACTTTTTCTAATATAAAAACTATTCAAAAAAATCTTAGAAATAATATTTACCCATCAACTAAATAAATACTTCATGATTGCGTTATTTTTCAAAACAAAATTCCTAAATGAAACCAATTAAGAACCATAGAGATACACCATTATAAATATATAGTTACTGCAACCTTCACCGATTTAAATGCATGATTCCAATATTAAGCTAAATTTTGGATTGATGAGAGATGTTTTTTTTAATTTTATTATAGGTTTTACTAACTTAATAGATTTGTGTTGTCTAAATCGTTATTTTCATAGGATATTGTGATTATCAATGTTTCTTTAAAATAATCTCTTGCTTGGGCGATGTCTTGATATCTCATATGAGTTTTGAATTTGAGTAAAGCACTTTTATATGCATTTGCTAGTGTACCATATAAAATCAACATATAAAGACGGACAATTCATGAGACGTTTTTTTCAGGTAAAGCTACCTTGCAAAATTGAAATACCAAAGCCACGTGTTACCTGCTACTCCGTACTATTCAATAATATTCTACACTCAAATAATACCACGTGATGGTATGCTGGAATGCATGAGCACTGACTCACCCTCTGGAAAATCTTCCGTACGAGGTTTAGCCCAATCAATGAGGAGATCCAATAAAACAATAGAGAGTTCACCAAATGAAATGACACAAAAACTGGTTGAAATTTGAATGAATTTGATAAAAACTGGCTAGGTTTTTGGAAAATGACTAATTATAGTATATTTGTTTAGGCAATATTTGATGCATGGACTAAATAAACTGGTTGAAGATGAGAAATGTAAGATACTTACCAAGGAAGTTCAAGACATCCAAGTGTCCAACTCTTCTAGTCATGTATCGTTGTCTAAGTAATCAGGTTTGGCATTTTAAAAAAAAGAACTAACCCAATAGGGTGAGAAGTGAATGTTTTTAAATTTTGCAGTTTTTAGCACATGAAATCATCATATTTGTCCAAAGTGAAATACAAGATATGATACATTTTCATAATCTGTCTTATTATAATATAAGTCATCATTACTGTTGAAAGTGCATGCTATGCTTCAAAAGTACTTTGGTTTCATGATCTTGCAAAGGAGCATTGGTGACCACCAACTTTCTTTCTTGTAAGATTTTATGGCTTTTCATTTTATAATTGGATAGGCAATTGTCAACACCCTTGTAAATTTTGTAGTCTTGAATACGATTAATTGCATTCATAAAATAAAAATAGATAATATTTTGTTTAAAAAAAATCTAAAATCATCTGTTCTGTTCTTATTATTAAGCTTGACTATCAAATTTTCATAAGTGCATCTCCTAGTAATTATTTGGTACTTTACAAAGAGGAGTTGGCAATTGCCAACCATTTTATAAGTTCAGAGAAAGATTATAAATGCCAATACCCTTGTTTCTTTGTCATATTTGCAAACTAAATTTTCAATATGCACACTTTTTTTTTAATAAGAATGGTATTGTGAGAAAAAAATCCTCGGAAAAGGATTAAAACCTCCATTGTAATGCAATATTGAGATTGGAGGAAAACGTAGCCCGATAATTTTAATCCTTTGATTCAACAGGACCATGTTTTTTATTCAAACAACAAATAGTTCCTTTAGTGTAAATTCATTATCTTAGATCACCCCCTACTTATCAAAGTAAAAACAAAAAGCTCATTTCGAAAACTAAAAAATGGTTATCATAAACCTTAAACAGTTCAAACTTTTCGAAAATACAAGGTCACTTCCAAAAAAATCTCCTTCAAATTAAATACAATTACTGATTTGAACAAATTTATTTTGTTTAAATGAAGTGGTCCAAACCAACATAAAATTATTGATCTGCGATGCATTTCTTGTAGCGTATAGTTTCACTTTTGATTGGAGAATTATGAAATCTCCCCTGAAACTTCCTAAAAGATTGATTTTTACTCTTATAGAGCTCCTTTGAACATTTGATCCTATAAAAGATTGGGAAAATTTTATGGATACCCCTGAAGTTTGTAATATTTACATAGATATTCCAGCTCTTTCAGAAGTTACACAAATACCCTTGTACCATAATTTTTAGACATGTATTTGTTGTGTTCATACTTCCTTCATAACCAATGTTGAATAAGGGAATGTAATGAAACAAAATAGAAACAACTTGCACACAAAGGAGGAAAGGAAGTGACATGCACAACAAAACAAATGTCTAATTTTTTTAATCTAAGGGTATTTGAAATTCTTGACAAAATAGGGATATCTATGTAAATATTGCAAACTTCAGGGATATCCATGAAATTTTCCCCAGAAGATAAGGACTTAGGGCCATTTTGTAAGTTTTAACCATTTTCCAGTCAAAAATTTGAGCTCAGAAGAACTAACAAATTAGAAAAGGCCTATGATTTGAAGCAAAATTGGCTCAAAATTCCAGTAAACAAATAAGCTACTAAGTTAAGCCCAAGAGGTTTGAGATCTTTAACAAGGACTTGAAGAGAAGAAAAATCTTCAACCAAGTATGAAAAATAAACACTCCATAAAGTAGTGAAGTAAGAGTATGTTCACACTTGGTGTTAGGAGGGGTGTTAGCAATATAAATTTAGTCTAAGCATCACCACCTGTCCTACAAAACAGATGGCCTTCTGGGAAGAGGCCGGCCTACTCCCAAAAAAGAACCCCACCCAACCCCAAGAATGGATGACCTTTTGGAAAGGGTGACCCCAAAACTTGCCATGGCCTCAAAAATTACCTTGTTTTCAAGCCACCCTCTTGGCCTCCAAAACCTAATGAGACAAGAGGCGCACCTTTCTCCTCTAACGTGATTCACTCACAATTTGTTCTTTTTGAGCACAAAAGAAGGGAGCCAATGGGGGCCAAGGCTCCCTGGCCTCTCAACATGCCATGACAGTGACCCCCGACCTCCAAATCTGATGACCCCTCCTGTTGCAAGCCAAAAGCAAGCCAATTTTTTGGAACTTAGTGGTAATGCCCAGCTATATCCAAATACATCTGATTTTCCTCTACTAATACCCCTCCCAACACCAAGTGTGAACATACCCTAAGAGTTTTGTAAAGCTCAGTCTATTACTGGACATTTGAGCTTTGGACTTTGGAGTTCGGCCCGTAGAGACTTTGGAAGCCACGCCCCCTTGCCAAAGTGACGAAATAGTAAATCCTCTCAACCAGTGCATGGATGAGAACTTCGGAAGACGGAACGAAAAACGCAACAATTCATCCCGATTCCTCATCGTTCCTCTTTGACAAACCTCGCCGGAATCCAGCGCAGAAGAAACACAAGCGCCGTTCTCCCCGCATTTCCCTCAGATCGATTTACTAATTGTGGACGACTTTCTGACTCTGCGAAGCATGGCCGATCGGAGGCGCACATTGCGAAGATCGCTGCGAGCACTGACAAAGCAATGATCCTCCGTCCGTGTCAGCAGATCGCTGTGTGGTCGTACTCGTACTCGTTACATCCGCACCAAAATTCTCATTGAATTGGTCCGCCTTTGAGTCAGATTGTGTGACTTGTCAAGGAACGTGTCCATCCCCTGAAGCACCGAGAATTGAATTGAATTGAGTTGAAGCAGCTTGATTGAAGAATGGCGGTTTGATTTCGTCGTGGCTGAAAGGAATTGGCGTTGACCGAGCCAGTGTCATTCACAGCGGCTTGGTTTTTCGGTATTTTGATGGTCAGTTCGACAGTTGTGCTGCCTTGTTGTGGTGAGAGAGGTCGTTTCAGAGGTACCGACCATATTTTGTTTGTTTGTTTGTTTCTGTTGAACTGCTTTGGAGGACTTTTGTAACTTCCATGTGTTTAAGAAAATTCTCTCTACAAAATGAAGTCCTCGTTCTTGTTCTTGTTCTTGTTTTTGTTCTTCTTAGTTCCCCTTTCGGTGAGGTCATGCCGTTTCGGCGTTTCGTAATTAGCTTCCTTGGTCGCTCTTTGAAAAACCTGGTGTCTTGTGGTTGAGTGAGAGATTTTTCTTGGTCTTATGAAACCGTCTCCCGAATTTTGAGAACTGAGAGGTCCTGTTTGACGTCCTTCGTACATTTGCAGTTTTTAAGTTGCTTAATTTGCAATTGTACTGTGCAGAAATTGTTAACCTATTGGCACGCATCATGCCGAAATCCTGGTGTCAGTAAAATCCTGGTTTCGAGCACCTGACATGCAGTGGAGTGGAGGACAGTCATTCAATGTGATTAATGTTAGTTTCAGCTTATAAGGAGATTTTTTGCCTCTTGACAACAAATTCAGGGTGCTCAGCGCGGATCTTAGGCTACCTTTGCCTGGCCGTCCCATGGAAGCTTTAGTTGAAGCACTTGGAGTGGATTAGGGTTACGGGTGATGGATTACCAGGTGTTTCTGGTAAGGCCCCCTGGGGCCAGCAATCGGGGTGCTCGCGGAGGAGGATTACGGCTGTTCCGAATCCTCGACCATGGGATCTCGGTGTTGCCTTTGGGAACGCCTAATGCCACCCCCACTGAGTACCGATTCGAGCATGTTTCTAAAGTCGTGGCTGCCGATGATGATCCCACGGAGTTGCGGATCGAGATTTTGGACACCAGCAAGTCCGGATTCGGGACCGAGAGCGTCCGATTCTGTTGTGAAGCTCGGGCCTCGCTTCTCACTGCGCTCCTGAACCGCATAGATGACATGAATGGCATTGGTACGTTATTTGCCTTAAGTTCCATTGCCAATTGCAATCCAACTCTTATATTAAGTCACTCCATGCTGTTATTTCATAGGATGAAACATGTGACAACTCATTGAATTACGATTGTCCCTTTGAATTCTGGATGCGAGAATTTTATTGTCTTTTTTTTGTATTGATTGAGTTTGCGTTGACTTGATGTTAATGCTATTTCTGTCTTTCTGGTGCAACCAGGGATTGACTACACGGCGAAGAAACACAGCATCCAGCGGGGAGGGTTGGTCGACACCATGTTCCGTGTGCGAAGTGCTTCCTTTGTGAAAATGGCCAATTTAGGTCATCGATCAGATTATAAGGTACTGGACTGTGGATTGAACTCTTCCTGTATACGGAGTCTCATAAAAATGAATTTCACAATGCTGCTGCAGAGTAACAATGCAATTTTTAAATTGTCATTTCATCGTGGCTGTAATTTGTAGTTCTTGTTACATGGAGCTGAATTAGAGTGATTAAAAGCGCCAGATTTCATTTCCTGATTCTATCATCTTGTCTTAATCAGTTAGTATGTACTGTATTGCATTTGTAGCATCCATTGTTATTAATGAGATTGAGGCTGGTGTTGTAGGTTAAGGCATCCAAAAAGGTAAACTTCCAAGATATAGTCAAGCTGGAGATTCTCAGCGACGATGAGCAGATCGTGCTGGTCTCTCTCAGATCCCGAACCATGCGGCTTGCGGTCAAGGATTCTGTTGCTTTTGTTTGCGCCATTCAGAGGAACACGAAGGTACCTGAAATTCAGCCATGGAGCTACTTGATGACATGTCCACAGAATCAAGCCAGTCAAAGAAAAATCACGTTTACATTTTCAAAATTTCCTGTTTCACAACTCATGTCTGTAAGCAGTGATTTAACGAGTAATCAAAATCTCAATCCTGGGGCATGTACTGAGTTCAACAGCTTCATCGCTTATGTAATGAGGTAGTAATTGGGGTCATTAACACTTTCGCATGTACCCTAATACCAGAATGTTAGTCATACTGATGCTAATGTCTCTCTCAATGCAGGCATATTTGAAGCGGGACATTGAAATTGATAAAATCGAAACATCTGTCATGGTGGACTATTTTGCCAAGCACTACAAGAAAGTTGTAAGTAATTATCCTTTGCACCTTGTAGGAGAGTTCAAAACTTGATTAAGTTTCTGCATGGACCAACTAAAAATAATCCGTACTCAGCAAGCATTCTAATGGCGACATCTATTTCGGCATTGTCACGGTTTTCGGAGTTGAATTTATTTAGCAAGCAATGGACATTTTGCCTAAAACTGAATGTGTGCATGCAGAGACTCAATCCATTCGGTGGCCTTTGGTTATCGATCGTACTTTCACTTACAGTTTCTCTGTGAATATGCAGAGAGAATATCCTGTCCTTTATGAATTTCAAGCAGTGAAGCAATCCAAGCAACACGATTATGATGGGCCACGTGCATTGTCCATAACCAAGCATCTTCTCGTCGAAAGTTCTTTCAATGACATCGTCAATGTTTTTAGGTGACTGTCTAAATACTTGTCTAGTACCTATCTTTGATCAACACCAGTAAATCCCTAATTGCTCAATCCAAGAACAGGCATTCTACCTTGGAATCTCATAGGCGAATATAGTAACTTTCAAAGTACCTTTCCTTTCTATTGCATAAAACCATAGGATATGTTTTTATTCTGTCTACTGGATCGTGCTCTTTTTTTCTGTGCAGACGGTTGCTTTCTGTCTCGTCTTGACTTATTGATCTTTGGAAATTGGCGCAAACTTTTTTTGTGTGCAGTCTAGAGGACTTACGTGGACTCGTGGTTAACGAAAAAAATGATCAAGAGATTATCATCGAATTCGCATCCTGGAGAGATTGTCACTTCTTGCTTAGAGACCGTGACGATTTCATTGCCAGCGTGGCAGACGTCATGGGTATGGAAAAGGGCTCCACATTCAGCGTTCGTTTGGAGCCATTTCATTCTTACACTCTTCCAGAGCAACAAAATGCTCTTTACCAGGTCTCAACCCAATCGCAACTCAACCTAATTGATTTGGTCAAGTGCCGTATATAATCAAAGGGCAAATTTTAGCTCCTATAACGACGCAACTTGTGAAGCCAAAGCTTGTCTATAGTTTTTAATTTATTTATGGTGCTTTTATGAAGGTCTTTGCATGGGAATACTTTGATTATGGTTTTACGATTGTACGCGCTTCATAACTGATGATAGCGTTTCTATTTCAGAGTGAGTGTGAGACATTCTATGTGAATCGTTTTATGGCAGCTTATAATTCTACCCGAGAGGCATGGGCCTTACACACGCCTTTGAAGGAGTATGCTGCAAATATTCTGGTACGAGTTGCGAGCCTGAATATTTTTTCTTTATCCTTCTGTAGAAGATGAAAGATGCTGTACTTGTGCCATAATAAGTTCATGCATTTCAAGTCCAGCATACAATACCAACACATCAGTTTTGGTGTGTCTAAGTTGCAGATTCTTGAATGATTGCCTAATAATAAGAGGCAGCTTGCCAACTTATGTGAAATAAATGCCAAGTAAACCTTTGAGTATCATGTCTTTGGTTTTGGTATACATGTGGTAGACTCTCATGTTTAGTTAGGCAGGTGGGGGAGTCACAATGCACTGACCTGAAAGTTCTCCAAGCTGTCGCTGACACGCTGAAGGAATGCATGGGTAAGAGATCTCTTGGGTTTATCCTTAGACAAGTTGTATGTGATGTTCCTTTACTGGCTAGTGTTCCTTTCGGCTTTTCGTTTTACATGCCTTCCAAGAGGGCGTCCGAGTACATCATGGCACCCAGTGATAGTATGCGTTTTTTTGAAGGAGCACAGTGAATTAATAAGGAGAGTTGAAATTTTGCACGCTTGTGTCATCCTATGGCTGTAGGGAAATGGTGGAATTCATACTAAAGATCATTTACCTACTATTGTATTTAGGATACAGTAGAGATCAGTTAAGATTGCTTTTAATAAATACGATGTGTTATTTTAGGGAAATCGAAGCCAGATACTGTTCGAGCTACAACGTGTTGCATAGTACTCGTGAGACTTCTGGGATCTAAACCTTGCTTCGATGCCGTGCGAAACTTACCAGAGCTTGCTACGGTTCTGTTTCAGGTATTTTCTTGGTTTCTTTTTCAATGGAATCCTTGATCACATACTATCTGAAAATTCTGAGGCTGCGCACGGAATCTTTTTGGTTTGAAATTTATGCAGATTCAAGGTTTGACCCCTAACTGCCCAAATGACCAAACGTGGCTGCTTCCAGTTGAAATAAATCATTTGTGAAACTTCAACGAATGTAATAAGATATACCAATAGAGAGAAATAGTCATGTTCTACTTTTTTGATCTATAGAAATATGTTCTGGAAGATCCTATGAGCGATTATTAGCTTCTAAACTGGAGATTCTGTCTTTAGTTTGGGCATTCAGGGATTAAAAAGTCTAGTGTCTTTGAACAGATAGAGTCACGTTCACAGTAGTCTGAATCTCTCAAGAGACTACAGTATCCGACTTGTGGTGTTCCATCACGAGCCCTTTTGCATAGGCGCATGTTCCGTAACATATGCATTTAAGTATGGTTGATTTTCATATTATAGTTTTGCTCTTTTGTAAGGCAGGATATGGATCTAAAGATTATCTGTTATTTTGGTCTAAACTGATAATGCTGCACAATGTCTTTATTTCAGTGCGTGCGTTCTCAAAACAGTATTATTTCTTACCATGCAACACTGGTTATACGTTCAGCTATCAAGCTTGTTGTCCAACCCGGATCACCTGATGTTGGCATCGCATCAAAAGTGAGTTTTCAAACACAAGTCGATAATTCGTGAGGACGAGGCAAAGCTTGAACAAGGACCGAAATCTGAATTGTAAAGATATCTTTCTGTACAGCCAGTATAGACCCGTCCTCCCTGAATTCCCCTAGCTGAAACAAGCATTGCCAGTAGTAACGCCATTTCAAGGCAGTTTCTAATTTAAATCCTGCGAATTGTGATGTGTCTTGGTTTTCTAGAACATCTCTCGGGGTGGGTTCTCTAGTAGTAAACTATTGTTGCAATCACTTCTTGACACAAACATTTAATTCATGTGATTTGCCTCGAAGTTGTTATCATCGTACCATCTCCCTCATGCGCTATTTGTATTTGCAGCAAGAGTTTGCCAACAGATTGTTGGTGCTAAGTGCAGAAAATCTGCAGCAGTTGGTAGCACTACTCCATACGCATGCTCTTTCGAAGCACAACGCTCTTCAGGTTTTCTTTCTCTACATGCTGTCGTGCTTCCTGTAACTCAATCTTTTTATCTCGGGCTTTCATGCTGACCGTGGCAATTCAGTCAGAATATGAGAATATCTTTATGGTGTACTCTATTTGTCGTTTATGATCTCTTCTAGTGTTCATTATACCAAGGAATTTTGACACTGTTAGAGTATCGAGTTCTGATCTTTGACGGTTTATTGAATAGGTGACAGGTATTTTGGATATCTCAACATATGCCCTCAGCTCCCCACCGACAGATAATGATGCGGGTCGTCTATGGCTTAGAGTAAATCCCTCTCCGCACCATCATAGCAATCTTTGTTTCCAAATCCTTCAATAATTGATTTCGTAGGGTTTTATTTGAAGTTGCAAGGGCCATTTCGATAGCATTTTGTATCGCAATAGCAGAGATCCTATAGAAATGTGCATTATCGAAATCTGTGAGACGGAAATACAAAGATCACTCCCTTGTTTCTGCGGCATGTCATGCAGCAGAGAGTGGGGCGATTTTTGGTGATCCCTTAATGAAGGTGAGGTCCTCAGAGACTATGTGATTGCGTGGATGTTATTAGGCCTTATATTTGTTAACTCATGTTTCAGGCATACGAGGCGTCTATAATGGCAACTGCAGACCTTCTGTGTGCATTTTTCAGGTTAACTAGCGATGTTGTTTTTACCAGGTACTCTATTTTAATCCCTCCTTGCTACTTGGGGCACATCTTCTAATGTGTCCAAAGTGTTTTGCGTTCATGTCACAGCTATTGGGACCCAGATGTTCTGAGTTGAGTTCTAGTCTTTAATCGTCCTGTGAATCATGTGGACAGACTCTCGATTCTTCTTCAGGCGTTGCTCACAACAATGTCACCAGTTGTTTGCGAGAGTCTTCAAGTATGCATACTCCAGCTCTTTTCTCAATTTCGGTACCTTCTCTCCAGTGTTTACGCAAGAAATGAGTCATGTCTTATCTCCGCTCTGGCAGTTTTCCAGAGCCTGGGACTCCATTCCTGCATAATCTTTACCCTTATATGACCTAGAAGTCCAAATTCGGCATCGCTCTTTTTTAGCAGTTTTGAGTAGGTGATATGAAGATTTTTCTAGTCCCATTTTTATTCTTTTTGACCAAAACATGCGACGTTCTGCATTGATTCTAGAGATAAATAATTTTATCTGAATTATGTATTCCATAACATGATAAATTCTAATGTCATTTTTATACTTAGTCCTTTAGGGTTTAAGTAGCCAATTTAGTTCCTATGTCTTTGCTTCAGTAGTGCGTCCGAAGTTGAAACTCCCAACTACTTAACCTGACTGTCTTGTGCAGAATGTATGTGTTCGTCGGTGCGTGCTTCTATTACACTTAAGTACAGCGGTGTTCTCGAAGAAGCCGCATCTTCGGTTGTTGAGCTGTAGTCAGATCTTCCTCTTGATGGAAGGAAACCTAGAAGCGAAGAAGCTGCTCACGTCTGTGCTACCCCCGGTGTGTACTATTTATAATGCCTTGGCAAACAAGCCTATGCATTTTATGCCATTGAATGCTATGGTTACGAGAAATTAACAAACCCTAAAACCCATTGGGTCCATTTTCTACTGTTTGTGCTAACGGCCCTCAATGGATTTGGCATGTAGGGTGTCATGAACTTGTACGCCAATAAAGTGAGTGAATTGGATGGGCAGGTACGCTGCATCGCGCCCTCACCTGAGCATATTCAACGATTTGATATATATATATATATATATATTAACATCATGAAGTATCAGTCTTGCTAGGGGCTTGAGAATTTGCTGAATTTTTGGTCTTTTTGTGTAGAAGGGATCTACAGGAAATTTCACTGCATTGATGGACACTATAGAGTTGCTTCATAATGAAACCGTGGAGACGCCACTTCTTGTATGGAATGCCATCAAGCGTTCGGAGTTAAGGAAGGTGCAATAACATTCAAAGCCTTTCATATTAGTTTAGTTTTGTTCTGTATCAATGCGCACAAAATGTATGGGACCTCATTGTCAGTGGTTCGTGAAGTAACCATAACCAGTGATTGTTGTGGCAACTATCGACCAGTTATACCTCCTTTGTTTGTTGAGTACATCATTTTTTGTAAGTGAGGCCAAATCATGCAATTGATAAGCCTTCCTTTGCTATATACAGTTTCTTCGGGATGAAATTGAGGGGTATTACGCGGCCTTGGAAACAAACAAAGATGTTTGGTACAATTCGGCAGATGTTCAGCTTGTCTACTCCACTGCTAGTGAAGGTGGAGGTGAGTGTTGCTAGCCCATGAGTTGCCTAATTTTACTGTTTCAATGCATCCCATTTGTATCTTCTCTTCTAAGTCGTTCCTTGTCTTGCAAATATTTTTCGATAACATGTTTTGATGAAAAGTAAGTCCTACATGATTCAATCGTGGGTAGCAAACATTCCGGCGTGCCTGTGGCCAGAAGGTCAACTGACCAGTTTGGATTGCTTTCTTTGACTTATGTAAGTGGGGTTGGTGACCTGCAGGTACTGTTGTTAGAGGTGTTCACCTGGAGCTTCTTGTTGACCATTACCCTCCTGTTCATGGTCTTCACAACTCATTCTGGAAGGTCTGTTTGACTTGAAAGCGCATACGTGTTTCTGTGTTGGCTCTTATGGGATGCAATCGCAAAGTGAATGAGACGTCTAGATTCCAGTAGCCCTAATCTCATCACTATGCTTTGTGCTGCAGCTTGGAGACCCATTGCCTCTATTCCAGTCAGTGTACCAAGCCATGCTTCTAGGCTTTACCCCATTGTTTGGCAGCAATAATCTGCCTGAAATTGACCTGCGCTTAGCCGTGCATGTGTTGACCTGGATCTACGAACGGCATACAGAAGAAGTCACTTTCTGCATGGAGACAATGAAAGTAATTGAGGTATTTTGCAACCTTTCCTGCCTTTGGAGGCAAAATTAGCGATATTGTCGTATTTCTCTTGACATTTTCATAATTCAAGGCTGTGAAGTTACAGTCTGTGTCTCGTGTATACGCTGTTGTCCTCTCTGCTCCTTGTCAACTCGAGAATAGCGATATATTCATCTATGAATGTGTGGCACAGACAGTAGTGGGGATGCTGAGGGAAGTTATCGACAGTGAGCATGAAGTTTTTGTATTCAAACTGGTGGTTTTCCTGCTGGCCACACTGGAGAAAGGCAAACGAGAGAACGTGATACGATTTACTCATGCAGGTGGAGCTGCTGTTTTGGCATCTTTGATGGTGATATCTGTAGAGAAGGTAACTCCCTTTGTAAAGCCTCTCTTTTGGAGTCGTTGCACTGATCCAGATATCTTACTCTTTTTTTGTTTGCCATGATGCCTTTTTGGTATCTCTTCTATTGTTACAGATGTGTAAGGGCCAGATGAGATTTGTCAAGGACCTGTAATGGGTGATCTTCTGTGGTATATATTTGCAGAGTTGTAAGAATAAGATGGAATTCGAATGCAATGGCTCGACCAGCAATGATTCTTTAGCGCAGGGCGCATTTGAATTGGTTGATCATGTGGGCTCTGACGGAGTGTCAAGGCTAGTGAGGATTCCATCAGGAAGGGCGAGGGAAGTGATGGGGAAATCCGTGCAAGATGGCAGCCTGGAAGCCAAAGATGGTATCAAATGGCAGGATAAACAAGTTCCTCCTAAAATCCAGTTGGGCTTAGTCTTAGACCAATTAGAAACTCTTTTGAGGTGCTTCCACTCTTTCTTGTCAACTCTCTCGTCCAAAGACTTGAACATCACTGAAATACGAACGTGAATGAGTCGAGGTTTTTTAATCCAATTTAGCAGACTGAACATCAACTTTGTAACCTGATGACTTTAGTTTGCTGATCGAATTCTGCTGATAAAGGTTAGATTTATAGAAGTTAAGAATTGGAATGTTATGCTTGGTTAATAATTGTGTTGTGCCGTATGACGCAGAATATCAGGTGATAGTAGCAATAAACAGCATTACCCACCATCAGCTGCAGTGTTGAGCCTTTCGAAGGAAGAGATTCTTTATCATCTGGTGCAAGTTTTACTCCGACTCAAATCACCCGAATTCGGCAGGTACACAATTTCTCTAATTTTGTGATAGCTTATCTTTAGAGAAGTGATCATAGGCTATACACTAAAGTAACTTGGTAACATGTATGGTCACTTTTTGAACACTCTTTGACCTTGCTTAGTTTTCCAAGTCTAGAATCCTACTTTACTTGCCCAACTTGCTTACAAATAGTTGGTTTTCAGGATTCTGGAGATTCTCTTGATTGTGGCCAAAGCAAATAAAAGTGCCATGCGACGGCTTTATTCGCTGGGTGCTTTTGAGATCCTTCTGTGGAAAGTCCTCTCCGGAGACCTTGTTGATTGGGAGAAAGACATGATTTGCAAATTCTTGTTGCAATGCCATTTAAAGCAGGTAACCTGCTGCAATTCAATAGCCATGTGCGTGAATTCAATGCTACGAGTCAGATTTCTAATCTCTAAATATGAAAGTCGATTTTCTATTGAAGCCTACTTCTGGGTTTCCTTTTGTGACATACGGAGACTTTTTTGAGGCAGGATCAAGGACCGCTCCTCATTAACAATGAGAACGATACGCACGATGACCAATCGCTTTGCAAGGGCAGTGTACTCCGACTCTACTTACCTGATGGACTCATTTTAAGGCTAATGTCTGAGGTATGCCTACGGCTCTGTTACTCCTTATGGAAGATTGTTGTTTCCATTGCACACGTTCGAATCAGTGTATTGGGTAAATTCATTTCCTAATAAAAACTAAACTTATCTCCTAAGCGCTCAAATGATAAAAAGTGGTCACTGCATCAATAGGAGTTGAAATGAATCATTTTAGAAACCTCAATAAAGGTCACAAAATATGTCATTAGAAAGATGAAATCACACCCTACATATTGAACATTTTTAAAAAGTTTCTATCAGCTTCCAAACGTAGATTTTCCATTTTTCTGCTTCCAGGGCACTTGGGGGGGGGGGGGCTTAGTTAGATGTTTAGTAGTAGCAACTCATCAAGCGTCTTGACTTCAAGTGCGATTGTGATAAACATGCTGAAGATTTTCTTGTATTGGGTGCAGGATATGGATTCATTCAGGCTCTTTGCATCAATATTAAACACTGAACAAAATACACCTGATATCATCTGGAATAAGGACATGCGGCAACGGTTGCTGCACCATCTTACCAGTGACTTGGAGCCATTCGTGAAAGCTCGAGCCAGCGATCCCATGGCACCATATGTGCACACACCTCGACCTCGTATAGATTATCCTGAGTTGGATGGTAAGTGCAGGACTTCGAAGCTCCATGTCTTAGGCTTTTCACATTCAATAGTAAACTGGAACAAGGAAAATCAATATCTTGAGGATCAATTCACATTTCACTAAGGTCTTGCAAGAATTTAAATCACCTTAAAATTTAATTATACTTTGTTAGCGGTCCCAGGGATTCATGACTTGTGATCATCTCCTGTTTTCCCAGTTTAATTACACTTTTAAGGCGACCATCGACTTCCAACATCTCGAAACCCGGGAACTTTGATCGAATCCAAAAAGCTAAACTTTGCACAACAATGCCGATTACCATGCCACTATTGAATATGTGGCTTTTTTGTGTTGCAGACGTTGTGTTCTCTGCTCCGTTTTATCTACAAAATCTCCTTGACAAGGACCGCTTCCCAGAATACCCCATCAGAGACCCTGACGGGTTTTTGAGCAGTCTCATACTGGTAAGTTGAGTTTTTTTCTTTTCTTGCACTTCTAAGTTGAGCTTGAACTCAAGGATATATGAAAACAATTACTCCTTGCTTCATGCTCCCTTGGGAAGAGAGTTTATGTAGCCATAGTCTTTTGTGTAATAACACCAATTGTCAGCCATTGAGGTAGGAAGCTGACCGAAAACTTTGTTTTCGTGGTGTAGAGTTTTCGGATTTTGGTGAAAGATGGGGATTCAAGTCCTGGACTAAAACGAACCGAGCTCCTTATACAAGCCCTGGTTTTGACCTCAAACCTTCGACTCATTTTTTACTTTTTTGTGATGAGTAAGCGTGACTTAACTTATGTATGCGCTTCTTGTCAGTGGCGAAATCCTGAGCTTGTTATTTAGGTTAAGTCTTACTCAAGTCCGAAGCGTTTCTTCGCTTGCAGGCATACGTCGTCGATCGGCACAAGCTCACGCTACCGAGCGACACAGAGGATCTCCTTATAACAGCTTCGTCTCCGTCTTTACAGTCATGCCTAGCTGAGAAGGAGAGCTCTATCGACATCCTGCAGTACACAGTCAAAGTCCTCCGAAAATATGTGGCTGGGAATATAAAGGCTGAAGTTTCGTCCCTGGCATCGCTGAACTTCGCATTGGACGTGCTTTCGCTTGGGACTCGGTGGAGCGCCAGCAACAATCTTGACTCTGCAATTGCGGGATCCCTGTCGGTATTAGAGATTATATCCTCCACCTATGATGGGAGGAAGCATCTTTGGGATGACCCGCGCTGGCAAATAGGCATGCAATGGGCTCTCAGCTCTGCAGTTACCGCGACAGATCATAGCCTCGTCGCATACACTGCATTGAGTTCTCTGAAGCATTTCGCAGGGGATTCGGACTACAGCCGGCGGATTGTTGATAAAGGCTTCCATCTCTTGCTACTTTTGATTGTAGTCCCAGCACCGAATATTAGCACTGAAAGCGCAAAATCTGCGCTTCCAATTTTGGCTGCAGATGTGCTTGGCGCTTTTATACGAGCCGAGGGGACGCGGTCTAGCTCGCTCTCGAACTTAATCCCGAGGTCATTTCTGTCGTGCTTGCAAAACGACGAGGACCTGGGTAAATTCGTATCCATGGCAGGGTCGGACATTCAATCCCCGACCACGATTTGGAGTGCTGAGGTGCGGAGCGAGCTTCGTGAGAGGGTATTGGCAAAGCTGGCGACAAACAAGGAACGGGATGAATCGCAATGGCTGGAGAGCTTCACTTACAACTGTCTTGAAAGAGAATTCGTAATTGGCGGCGTTTTTGTGAATCATCTTGCGTCTGGTAAATGGGAGGGAGACGACCTTCCAGATGACACCGAGTTTCTGGATCTCTTGATGGGATACCTTGAGAGAGAACGAAACGTCGTTGAGGTTGAAAATGAAACGGAGGGATATGAGGACAAGCACGTAATCCTTTCGGAGGGCATGCAAGAGCCGGGTAATCGAGAGCTTGCAAAGTTCGTCCTCGTGTTGGTTGCAATGAAGGAGTGCGTGAAATACGCAATGTCTCACGCCAGGAGCGATATAATCAAAAGCCTTAGGTTAGAGACCTTCTTTGAAATCGCATCAATGGAACACTGTGCACCCAAAGTGTGGACACAGATAATGTCACTTTTCAAGGTGCTGGCTCAGGAGGAGGCGTTGCAAAATGCCATCCTGCAGTCAAATCTGCTGGGGATAACAGGGATATACCTTTGGAATGCCGTGACGGAGGACAAGGGTGACGAGGTGGTCCTCGCGACTCTCGACATGCTGCTTTTCCTGAGTGAGAACATCCCAGCCACTGTTGCGGTGACCAACTGGTTCTCCAGCAGCGGGGTACTCTTCCCGTTGATATGCCTCTTTTGTGATGTGGATCTACCGAGCTTGCGAACCGGGATCCTGGAGACTGAAAAGATAACCCCGGTGCAGAGGCTCCGAGCAGCGTGTATACTTGGAACGCTTCTATTGTGTTCCTCTGGGATCAGTAATCGTGCAGAGAATTCCCCGGATTCGAAATTAACAACAGAGATTGATGACCTTATGAATATGTTGGAGCCGGGACACAAAGGGGCGAAGCCTCTTGTGTTTCGGACATTAACGTTGCTGATGCCGCTGGAGCTTCTATCTACCCTTGCACATAACCCAGCAGGAGCTTGCGAACTGTACATGGAGACAGTCTATCTTCCAAGGCTAGTGTGGGACGACGAAACGCGGCATGGTGTCAAGCAGCTGCTCACAGAAGAGGCCATCAAACTGCAGAGGTTCGTGAAGAACCAGGTGGTTGCAGGACTGGGGAGCTGGAGTTTGGAGCTTGAACAGCCCGTGTTCACGCGCTGGGTGCGTGCCACTGTTGTAGACGGCGACAGTAATCCAGTCTACCGAAATTCAAGGGACGAAGGCTACGCTCCTGAAATGTACTTAGGGGGGTTCTTTGTCGATCAGTTCCTTCGAATTCCGGAGTTTTTTTTCGGTAAAACCCTGGAGCAACGATTTTTTCGAGAAGTGAAGAAGGCTATTGTGTTAGGCATATATGCAGACGATGCTGATTCTCTGAGAAGGCTGATACTTTCGCTGGTACTGCTTTTCAAGGGGCGACCGTATTTGCTAGCTGGCCGGTCCTACATTGACATCTTCCTCGCTGTGAGCCAGTACATCTGCTGCACTGGAGCTCAAGCTTGTATGCTTTCGCAGGTAGTGATCATGCTCACGCACTCCATCGCCAACCACAAGGACATCGTCGATATCATCGTGTCGGAGGATTTGATCCATTCTCTGGTAGAGTTTCTCGATTTGGAAGTTCCCAAAGCGGACGCTGGATATGCTGGCACTGACCCGAGGTTGTGTAGCCTCATGCTGCTGCTACGGCTGATCAGGCTGAGTCCCACAACGATTGAGATTACGTCGAGTGTGAGTGTGGTGCAGAAACTCGCTGATACAGTGCTCGATATGGAAGGAAATAACGAAGTCTCGAAGACATCGCTGGAATGCCTGGCTTTGATGTGCCATGACAAGCGCAAAGGGAAAGAGGTCATCCAGTTGTTGGACAGCTTAGTCCCGGCTGATGGTAAGGGCTTTTGGGACATCCCCGTAGAGACCATCTGGGACGACGCTGCTGATTTTGATATTCTGCAGCATTTTCTGCAAAACCAGTACCCATGCGCATGGTGGACGTCAGACGAGCCGTTAGAGAATGGAATCTCAGCCGCTCCATCGTCTTCCACCTCGTTATCTCCCAATGCAAACGGTACCGAGAAGAGTCTAGAGACTTTTAGCAGGAATGTGTCTGCAAAATGGGATGCTCAATTTCCACCCAGCTGAGAAAAGATTCAAATGTGGAGGATCATGGCAGAGAGGTAATCGCATGAATAGTACTTTTCTTCCCCCTCTTTTATTAGGATATCTAAAAAAATAGACTTTTCTAGAACTTTTACAACAAAAACTAGGTGCCTCGTTCATATTCATGTTTTACAGAGACTCTTTTGTCAAAGCATGTGAGAATGCTTTTCCTCTCTGAACTCTAACAAGGACTGTTGCAACTGAACTTCAGAATCACAGGCGTGGAGCGTGCAATTTCAACAACCTTTTCTCCCAACAGTACATCCTCAAGTGCAAGATCTCCCTTTAAATTATCAGCAATATAAAACCCTGCCAAATTCGTCCTGAGCTCAAGGTGACTGACAACTCTTACAATCCTTCAGCTTTTCAGTATCCACCTCTGTATAGAATTTAGTTTCCTCTCTGTACATTTCAACATAGATAAGGATACAGTCATGAATGGAGTATATACCCCCAGAGTGAGTCAGACAACGCATAAAAAATCGTAATAGAGTTTAAAGTAGTTTCTGTTATAAATTTTGTGTAGTTTCCCGTAGAGTACCGAATAGACAAAACAGCACAAAACATCACCACTGGTGCAAAATTTGCACCATAACTTGAAAGATATAGCATCAGTCATCATACCAGAAAGTAAAAAACTATGTACACTATCATGTAGAGATTCTTGTAAACCTGGTCACAACTATCTGTTGAACCGTGTTCTACAAGAGAGGAATTTCCAAGTTTCTGACAGTTTCAGAGTCGTCAAAATGTACTTTTTTCTTATGAAGATTAGCAAGCAAGCCAGAAAGGGTTTCTGCATGTGGTTTTTTTCCTTGCCAGTGGTACTGTACCTCTTTTTTTCCAACCTGTGTCCAGCCATGTTGTACTTTTATGGGGGATGACCCTTTGTTTGAAAACTCTGATCTCTGAACATCGTGGAACGTGCGTAGTTGAGAGACTTGAGAGCCTTGAGAGAATAAGTGTGGTGTTTTTCGCTATCTCCCCATGCCAACTGTTGACTGGAACACTGACTGACACTTGACCATTAACGCAGTATGTTGCAGCTTCTGCAAGGGAATCCATTGCATGCATGATAGAGGGTGAGTTTTTGCTGTAGCACTTGCGCAGCAGCACGTTGTTTGGGTCGAATCTTCGTTTTTTTTTTTTGCTGTCATACTGGTCATGATGTGTGCCTGGCTTGGGCTATCTCCTCCTGCGCATGTGCGGCTCCTCATTGTTTTTTCTATATTGCCTGTCAGTCAGACGTGCCACCCTGTCTCCTTTTTTCTTCATACATATTTCAGAGAGTGCTACTCAAGTTAAATATGTTTGAGGAGACCTGGCAGTCAGTGGATTGTTGGCCGGTGAAAATGCATAAAGAACCCGTTGTAACTTTGAAACTAATTCACAAAAACCGGCTACATAGATATGTCTAATCTTATAATATAATATAAATAGGGAATTACTAATATTTGTTAACGGCACACCCTTGCCCCAAAGTTCACATCGAGCATGCAAATTGAGAATCAAAGTACTAAAACCACAAGGTCCTCTGTAATATCACATTTTCACCTCTGTAATATCACATATATAGTCTTTGTGATACAATTTGAAGACTTAAACACATTTTTACTTTGCATTCTATTTAACATATGAAAATGCTAATAAAATTTAAATGGTGAATGCTTAACATAGCAAGCGCTAATAGTTAAAATTTTAAATCCAAATGGTCCATCATTCTTTACTCATTACATTACCACCTCCTTGTAAGAAAGAAGAATAAACACAAATTTTTATTGAACCTTTCCTATACCAATGCACTATCTCTTGATAAATTCTTGGTTTACGTAATTCCAAAGTACTATATATTTTAATTGTAAATTAAATTTTAGGATATAGCCTTAGAACAATAAAGGTGAAACAATTTCTTAAGTCCAAGTCAAGAATTTTAGCATTAAGTTCTCAATTTATATGCCCATTGTGAATCTTGGAGGCGAGCCGTTAACAGTTTGAGGAGTCACTTTAGTAATTCCTTGTAAATGTGTGCAATATGGATGTATGCTTGTGGAAACTTATTGAAAATAGGAATTGAAGATTATTATCTTGTAAAGCTCAAAAATCTTCTCAAACATTGACATTCATAACATTAACTTGTAATAATCTAGGAATTAAGTAAATTTGCAAGGTGCACTAATAAGGTAGTTCATAGTAATTTTTGAGTAATTTTGATACATTGTGAACAAGAGTGTCTAATTGCTATCTTGAGTATTGTCCAAGAGCATGCTCCCCAATCCTCAACTAAAAAGTACCTACATGAAGCCGCATTCTAAGGTTGGGCCATGAAGTTGCACTGCAAAGTTGCCTAAGGGGTGGCAAAAGGATGTGTTCAAAACCCTTCTTGAAGAACTAATGATGGAAATTATGACATGAGTTTACACTAATTAGACTTAATTGATTTGAATTTCATCCAAATTAGTGTGAAGGGGTCTTTTCACTATTCAAATTTTTACACTACACAAGTTGTTTCAAATAGTGCTAAATTTTGAATAGTGTGAGATCACTCCACACTAATTTTAGATGAATAATGCCTACTTAATATGAGATAGCATGCTTCCTATCCATATTCTTTGAGTAGGGTTTTGGCCACAACCTTTCACAACTACTCAAGAAACAACTTGGTGACAAATTCTTTATAACGTAACATCCTCCAAACACTCTCTAATTGAGTTACATGCTTATCAAATCTCCTTGAAAGTTTGGTCACTTGAGTCACACTATTTGAAATAAAATTTAAATATTGCAACACATAGTATGCTAAGTTAATTTAAACTACCAAGGAATCACTTCATTAGTGCCCTTCACGAATTCACTTTTTTCTTAAAATTACGCAAGTTAGCGTTATTCGTAAGGGGTGCCATATTTGAAATAACTTGTATACGTTGAATTTGAAGGGAAAAAACTAGGGCGAAAATTCAAAAGCTCAGAATATGAAAGTGGAGACTTATGGGGCATTGGGGCTTCTTTTTAGTTTTTGGAAATCTTTGGGTCCATCCCAATAAAAGCATAATAAAAGCATAATAAATATGTAAAATAGAGTGGGTATTCCAGTCAGTATATGGATGTTTTGTACTCACATTGAAATGAGCTCTGGAACCTGCACCAGCGTGTTATCAATACTCCAAAAAGAGCATGAAAAAAATAAAAATGAAAAATGAAACTTAGAGCTCTGACTTTATTAAAAAAACTCCAAAATAGCAAAGAAAAGTAAATTAATTAAAAGTATGTATATGTATATTTGCGTACTTGGGTACAAACAACAACTAAATTTGATAAGTAAGGTAGGAGATTTTCTTAGAGTATCTCCACTCGTTTGCACCACATAGGATTTGAGTGGGCCCTTGAGCTCCTGTTCCTATTGCAAAACCCCACAACAAGCACATCAATGACAAACGTTTGAGCAATTGCGTCAAATTGGACTCTCAAGAAAGGCACCTCCCATGTCCTTTAATGACAAACGTTTGAGCAATTGCGTCAAATTGGACTCTCAAGAAAGGCACCTCCCATGTCCTTTTGTTTTCTCAGCATGCTTGTTTTCCGCACTATTTTAATATTGAAATATTTGCACACACCAATTTGCATGTCTTTGTTCCAAGGATGAAAGGCTAGAGCCATGTGTTAGAACATATCCTACCACCCGTGAAATGAGCCCTGGAAACAAATTTGTTGCCAGCTCGTAATGGCGTGCACATTTTGAATCTCCAACAACATTGCAGTCTTGGATATGTAGGTGTGGGGCCTCTAAAATCACTCACATCCATACCAAATTCCAAGTTTATGAAGATTTCCTTCATGGCCCCTTGCACGCACTGTTCACACACTTTGAAGTTGCAGATTGTCACGGCGTCACTCCCTAACCAAGTGTACCAATGTAGCATGTTCTAATGCAGGTGATGGCCCTAAAGCCTTCCAAACTGTAGGAGAGTTTCAAACCACACCCCACCACTTCATGCAGGTTCACACCATTGTCCCCTTGTAAACTCATTTGATTTGACCTAGAAAAGCGGGTGACAGGAGATGCTCTCTTAAACTGCACGTGCCATTGTCAAAGGCCACAAAAACATTTTACAAACATCACATCCCAAAATAACAACTCCCTTATTTTTTTAGCTCCTATTTTAATCACTTGACGCCTGAATTTAACTATAAGTCTTATTGCTGTAGAGATTGCCAGCCCTCTTTGCACACTTTGACCACAAAGAACCCTCCAAATGTGTATGACGTATCTGCTCCAAAGCGGATGGGTGGACATGCTCTTAGGAGTCTTGAGCCAAAAGGGGCCCCTTGGCTGCTGCAAGAGAGGGGTTGCAAGGCTAGCAGGCAGAACACCCCTGACCCTCACACACCATTGGAGTCAGATGCACCAGCCCCTTTGTTTTTTCTCATGTTTCCGGGAATGTTGTAATAGCCCAAATAAAAAACTTATGGCTTTGCCACATGTTTGTACATTCATGTACTGTACATTTTGGATAAAAACCAAATAGCTCATCCGTATGTTATACTATACACCAAATAGTTGTTAGATTGTCCCATACTAATTTCTCAACATTTCACACTATTTAAATATTTACCAAGGCTACAATAACTTTTGTCAATAATTATTGTGACAAACAATGGAGTAAGCAAGCAAAGGTTGGGTTCAACAATAAACGTCAAAATCAAGGAGTAGGAAAGCTAGAATTTTACACAAAATTAGGAATTATTGTAGCATAAAGAGAGTTGCATGTCCCTCTCGGTGGCCAAGGATGAATCTTGAGGTAACTTTGACAAGGTAAGGCAACATAAATGCAATATTGGGGTAGGTTATTTAAATCTTGCAAATTCATCCAATAATTCATGAAAAATGGGGACCTCAAAATTCAACTAATACTTTATGAGAAATGGTAGATCTTGCAAATTCATCCAACACTAAATGAAAATGGGAGGTCCATACAACTCTCAATTTATGGACCACTTTGTTTTCCTTCAATGAAGCAGTTAGCCCTTTGTTGTCCTCATTTCATTGAGGAATTTTTGAGGGTGTAACTCCGTTGGCTAAAGTTTGTCAAGACCAGCCCAAAAAACAAAAATAAATTAATAATACAAATATTGTTTTGCATCCGACATTCATATTAATTCCAACTTTTTTTAACTTTTGACCCAAGATTCTAAAGGCGATTTTGATGATTAACTCAAGTGACTACAAAAACATTGCTAAATCTCCACGATAGTACAAGAAAGCATGGTACCTCAAAATAACATATTCAAGAATTAATGTAAAGTGAAAGCCCTTGACAAGACACATCTCTTTGTACACAACATAAACAATTTTAAGCACTTGAACCCCATGTAAATAGAAAGATTCAATTGTCTATTCAAGTATCCAACCACCTAATTGGGCCATTGCTAGCACTTCATCCCAAGTTGTTTTTGCACTACCACAAAGGGATTGTGCTTTGAAAAACTCAAATAGAGACTACCTTAGCACCTACAATAGCTTCACCACATCCAATACAAACAATAAAAAAAATCTGATTTTATGAATGTTGTGTTTGCCACTCTTTTTATTTTTTCCTTCAGATTTTTTATTTTCTTTAAAACCAAAATAGGCATGTTGTTTACCTCCTCATAACATTCAATAGCCTAAAGAGAGGCTGTCTTTCCCTCTATTTAGGTATCATCCACAAACTTCATCTTGACAAATAAATTAATTAAAAATTAAAAATTAAAAATCTGACATGTCTAACCCCCTTGACATGTGTGCACTAAACTAACCTCCCTTTCATAAACTCTGACAAATAAAGCCAAGTGTCCCCATAGCTAAAGAAGGGTGTGGAATATTCCACACCATTTCATCCAAGTGGATGGAATGGTGTGGAATATTTTACACCATTCTCTTGGAGGGAGGGCAGCCTTCACTAGTGCTACTGAATGTTATGCTATGCAGTGTTTTTTTTTAGGCAATTTAAGGCCCAATTGCCTAAAAAAAAAAGGTGAGCTTCAAGCCTATATAAAAAAAGTGAGGAATTTTTTTCAAAAAATGCCAAGTTGCAATAATGAAAAGTGCATTGCAATCTAGGCTTCCATAAAATTCTTGTCGAATTGAAAATTGATGCCATTACTTTAAAATTAATTGAGGTATTGTCTAATCCAATTCCATACAATAACTAAGTAATGCCAATGGTTATTTGGATATTTTCAAAAAAATGTCAATGAACATTTTTTGCCTATAAAAAACATCCCATGATGCTGCACAAATCCATGCATAGGGACCACCTTCAGCTCCAACCAAAAATAGGATGAAGCCTGCAAGCTACAAACCATTTTCAAAGAATACCACACAAGCATTGGTCGGAAAACCAAAAAATAACCCTGCTCCTACGGTATTGGGGTGCGATTGCCATTAACTCGCTGCTAAGGTATCCTAACTGAACCCTCAGTACATCGGCTCAGTAAAGGCAGGGAATAAAAACAGTACAACCCCTTATATGGGTTACCAGACTAGGCAGGGGCCTGAAGCCCCCAGGTCCCCCCAACCCCAACCTCCCTTGACATGTGCCATTGACTTACCCAACCCCCTCGCAATTAACCCTATCATCAATACGGTACTTCATGTTTCTTAAGGGTTTTGCCTTGACAAGGATCATGTGGGTAATCGTAATTAGCTGACCTATTAACTGGGCTTTTTCCCAATTTCCATGTCTTGCTCTCACTTGGGTTTGAGCATTTACTTCCGACTTTTATGGTTAGAGTACCTCATTGGGATGCGGTCATGCCAAGATGCTCATCAAGTTTTCAGGATTAAAAACAATATAAGGAAAGGGAATATTCGCCTTAGGTCAACAAATCTTAAAGTTCTCATAAAGGATACGGTTATTGTAGGATAATGTGGGAGAGGTGTAATTCATTGAGCTTCTTCACATGTATAACTTAGCTTGGGTTCAAGCAATAACTTCCAACATGTGAAAGTTATATTACTTAATTAAGATGGGGATCAATGAGCGGGGAGTTCCAAAAAGATAAGAGAAAAGGAAACAAAAAATGTTTGAAATTTGAGTTTACCAAATAAAAACTGAGCAAATTTTCAAAAAAATGTTTGAAATTTGAGTTTACCAAATAAAAACTGAGCAAATTTTCAAAAATGTCTACAAGGTAGCATCCATAAGCGCTATGTCCCCATGCCTGTCACCTAACAGTGGTAGGGGCCAATGAAAAAAAACTAATGGTTGTGGGTGATTGAGTGATGGTTATGGGTGATGAAGTGATGGTTGTGGGTGACTAGCATGAGGTTTTGAGTACCCATCTCATTATTTAAGAATCAACAAGCCTTGTTTTTAGCATTTCTTACACATGGTTCTTACAATTTCAATGATTTTGGACTTCAAAAAATCTTTGTGCACAAATGCTTGCAGTTGAAACGTTGAAATTGATGCTAATATTTTTGGTTTCCACTTCTTAACTTCCAGTATTTTTTTCAAAGTTAGTAAATTGTTTTACCTACTCCTGAACCCTTCTTTTCATGCTTATGGGTGCGCCTACCTTACACTAACTATAGCATTGAATTTGCCTTAACAATTAGGTTGCCTTGTCCTAGAAAGGTACCTCATGACTCATTGTCTGGCCACTTGGAAACGCATGCAATTCACTAGATCCTAGGATTTTACATGATTTACAACCTACACACCATTAGTTTGTTTTTCCATAGTTTTGTTGTTGTTGCCAAGCCTTTGAAAAGAATGCAACAACTATTGATAAGATATAATGTTCTACAAGTACTTATATATTGTCAAATGTCAAGAAATTGTTGTGAGGCAACCCAAATGCAATATTTAGTGTAATTATAAAATAAACATATGAGCAGTATTCAATGCATGCACTCAAAAAATTGGTCAAAAACAAGAAAGGCTTAATTTTTTTGCTGATGAAGCTCAAAATCTCCCCAAACAACCATGGGGATGCTCATCAAGCTTCTAAAATGAAAAGGAATATTGCTCTTAGGTAAAAAAAACTAAAACCCTAAAAGTGCCTGTAATCGTAGCGTGCTTACGTTTGACGTTTCTAGAGATTTTGACCTTCATCAATCTAAAATAAAAAAAAATTCTGATTTTTAGTTTTTTATTTTTCACAAGCATGCACTAGGTAATGCCTATATTGTTGGTATCATCATGTGTTTTTTTGAAAATCTCTTAAAATTTTGATTTGGTGGTTTCAGATTTCAACTAATTTTTCTTGTTATCTCAGTTGGTTGACTTTGTGCTGATAGCTGGTTCCTCCAATAGTTGGTTACTTTAGGCACTTAGAGTATTTTTGGAAACGGTGTTCAAAAAAATCCAAAATTGTTATTTCTTGCAAAATGATGTCACCAATAGTAACGTTGTTTTGGTGCCTTAAATTTATTCATTACTTAAAAAGGGATTTAATCTCAATTTGGATGGAAATTCATCTAATTTAGATCAATTATGCTATACTTAATATAACAAAAAAAACAAATGTGGTTATTCATAGCGATTTTTAATTGATTACTGGAATAAAATTACACACCAAGAAGAAATGGTCACATAAGCTTTGGTGTGATTTCACTTATTCCCACTTTGTAAATAACATGGGCAAAAGTGCAATACTTATAGAAAGTAACTTTCAATAATTGACCAATCACCATAATTTTGTTTTCTTTTGCATATGATTGACCAAAATTCTTGTTGTGAACTTCATATTTTAAATTAAGAGCTCCATTTTTTTTTAATATGGGTCTCCTAAAAATTTGATAACCATACAAATTAATTACTAACCCCTAAAATCCTAAGCATCTTTTTTTTATCAACATAGTGATTTTGGGCAGATCACTATCAATGCGGTTTTCTTTTTTTTTTGTTGAAATTTTCACACATGATGTGTCTGAGGAGTAGCTTTAAGGCCCAACAATTATCATAAATTGAATTCATGGTCCAAAAGTTATTGCATGATATGTAGTTTTCTTTGCTTGATAGACAGCCAAAAAGATTCTTAAAAAATAATAATTGAATTTTGTATTTTGAAATTGGTTCTTTAGATTTATATATACTTGGGAAGTTTTGAATCATTCCATTTTGATCAATGAGATGAAAGTTATGAGGAGATTTTGTTTGCGGGCAGTTATGGATTCTCTACTCTAAAATAAACTTTGAAATCCATTAATTTACTCAATTTTCAATATTTTAGGAAAAAACAAAACCAAAATACGTAAAAAATTTAGCAACATTACAACAATTGGGATTGGAATTTTTAATTTCCTTAATTAAGTTCTTAACAATTTTGTGGTTTGAATCATTCTCTACTTCTTTTTACTTACTATTTTTTCTTCATATGTTTTACAATTCCAAATGATTTGAAAATTTTCAAGTGTGTACCCAACTTGCTTTGAAGAAAAAATCCAAAAAACCACAACCATTTTGAAAAAAAAATCACATAAATATGACCTTGTGAAGTGTAGTTGCCCAGATTTTTGCAAAGACAAAAATTGACTTTTTGTCAATTCAAACTCAAATATTTAACAATCTACATAGTGAAAATTTATGAATTTTTTTACATCTTTTTATACTAGTGTAATACAAGATATATGGCTACATTTGTCATTTATTTTTTAAATTTGGTATTTGTGCTAGAAATGGCAGTTTTGGAATGGTATTGGTGAAAATTTGAGCTTAGTACTTTAGGGGTTAAACATGTGATTTTTTGACCAAAAAATGAAAAATATATATGCACATATACATGTGTAATACATACATATATACACATACATACATACATACATACATACATACATACATACATACATACATACATACATACATACATACATACATACATACATACATATTTATATACATATACATACATGTCCATGTATTTTGTATTAAATTTTTCTAAAAGATTGCAATCATTTTGAACTATTTCTAGTTATAGAGGGAATGTAAATGACATGAATAAATATTGATTCAACATTTTTGAGATTATTCTTATTTCAGAGAACACTCTATTATAAATGCTATGTTCTAGCCTTATCAAAGCCTTGGTAGATGATATCGACCATAATATTGTGGCTAAAGTCTTAGGAGATTGAAAGCAAATACCAACAAAGCGTAATCTGCATATGGTACACTAGCTAGGTCTAAGGACTTTACGTATCTCCCAACCCACTTTGATACATCTACCAAAGTGCACTAATAGTATCGTTTTTCATCTTGTTAGAATTTGTTCTTAAGGTTTTATCAAAATGCTTGACCAAACATTGTTCAGTATTCATACGTGTAGTTCAAGAGCCTAATTTTTTACATATCGAAGACATAAGATCTTGCCTATGATTACTATAATATCATGTCTAGCTAAACATTGATTATTCGTGTATTTACAAACTTTGTGGAAATAGAGTTGGACTATGCAAAAATCTAGGTATCTCCATATGTGTATACAAATTAACCCTTGAGCGCCTAGCTCATAATTGCTTCAGGCGCTCATAATTGCTCCGGTCCAGGGCTGAGAGACTACTTGGCAATGAGAAGCTTGTGGCATATGCAAAAATACAATCCACGTGTATGAGCTTTTGAAATTAGTCCCAAGATCCTTCTCAAATTTAGGGCAGTTTAACAATACCATTTCTAATATTATAATGGTCAAAGGGTGGTTGACATTTGGATTAGGGTCCAAATTACTAAATTCATTAATTTAGGGTTTAGGTGATGGTTTAGGCAACGAAATTTTGGGCCAAGGTTCCATAGTGGGTTTACTCACTATGTACCTTCTAATTCTCAAAACTTTCTGACAAGATTCACAATACCAAATTTGACCACAAAAACAGATAATCCAAAATCAACCACAAGGAACCCCGTTTGGGTGGGGTCTCTTCTTTTGCCCAAAACTATTCCAAAACTGCTATTTCTCAACATTGCATCGAGTCTAAGGCCCGCTTTACATGTGGAGGCCAGGCCATTTGACTGCATCAGAGGCCACTAATCTTGCCCTTTGATTGGATAAAAAGCTGAAATCAACCCCAAGGCCCTTAGACCTAGTGACAAGGCCAATTTGGTGGAATGAATTTTTTATTCAACAAAGACAAGATCTGACATGGCTCGAGCTCTTTGAATTGGGTGCACCAAAAATGGGAGGCCAATTCTTGGCCTTGGGGCCAATGTCAAGTTTTTTTTTTTTTTTAATTCATAAAATATTAAATTTTCTCCAATAGAATCCGTTATATCAAAAGCCCCGGGGCACAAGAGAGAAGCTAGGGGGGATGGGGGGATAGGGGGATGGCATGGGGGGATGGGGGGATGGGGGGATGGCATGGGGGGATGGGGGGATGGCATGGGAGATGGGAGATGGCATGAGGGGCATGGGGCATTTAGCTTGCTAAATGAGTTTGCTAATTACTTGTGTAGGCTTGTATGTTTTGCACTCCCTCCATCCCAATATAAAGCTCCAAATTAGGCATAGTTCTTGTCCCACTAAAAAGCTCCATTTTGCTAATTTCAATTGTTGAGAAAGCGTTTGTCACATCCAATGATCTCATGGGGGTAAGTTAACCCCTAAATGATGTTGCCTACCAAAAGTGTTGTTTGTTTTTGTACAAGAACCATTTAGTACTTAAAGAAATGACTATATGACAAATGTTAAAAATTCCCCAAAAAATCCTAGTTGACAAGTAGTATATCTATGACTTGGCTTGAAACTTACAACTCCAATGGGGTTCATGTGCTATCCAAATACCCCATTTGTATACAACTTGGGAGTCCGTATACAAAACAACAACATCCTTTAGGGGTAATTATAGAGCATTCTTCTCCTAACAAGCTTGGCCTTGTCTATATGAGGTACCATTGTTGCTACTAATCTTTAAATCATCAATCATGAGGAGCTAGCAACATGTACAAATATGATACTTTTTGCATGGAATTTGGATGTCAACGCCAACATAAAAATTGGAGATTTTTCAAACATTTGGTAGGTGGTATATTGATTCTAGAATGCATTTGTCACTAGCATAATGACTAAAACTACACTTAATCCCTCATGGAGAAGTTTTTTGGAGCTTTATAATAGGACAAAGGGAGTATCTATTTGTAAACCATTTTTTTCCTTCTATGCTTCTCATGAAGTTTTCAACCTTGCATATGTTGATATTTTGATTTCTTTTTCTATGATCTTTTATGCAAGATACTCTTGATGATCCATGATTCACAATATACATTTTGCTAGATACTATCTACATAAAACTTGATTTATGGAAGAACAAATCAATATGCAAAAATATTATAAATGCTTTGTGATTGATAAAAAGAAAATAAAAAAGGCAATTGGTATAACATACCTTGATAAGGTAAACAAAGAACTTAAGAGTTTGTTTCAAACTTCATGTTTAGGGTTCATGCACATTTTGGCAACGTCCCCCTTTGTCCAACTTTATTTTTTGGTATCTATTATCATGTCATTGTTTCAAAATTAAAATTAAAAAAATTAAAAAATCAATTAATTAAAAAAAATTGTGACCTATTCTCACTTTACATTGCAACAAGAAGCCACTATCTCCGAGTGCTAACTTTTTGAAAACAAGCCATGGCCCATAAGAGATTTTTGTCACAACTTCTCACCTCTAGTGTAAACATGGCTAAACTTTATTGAATTGGCCCGACTCCTTGGCCTCAAGGCCTTTACATATGAGACAATTGGCCTCCACTATAATCTTATTTTAATTAGTAGTGGAGGCCGGCCTTAAGCAAAATGTGGGTTGAAATTTGAGGCAATTGGCCCCTAGCCAAATTGGCCCGGCCCCCATATGTAAAGCGGCCCTAATATACCATATGACAATCAAAGTCTCATAACACTACTCCCTTTCATAAAAACCTCACTCCTTGTACCATGTATACCTTAAAATTCTGAGTACCACCCTATATGCAAGCACAACAACCCAAACTAAATTTCAAGCACCATATTCCAGGCTGTGGGGGCGCTCAGGGCTTAAGGAACAACATCATGAAATCTTTAAGTTTTAAGCAAAATATTAGAAAATCAATCAGTATTTAAACATTTCAAGCCTTCATTGAGAGACCTCTATTTGGACTTTTTTTTTGTTATTATTCATGGAACTTGTAAAGTCCGTATTTATTCAAATACTGCTTTATGTAAATTAATAGGAATTTTCCCTTGAAAAGTTTGAACTACTGTATATAAAACTATAGTCTAATAGCATTTCAAGTAACTAAAAAAACTTTAACCAATGCAATTGCTGCTTATGTGTCGTTAACTGTAAACTTAATATTTTCCAACATCTCGATTTGATGGTAAACAAATAAAATGAAGTTTCTCTTAATGTAAAATTTCTCTCAAACCAGAGGATTTCGATTCTATGGAAAGCCTAAGGCCCAAATAAGAACTCCATTTGAAATCTCTACAACAAAATAGCTTTGTTGTCCGAAAAGTTATAAACCTTGTGTGTTGTTCTTACTAATGGCTTCAAGTTTTTTTTTTTTTTTTTTTTTTTTTTTCTGTTGAAATATGGATTTGGCCAATATGAATTTTTTGTATGATTATTAAAGTTAGTTAGTATTCTGGCTTCCTAATTTCTAACCCCTCATTGCATAAGCATACAATGTTGTCCTCATTTTCAACGTATTTCAAGATCTGCCAACAATGAGGGGTTAATTTTTAACATAGGTTAACAACAAGTTCATTAAATTCAAAAGGGAATTAATATGTGTACCACACCTTTTCAATTACTGTACCACACCCTCAGAGTAAATTTTAGATTTCTACCATCATAAAGCTGAATTTGAGAATTTGGAATTCATATTTGGACTTAAAGACCATGATTTAGTCTGGAACCATAAAAAATAGTTGCAATTCAACAACATCCAATGAAAAAGTTTAACTAGGGATAAAAGTGTTATTTTTACTTTTATTTGTAAAAAAAGATTATCTTTTTCATTGGGTGTTGTTGAATTGCAACTTTTTTTGTGGTTCTAAATTAAATCATGGTCTCTAAGTCCAAATGTGAATTCCAAATTCTCAAATTCAGCTTTATGATGGTAGAAATCCAAATTTTATTTTGGGGTGTGGTACAGTAATTGAAAGGGTGTGGTACACATATCAATTCCCAATCCAAATATAATAATCGTTACTTTTCAAAACATTCAGATCATCTTCTTTTTATAATTTTTCTTGATTTTTTTGTTTCCCCTGTACAAAAGGTTTGAATCTAAAAAGTAGTTTTTCAAAACTTTTGTCGTTCAATTTTGAGGTATTTTTCGCAATCTTGCGTTTCCATTTACATTTATAAATAAATAAAGGCCTTATAACTTTTGATTCACATCTTACGATTTAGTGAAATTTAACTATCCATTAAATTTCGCTTTATGAGAGAATCGTACTAAGGCTTAGGTGCTACATGGACAAATAATGTTGGTACAAACAAGTATCACTTAAGCCAATTCGAGTTAGGTTGCTTTGATTACATTAGGTTGGTGCATGATATTTCATATGTTTTGGCACTCTAAGGGGAAAAAAAAATCATTTGTGTATAATTTACAGGTGTATCTTTTTTGGTGAATTGACATTTCGAAGTAGTCAACTTGAAATTGAATAAAGGAATGATGTTCTTAATGATTTTTTAAGCAAGTTTGAAGTTCAATAATGTATTCCACCCCAATCAACATCATTAGATAAGTGAGTTTTAAAAACCAAGTTACAGCATTAAAAGCTTAAGCTAGTGTGTTGAAGTTTGGTTCTAAGTTACCAGGTAAATTGGTCATCAAGTTGAGAGGTCCACCTTTAGAATCAAATTATGGTGTAAGATGGTTCTCGTAGCCAACCTTTGGGGAGATCCGAGAAACAATAGAAAGTCAATTGGGTGAAATTGGAATCTATCATATCATTAAAAAATTGGCCAAAATTCCCAAAAACGTCTGACTACGGTGCACTGCACTTATAATCAACAACTCTAAATTTGAGCAGCCAATGTATTGCTTTGTCAAACCAAAAAAAAAAATCCAAAACTAACAAAACAAAATTTGGATTTGGTCTTCTTGCTCATAGAATTGATTTGGAGCTAGTGGGTATATGTGTTGTGCTTTAGTAGTTCTTGTCACTATAATGGTTGTTGGTTATAGGTGTCATGCACTCTATAGTATAAACATGTAGGCAATATTTGATGCATGCATGGACTCAAAAAATTGGTTGAAAATGAGAAATGTCAAAATTTATTAGTGAAGCTCAAAATGTCCCTAGTCATTACTCATGGCTTCTACTTCCACTAGTGCAAGACTTGTTCATTTCTAAATATTAGAATGTCATGTAAGATAGGTAGCTTGAATTGCTACCCCTCTCTTGAAAAGCACCCCATAGGTAGCTTAGGAATGGACATGAGGTTGTTCTTGAAAGGTACCTCTTTAGTTTAAAAGAAAGGTGTATTCTATTTCAAGAGCCAATCATACTCATTGATTTTACCTCATATGTTTACAAGATGCAAAGAAATGGTCTATGAAAAATCTGGAATCCCAAATAGGTACCTACTACAAAAATTTTTGAAAGTTCATCAACAATTCAATAATACTTCAAAAAATATGAAAAAAACTGTGTTACATCTAACATCCCTTTCTCTTTATTTGAAAATTAGACAAAAACCTACTTATCTCAAAATGCCCATGCCAAGGCAGATCAGCACTTAAAGTGTCGTTTTTTGTACCTCAAGTCTCACATATCATTGAACTCTCAAATCCAGTTGGTTGAGAGGTTGGAAATTGGAGGGGTCCTATAGAGCACTAGGGGGCGAACCCCGGGCTTGCTTAGCGGCTTTTGAGAGTTTGGAAACTGGAACTCATGAGCTTCATACTTTATTCCAAACTTCAATTCCCAATTAACCTAGAAAATGCCTACACACCAACACTTGTTTGAAGTTTTGGCACTAAGAAAATAAGATTTTGCTCCAAGCGCTTGGTCCATAAAAAAGATACACCAACTCCAAAGCTAAGTCTCAACAATTATCTTGTTTCCTTAACCCCAAAACAACATTGAGGACAAAATGTGTCCTCAACCAATTTTTGAAATTAAATAAAATCTTACCACATTACTATGTTTAGTAGTTTATTTTTTTGAAAATTTATTTTTGAAGTTTAGTTTTAGCTTCAACAATCTGATTCTGTAAATGATTGATTATGACTTTTTTATTTAAGATTTTGTGCATGGGTGTCCATTGCAATCTTGACTTTATGTAGTGTTGAGGGCTCTTGGGAATGAGCCTCAAGTACACTAGATCTTTGAGAAAAAATCACATTGAAATTTCATTTAAAAAAATTGTGGAGTACATTTTGAGAAGTCATAAATTGATTGGGGTTATGCATGTTAGGATCTTTAATCTCATATTTTTTTGGTGACCAACTTTTTAAATTTGACATGTGAAAAGAAGATTGAAAGGCTTCAAATCACTTTCAAAGTTTTAACACCCATGATCAAACATTATAATTTTCCAATTCATAAGAGATATTGTTGTGTTTTCTTTTCTAATATGATCTCTAACATGTTTAGGTTAGTTTTATACGGTTGCAATTCAAAAAGAATTGATACAACTTATCAAAATGGTAGCTCTTTGTTCAAATTAGAGCAAATTCTTGGAAGCTCAGGAATCTCCGAAGTCGTTTTGGGGTTAAGATACTCAAACATGCTTTTAGATCTTTCTTTTGGCCACTTTTACAATCACATTCTTTTGGCTCCTTCACAATCCCACTCGTTTGGCTGGTTTTCAAATCCCATGCTTTTTGCCATTTCTTCATTCCAATCATTCTCCCCTTGTACAACCTAATTGTTTTGGCCCCTTCTACAATCCAACAAAACTGGGATATGGAGTTGGACCAGGACTTTATAGAGTTTGAATGTGGCAAAGTGTGAACCATGCCCCCGTACATACAGCATCCAAATTTCATAGATTTCAAACAAGGTGGGTATGGGTAGGGGGAAAGGTGAGCTTATGGTACTACAAGATTACAAGGGGGGGAGCTGTAAAGGACACTAGCCTGGCCTAGCCTAGAGTCCTAGACTAGAGTACTAGACCAGGCTGGACTGTGGAGTTTGAGCCTGTGAGGGGGTGAAAGGGGGGGCAGGCATTCTTTGCTTTTGACTTCAAAATTGGTAGCTGACCAACATCTGAAACTCCTGGCAAGCCCAACTTCAAGTTTCACCAACATGGGTCCAATCATGGCCATGAGCCTACGACCGTGCTTGCTTCCCTTCAAAGCAAGGATGTGATAAAAAATAAAAAATCCCCAGCCCCTTTAGTGGGTGCCAAAGACCCCACCCCCCCGTGACTCCATTGCCATGGCCCCTCTCAATGATATGGTGCCCCAAAAACGTCCACCCTTGTGACCTTTCCTGCTTTTTGTGTATGGATTTGTACTTGCATTGTGGGAGTGGGAGGGGCCATTAAAAAAACAATTTGACAACGTTTCTTACGGCCAGTTCCCATTTGGTAGCCGGAACTGGAGGCTCATTCAGGGTGACCACCCGCAGAGAAGAGAAAAACTGAAATCTTGACGTAAAGTACAGTTTTGAAAGCAAACTTTTGTGTATGATCCAGATGGTCCAAGAATATTATTTAACTTTTACAAAACTAAAGACTAAGAGCATCCCCAATGCAGCTGTAAAGAGGTTCAAGAAAGGGGGCATATAGGACTTGTCAGAAAACTTGGGCCCCAATGCAATCGGCTTGTGCAACAAGAAGCTGCAAGCCTCGCTACACAAGAGCCTTGCCCCTAAATATTTGCACTCTTTGGAGAGTCCCAAATACCAATC
Source organism: Ulota crispa (assembly GCA_963920765.1). Taxonomy (NCBI): domain Eukaryota; kingdom Viridiplantae; phylum Streptophyta; class Bryopsida; order Orthotrichales; family Orthotrichaceae; genus Ulota; species Ulota crispa. The sequence goes on from OY987245.1 coordinate 17,206,463, forward strand.
TAGAGTGTCTGATTCTGTGACTCTCACGCAACTTCAGATGTTTCTAACATGAATCTCCTCACATAAACACTTAAAAAAGGCATAAACAATCAATAATTGTGTTTATAGAGTGTCAAAAGTTTGTGTGCATTGGGGGATGGCAAGATGAGAAGAGCCCATGCCCTCTTAAATATCTCGTAGTCATGCATTGTCTGACAACTTTTCCAGAGCCTAGGTTACGACGGGATTGGGGATGCTCTTAGGTAGATATACCCATTCTTGATCATTGAACTTAATGTTGTCACTATGTACTCATGGTGTTTGTTTAAAATCTCAAATCTAGGTATACCGTAAATAACTTATCTTTTGTGCCACATTAACAAAACTATCTATGCTATACCTAAATTTGAGATTTTAAATGAACACCATGTGTACATAGTGACAACATTAGATTCAATGATTGGGAATGAATATACCTACATTAGAGATTTAAGCCTGGACCTTTCCAACCCCAAATGGAAATGGGCTCTTACGGTAGTGCCCACTGCGTCCCACACAATGAACGGGGAGATCCAAAAAATTAAAACTAAAAATTCAGTCAAATGAAATGTCCAAAATACGGGCTGAAATTTGAACAAACCCAATGAAAACCAACTATATTTTTGAGTGTTGTCTAATAGTAGAATTTGATAGGCAATATTTGATGCAAGCATTATAAGAAACTGGTTGATAATGAGAAATGTAATATTTTTACAGTGGACACTCAAAAACTCAATTCCACATCCCCATCTATGCAAGTCCCGTCTTAACTCCTAAAGGACCATTTGTTCCTACAAGGGATAAATAGGATTTTGGGCATGTAATTATGGCTAAACTACTATGTGTAATTTTTTGAAATTATTATGGAAGATGGAGAGTTCAAAGATTTGTGTGGTCATCCAATTTTTTCCACATTGCAACATTTATTGAAGAAGTTAAAAATGAATTTATGAGAATTTTAGTTTGGCGGGCAGCCCAAAAACTTTTTTAAAAGTTGCATTTTTTTAAAATAAATTTTGAGATTAGTTCTTTAGACTTATGCATATGTGGAAAGCTTTTAATCATTCAATTCTAATTGATGAGATGAAGATATGAGATGTTTTAGTTTGCGGGTAAGTGTGGATAATCTCAAAACTATGCCTACATGCAAACTAAAACGTCTCAAAATTTTTATCTCATCAATTAGAATTGAATGTTTCAAAGCTTCCCACATATACGTAAGTCTAAAGAACTAACCTCAAAATTTTATTTTAAAAAATGCAATTTTTTAAGAAGTTTTTGGGCTACCCATTGAACTAAAATTCTCATAAATTCATTTTTAACTTCTTCAATAAATGTTGCAATGTGGAAAAAATTGGATGACCACACAAATCTTTGAACTCTCCATCTTCCATAATAATTTCAAAAAATTACACAAAATAGTTTAGCCATAAGTACATGCCCAAAATCTTGTTTGTCCCTTGTAGGGACAAGTGGTCCTTTAGGGATGAACACAAGGTCTCAATTTTGCTAGGAAATTAAGGGCAAAATAGGAGTACTAGAGGAAGGCATAAATGTTTCATGCAAAAAATATTGGTGGGACTTGAACCAAAGGTTGGGTTTAGCAAAGTAGTTAATCCAAACTTTAATCCCTAAAGGACCAACTATCCCCTCAACGGACAAATGGGATTTTGGGCATGTACCTATGGCTAAACTACTTTGCGTGATTTTTTGAAACTTTTATGGAAGATGGGGAATTCAAATATCTACATGGACATCTTATTTTTTCTTCATTTTGATATTTATTGAAGAAAAAATAATGTTTTGGGAGAAGGTCTAGATCGGGCAGCCCAAAAATTTCTTAAAAGTTGCACTACAAATAAATAAAAATATGAAATAGGTTCTTTAGACTCATATAAATGTGGGCAACTTTGAATCATTCAATTTTCATTGATGAGATGAAAGTTATGAGAAGTTTTTGTTTGCGGGTAGGTGTGATTTTGAGAGAAACCACACCTACCTACAAACAAAAACTTCTCATAACTTTCATCTCATCAATGAAAATTGAATGATTCAAAGTTGCCCACATTTATATGAGTCTAAAGAACCTATTTCATATTTTTATTTATTTTTAGTGCAACTTTTAAGAAATTTTTGGGCTACCCAATCTAGACCTTTTCTCAAAAAATTATATTTTCTTCAATAAATGTCAAAATGAAGAAAAAATAAGATGTCCATGTAGATATTTGAATTCCCCATCTTCCATAAAAGTTTCAAAAAATCACAGAGAGTAGCTTAGCCATAGGCACATGCCCAAAATCCCATTTGTCCCCCAAAATGGGGCTTGGTCCTTTAGGGGTTAAGCAAAATCCCACATTCTTTGGTGTCAAAACTTTCAAAAAGTGTTATTGTATAAGCAATGTAAAATGAAAGATTTGAACACCTCTTTCATTGAAATGTTGTTTTATTTTAGTTTAGTGTTGTTTTTCCTATTGCAATGATTAATACTTTAGTGACCCAACTAGATTGATTAGTATATGTACCTCTTATATGCAATAAAATATGTTTCATTTTGCATACCTATATATTGAAAGTTTTGAATAGGGTTTTAGAGATTGCTCTAGACCAAAGTTGAGGAAGATTAGTTAACCTTGAGAGGAGGGTTAACATTGAGGGGAGGTTTAGCCTCAAGGAAAGTTTTGGCCTTGAAGGAATGATCAACCTTGAGAGAAAGTTTTAGCCTTGAGAAATAGTTAGCTAGGAAGATATATAATTTCAACGACAAATTAAGAGCACTCTATCTCTTTGGCTTGCATGTTTATACATTGGTGATCCATATGCCCTTTTGCTTTCCGATGTTCTTATACTTTTCAATACTATATATATTATAAAACATTGGGTGTATGTCAGTCACAAGAAATTCAACAAGGGAGGGAAAGGGAGAGGAGAAGGGAGAGAGGGCAAAAATTGCTAAAAGAGAGAAAAAAAAGAAGAAAGTGAGATGTTGCAGAAAGTTGGCCACAGTGTGTTAGTTTGGTTGAATTAAAATTAATTGAAGAAAACCCCTTTAAAACCTTGGACTTGTGATACCAAAAGAGGACCCTAAAAGTGAAAGGTTTATTGTTCAATTCTTATCCTAGACACCAAAAATTTAACCCCTAAAGGACCAAGCAACCCGTAGTAAACAATACAATACAATGTATTTTTTTTGTATTTGGAATGCATCCACACCTTTATTACATTTGAGATCAACAAAGAAGTTAGAATACAAATCAATGTTGTTCTAATGAGGTAGTCAAGATCCCAAATGAAAACTTTTTGTTGGTAGCAAATGCCAGTTATACAACAGCATACATACAATGTACTATGGTTGCTTGGTTGTTTAAGGGTTAATGGAGCTCTTTATGTTCTACATATGATTGTTCATTATGCTTCATACACTTAGTACATACGGGTGAAGAAATTAAAAATTGAGAGAATTTTCTCAAACATAGATTGGATTCTAACAAGTAAACATTTGGAGTACAACACAAATAATTTTCTTAATTATGCCCAACTTGAGGTTTTGTTTGCAAGGTGTTATATTATCTCTATAAAAAAATTAACATATCAAAGTTTGTCAAAAAACTTCTCTACTATCGAGATTTGGACTTGAAAAAAACTTAGGCTCATAATTGTTACTTTTTCTAAAAAAACTCCAAGCCTCTTATACATACCAGTAGTATATTGTAATTAAGAACCCATCGTTGGAGTTATTGGGAAATAATAATATCAACTGAAATATATATTGTATTATGTATTGTAGATATTGTAATGATTTGACATACCAAATGACAAGACGACCACTAGTCATTGACATTTGTTTGATATAAAATTGGTCATCACCATGTGCATAATAATCTCAACGGGATATAGCAATCAATATTTTAAAAAGCTAATGTTAATAACAAAGATTTCTTAGTTTATTTTGAGTTTTATTAGTATATAATTCAACTGATAACTTTGCACATGTATCTTTAACTTA
>OY987245.1:17210683-17353290 GCA_963920765.1 Ulota crispa
TTATAACTTTTTAGAATTTTTGGGTGGAAGTTGAAGCAATAAAGGACAACTTAGATATAGAACGCCAAGCACCCTCCAACCATGTTGTCTTCCAAAGGCTTCTAAAATTTTTTATTGGAAGTTGAAACAATAAAGGATGTCCCAAACATAGAAGCTAGAAAACTAACAAAATGTCAGGCACTCCCAATGAAGTATTAAAGAGTATCATTGTGATGAAGACAATTACTATTCTTGATTTAGAAAGATGGTTTAGAAAGAGGACCAAAATGATGGTGCATTAGGGTTTCATTGTAGACCAGTTGTGAAATATTGATTTTCTATAAAGTTGAATGTTGAATTATCCTTGCATGTCCAACAATGGATCTGCGTCCCAGTATTGGTAATTGATTTGCAAGATTACATATAATATTGTGACTTGAAATCTGCCTTCATCTCTTCTTGATTTTCTAAGCATTTGTAGGGGTTATAACAAGCTCTAGTGGAAATAATGGAATCTATTTGTAGTTAGGCAATTCTATGTCAAATATACCAACACCTATGAAGGTTGATTTCTACTTTCAGTTAAGACCACACTAACTTTGATTTTGGTATCACATTTCCCAATTCCAATAGGAGTGCTCCATGAAGATTTGCAAGTACTTCACATTGATGAGTTTCATACTACTCATTTTGCAAAGCTATAACCAAAGAGTGAAATTGTATGTTTGCCAACCAAGAGCAAATTTCAATTTTATTTGCATGAATTTTAAAATCTAGAAGTAGTGTCCCTCAATTTTTGTACTCCTTCATTTCATAAGGAACATTTTGTTTAATATTTCCATTGAAAATGATGCAACTTAATGTTTCTCTGAATTGGCACTTTCCAACTCACACAAGGTGCATGCTGATGTACTAGTATGTACTAAGTGGGAGGATTTCCCTAAGCGTGCCCTATTCTAGAACCTTCTAGAACTTTTGGTTGTAAGTTGAAGCAACAAAGGATGCCCAATATATATAACACCAAGTGCCCTCCAACCATGTCCATTCCCAAAGTTTTGTAAATTGTTTTGGTGGAAGTTGAAATAATAGAGGATGCCCCAAATGTAGAACACCAAATGCCCTCCAACCATGTGCTAGAAATCAATAAAATGCCAAGCACCTCCTAGCAAATATAACCCCTAAGTCTCTAGGGCTGAGCCTTTATTTTGTCAAAAGACACCCAAAACTGCAATTTCTATTGCAAAGTGTAAAAAAGTTTGAAAATTGGTCTTTTTGTGTATCTAACTAAAGGATCATGTACAAGACTTGTATAAGAATGTGCACACAAAAATCCATAAACTTTGACCGCCTAGATTGCAAGATATTTGCAATTGAAATGTAAAAAACAAGCTTCTTTGCACCTTGCATGACTAGATTATTTGACTTTGAGCTTTTTTAACTTAAAATTTTTGCAATGCAGAGTTTTGAGGTTTATTTTTTTATGGTGGGAAATTGAGTTAAGAATCTTCAAAAAAAAACAACAACCAAAAATACCTTATTTTCATTCTTAAAAAAATCATTAGGTGGATGAAGGTCCAAGATTGAACAAAAACTTAAATTGTTAATAACCCTACAATGAAATTGAAATGCAATAATCCCAACAGTGAGATTGTTCTACAAAGCAAACTTCACCCTCTTCAACAATTTTTTCTGAAAAAATGTTAAACTTGCATTCAAAAATGACGTTTATAAGTTATTTTTTCAAAAAGATGCTTGAATTGCCGAAAAAACAAGATTGTCCATAACTTTCTCATAACTAGTCCAAATGAAATGAATCAAAGCTTCAGATGTATACAAAACTATAACCTATGAGAAGAAAAAATTTTAAAAAAAATTCAAATTTTTGTAATTTTTTTTGCTGCCCAATCTCCATAAATTTTTGCTTATCTAGGCATAACTTTTGCTTTTGGGCATGGATTGGAATAAAAATTATATTTTCCAAAAGCTGATGTGTTTTCCTATCTTCATAAAAAGTTTCAAAAAATCAAGACAAAAATTGAGGCTGTAGGTACCTGCCCAAAATCTCATTTGTCCCTTGAGGGGACACTCAGGGATTTAGGGGATAAAAGAGTAGCATTGTGATGAAAAAAATTGGTATGGTTGGTCTCAAAAAGGGACCAAAATGATGGTGTATGTGGATTAGATTTTAAACCAGTTGTGAGATATTGATTTTTTATATATCACATTTAGAATTCAAGATTAGATTTTAGATTAGTTGATTTGTGAGATATTAATTTTTTGTAAAGTTGAATGTTGCATTACTCATACATGTCCTATTCACGCAAAGCATGTGCTTGTATACTAATATATATATATATATATATATATATATATATATATTTATATATATGTCACTTTGTCTCTTTAAAGCCATTTTTCATTCTCTAAATTTTTTTGGTTGAAAAACTCAATGTATGCAAATACTTAAAATAATTTTAACCCCTAAAGGACCAACTGTCCCCTCGAGGGACAAATGGGATTTTGGGCAAGTACCTATGGCTAAACTACTATGCATGATTTTTTGAAACTTTTATGGAAGATGGAGAATTCAAATATCTACGTGCGCATCTAACTTTTTCTTCATTTTGACATTTATTGAAGAAGTTAAAAATGGATTTTTGGAAAAAGGTCCAAATGGGGCAACCCAAAAATTTCTCAAAATTTGAATTAAAAATAAATAAAAATATGAAATAGGTTCTTTTGACTTATTTATAGGTGGGGAGTTTTGAATCATTCAATTTTCATAGATGAGATGAAATTTATGAGAAGTATTTGTTTGTAGGTAGGTGTGGTTTCTCTCAAAATCACACCTACCCGCAAACAAAAACTTCTTATTACTTTCATTTCATCTCTGAAAATTGAATGATTCAAAACTCCCCACCTATAAATAAGTCAAAAGAACCTATTTCATATTTTTATTTATTTTTAATTCAAATTTTGAGAAATTTTTGGGCTGCCCTATTTGGACCTTTTCCCAAAAATTCATTTTTAACTTCTTCAATAAATGTCAAAATGAAGAAAAAGTTAGATGCGCATGTAGATATTTGAATTCCCCATCTTCCATAAAAGTTTCAAAAAATCATGCATAGTAGTTTAGCCATAGGTACCTGCCCAAAATCCCATTTGTCCCCCAAAAGGGGGCTTGGTCCTTTAGGGGTTAACACACTAGTTAATAAATTTAGCATTCATAGTACACTCTAATAATACCCTCTTGGTTTTAACCTACCACACCAAAATCAAAACATCATAATAAAAATCTAATCCCACATACTTTAGAAAAAAAGTTTGTAGGTTTCCAAATTGGCCTTCCAAATAAATTCCAAAAATCACGTTTAAAAGCTTTTTTATTTTTGCAAGCGTTCAAAATATTGAAAATTTTGTATATTGAACTACATCTAGATAGGGAATGCTATACCATGAGTAGAGATCCGTGAGCTATGAGCCTTGAGCCTAGATTTTTTGCCAAAATATGAAATTTCACCTATAATTGAGTATGTAGGGCCTTATGATTGTGCATTGTAAATTTTCTTGAAAAACTTGCCATTTTTAAAGATTTTTCATTGATTTTGAGTTCAAAATTGATTCTTGCTTACATAAATCTTGGCTCACCCTTCAACTCACTATTTTATGCTCACAAAATAGGGTTGTCCACATCTAGGTTTATCTATATTGTTTACAAAGAAATATGCATGAATGTGCTTCTTGTTAGATTTGTTTTTTATTTAATGCAAAGAGACATGGATCTAAACTGAATCTTGTTAAGAAAGTAAGAAGTTTTTTTCAATAAAAGCTTGTAATAATGACACCTATTATGAGCACTCTAAGGTTTCTTGCTTGCAATATGTCAAAAAATCTTGTTCATTGTAATCCTTTAATTCTGATGTCATTATATTTGTGTTTGACAATTAGGTCCAAATCTTAATTATATGTTTTGGTTTAATGGCAAAGCATTCTACTTGCAAATTAAATCCTTGAGCACCATAAGTTTCAAAGACCATCTTTTAAGGATTTTGAAAATTTGAACTTGGTCAAGCTTGGTAATGAATCATCTAGTTTGAAACTTAAAAGAACTCTTATTTGACTACATGTACAAAAACAAAATAAAAAATGTTTCAAATGACGCATATTATATATCATTAGAAAACTATTGTTGAGAACTTTCTATTAGTAAATTCTATGTGAAACTTCGATTGAAATCTCTTCCCATGGAACTCGACTAGATATCTAAATGCAACAAATTCAAGTATTTATACCACTAGGAGAAAATTTGTCCTAATCAAGTGGTCCTAATCAACACAAACATGTCCTAATCAACAATAGCATGTTCAAAATGCCCTAATCAAAAAGTCCAAATCAACACAATATTGTCAATTAGGTCCTATTTTCCTGTAGTGTATATTTGAGATTTTGTTGACAGCAAGATAATTCTACAAACAATTAATACAAACATCTTGGACCTTCAACAATTCAACTCATATATAAAAGTGTGTACTGGTAATGTAAATCAGTGCAAACAATTTGTTTATCTTTGAGGCCTTCAGAGCACAATTGATCCTTATTGTATTGCAAGAGTTTAAATTTGAGTTTTGATCAAAATAAAATATTCTTCCAGAAATGGAGAATGTTTCAAAACTGTTGCACAAACTCAACGAATTGCCAAACAGCTCAAATGGAGCACATATTGAACATTACAAGGCAATAAATTTCCAAAGGAACTAGGTGTGTCATTTTGGCCATAAAAAGTTGTTATCTGAAATACTCGGCCATAAACACCAATCAACATTCCAATTTTGTCGAAATGACTCCAATTTGTAGATGCTCAAGCAACCTAAACATTATTGTCTCTATAGTTGTCCAGAGGTTTTCAGTAAGTTGGAAAATTATAGCTTCTATTGAAATTGTGGTAGCCATAATGTTGTGTCATTTACTCATAGAGTAGAACAACATAGAATAAATTAAATTACAATTGATCCATAAACAAACCAAAATTTCAAACATCCGGTGATTGAATTTCAATGAGGTATACATTTACTAGTCACATATAGACGCATCCCTTCTAAAAATTTAGTGACATCCAATAATGACTTTCAAAATATTATATGCTAAAATTATATGGTGCATGACGCTTATAACCAAAAAATCCCAAATTTGAACAACCAATCTATTGCTTCTTTAGAGAAGAAAAACATCAAAATGAAACTTGAGTTTTATTATTTTTATTGATGGAATTTTTTTGAGCTAATAGATACATGTGTTATGCTTTGATATTTCTTATTGTAGCAATAATTGTTGATAATGAGTGTCATACACTATATTAGAACAAAGTCCTCTAGTGTAGAGCCCATATTAATAAATAACTGCAATTTTATTTCTTTATGACATTGCATCAATTAATCATATGAGTTCAATTCATTTAACTCCTATACAAGCACTAAGGTGGGCTTTGCATTTGAAGTTTCAATTTGCAATAGTTGTTATGCTATAAATTTTTCAAAAAAATCGTAATTCCATACCTTTAGGAATAACTTAGTGCCCTTGTTTAAAAATTAGCATCCTGACTTCAATGCCTTGCTATTGAAATTTTTGCAGCAAACATAGAGCTTCCTATTATTTGTATTAGTTTATCATCCAGATTTATTAGGGTCTCCTTTTGGGTATAAGCTTATTTTTGTATGTTTTCTTGCTTTTAGGCAAAGCATAATCTTTTTATTGATCTTTGTCAAGATACTTAATTTTTAATGTGAAAATTCCGTTTTTCTAGAATTTGGACTGTATTGTTTTTTTTAACCCCAAAATGCCCAAGGCCTTTTTTGGGCTTCTAGGAATTTTTTCTAAATTGAATAAAAATTCAACATATTAATAGGTTGTATCAATTTTTTTAGAATTGTAATCGTACAAATTCAAACTAGATATGTTAAACATCACATAGGAAAAGAAAACATAACAATACCACTTATGGATTGAAAGACTATAATGTTTGATCAAGTGGGTGTTAAAACTATGAAAATTACTTGTGAAGTCTTTCAATCATCTTTTCACATGTCAAATCTAAAATGTCGGTCACCAAAAAAATATGAGGTTAAAGGACATAACATACATAACTCCAATCCATCACTAGTAGAAAAACGCGTTACAGTTTCTGTTTACCGCTAACGTTTCCATGTTAGAAGAGAGGTTTTCTTACTCATCCGGCTCAAACTCAACAAATTGTGTTATAGTTGTGTCAAATTTAACGCGATACATATTGTTACTGCGTTTGTGACGTATGTCACAATAATTGTCTTCTCCAACCAGTAATTGTAATTGCAACCCAGAATTGACGGGAATTGGATACTACTTGGCAATGGAGGTTGGCCCTATATTTAACCTTTTACCTACCTTAAACATATAATACAATTTGGCTACAGTATAGTACTAGTGGATGTGTTTGCATACGGACAGATTTTGCCGTTGTTCTTGGATGGATGGGTGCACTATTAACTGCTACTCTTAGGCAGTGATACATGGCAGTCACTGGCAATCACTCATATCCTCTTCAAAACTTGTTCAATTTGACAACATCCTATTGTATGAACGATTTTTACATCGACCTTTTGGTCATTCCTGTATATATACACTGTCTTGTTGTCAATTTTATCGGCCGACACGTGTTACAAAAAAATAATAATAATCACTAACACGTATTACTTCAGAAATATCTAAGATTGGAATTTACTTGCACTATTCAGAGTTTTCATTAAATTGCTCATTCTCATTTACAGCTAAGGGAATAAGCTTCTTTTGGACGGTGTGGAGGTTAATTCTTTGAAACATGTTGAGAAGATAATCTACACATTATAACATTTGGTTTAAGATTTTACCTTCCAGCAATACTAATTTTATTCAAACATGTCATTGTGACAGATGTCACTATAAGGGCGCATTGTCAATGTCTACGATCCAACAAATTTGCAAATCACTAATGCCTTCAGCTAAACCAAATTCACTACACGGGTACATGACGTTTACTTTAGTGCACATACACAGCCCTCTCTAAGACTTCTGTAGTTCAAATTTCTCTCTAGCAATGCTGCGTTTTGAGATATAAAGGCACTTATAATGCAATTTCCGTTAAACCAGTTTCTATGACATGAACGTTTACATTGAGCCTATTCCAAGTGAATCACAAAGACATAGACAAACTGGAATTTACGGTCTCCAGAAGGATGTAAGTTTAGATAATTCTTTAAGTCCTTGAAAACTATCTTTTAACACACATTTGCAGTGATATTAATTCCCCTCCACCTCTTACTGTATACACAAATGCCTTGATTTCATGATCACTTTTGGTAATACAACCCTATCATCATTCACCACCTCATTCCATATCAACAGTCTATTTTTATTGCAAAAACATTTCTGAACACATGTTCAATACTGTCAACATTGACAATATGCTTTTAGAAATGGTTTCTTGTGCTCATACTTCAAGTGCTCAATATAACTTGCTCCTCATGCACATCAACACACACTTCATACTAAAAAGATCCTTCCAACTTTAAAAAAAAGAAACACATTGATCTTTGTAGACATCTCCTACTGTATTAAAATGTAGTGCCGAAAGGAATGTAGATGGCACGTAGTTCCTAGAATACCTCCAGTCCAATGAAGTCCACATCTTGTCCTGCTGCTAATATATAAAGATTTGGCATCATGCTTGCTGACCCCCCCCCTGCCGTCCTCTCACCTCTGTTCCACAGACCACCAACCAATCAACTCCATTCACTCGTCTCCTCTCTACATCTTTGGAAAAAAAAACCTGCTGACATTGAGTTGGAAAGGCAAATGATTGCGCTTCCAAAGGCAAACATGCACTAAAATTGGCTATAGTAAAGCCATATCTGTCTCTTACTACATTTGCGTTTGATGCGCCAACTTTAGCAGGTACCCAGTTATAAACTAGTACTACATGGGAGTGCGAGCAATAGTTCAATTCAACAATTTCTTCTATTTTCCCCACAAACTCAGAGCTCTCCCATCCGCACATTGCTTGACCTAGTCTCCCAATTTTCCAAATCAGCATAGAGGCAGCCACACCACTATCAGAAGTGACTTTATCCAATTCTGCTCTATGAATGCGAAGGTGCATTCCGTGAACGTACATTGCCTGGTAAGATGTAGCAACTTTTTTGGGTAGTTTAGTTGCTTCTTGAATGTCCTCATCTGGTATTCTAGGCCATTCACCTACATCATTACCATTGTAGGCAACCACTCCGAGAAAGTGGGGAGATTCTTGTATTCCTCAGAGTAAATGATTGGTCGGTTTTGTCCATTCAGTAACCTGAATTCCTGAGAGAATCTCTGCCTCTCTTTTAGTCTAGTAACGCTTGCACAAGCGTACATCTTGCCCTTGCACATGGGCACATATCAGTTGGAACTCACGGTACAAAAAGTTCATACAAAATAGTTGGCAAATGCCCAGTGCTTCTTTAACCATACTCCTTTTTCCCTCATATCAATTTAGCATACAAAGACAATTATTCATTTTATACTTGTTCCATGATTAATACATGGTTCTTCTCTTCTCACGTGTTCATTACTGTATTGTAAGATTTCAAATATTGTTGAAGGAACTTAGTATATTTCAAGGTCGTCTTCTAAATTATTGTATCCTAAACAAAAATATGTAACACAATAATTACAAATACAAATGACTACTTACTCTCGCCAGGGCTCCAGGTTTAATGCATTTGCAAGCACAAAGTTATGTGCCCACTGGAGAAACTCATCTAACATTGGGCGTGCCCATCCATTACCTTGAACCTCCTCGTCCTTCATCCGCGGTTCTTCTTCAGCGTCCCAAATTCTGCGAGTAGTTCCTTCAAAGCGTTGCATATACTTTGTGCGATACCCCAGCATCTCTGACATTGAGTAACCTTTTGCCATGCTTGCCTCTAGTCTTGCATAATTTCTAACATACTCTTTTAATGTTTTCATATAGCATTCCATTGGATACATCTACCGGCAATGCACTGGGCCGCATAAATACAGTTCTTCAACAAGGTGAATGAGAAGATGTGATGTAATGTCCATAAAGGTTGGAGGGAAGACCTTCTCCATCAAATACAATGCATCAGCAGCGTTAGTCATGTCTTCCATTTTATTTGAAAAATAAACTTCTCTCTTGCAAAGCCATCTAAACACAGGGCTCACTTTAATTACGGCTGTCCGGACTTCTTCATTTAGGACAGTTCTTAAAACTAATGGCAGTATCTGTGGACAAGAAGACAAAATGTTAAGCGTGCATTAAGGGACGCAACCCTAGTTGGGTACTTGTGATTTATCCACAACGTTAGGTATACATGCTAGAACTATGTTTATGAGCATAATTGCTTCAACAGAAATGGGCCCAATTCTCCTACAAGCATTTACAATTGCATTTCATCTCAGTCATTTCGATCATATATGAAGAATTCTTTTATTTCATGATGGTAATATATGAAGTACAATAAAACAGAATAAAAATACCTATTGCATCATTATGTGGAAATCAAGGGATTTCATGTACCGTAGTTTATCGTCCTCAAGGCACCCTTGGATTGCTCCAACATAGTTGCTAAGTGTTTTCAGTCCCTTTATAATTTCCATAACAGTTGTTTTCTCGCATGAATTCAAAATATATGGAGGTTGAGGTAGAAATGGGCCTCCTCTCCCACCTTTAGTTTCTTCTGGCCAAAGCTGCCTTTGAATGTGCAAGGATTCCATGTCCTGCCTACTTCTAATTGAATCTTTCAACCCTATAATTGTTTTCAATATATTTTTGCACAAATTTTTTTCGCAATGCATTGGATCCAACAAGTGGGGAATGAGTAACTTCTATAAAAAAAAGGGGCAATAATTAGAATTACATGAAAAAAGCATTGCAATTGTACTTTAATAATGAATACCTTGAAGAATTGCTTAATAATAATTTCTTGTTCAGAACACAATTTCATCAACAAATAAATTTTTGTCTACCTTAATTTAATTATTTCCAACATGCGTTACTACATTACTAATGCCTCTCTTGTCTGATGCTCTTCAATTCTTGTTCAATTTTTGTTAACTTGTCATCTGCACCACTAAACTTAATGAAGTTCTATGAATAAAGTGTAGCAAACAAAACATGGTCGTCCCTATTAGCAAAGATCGGTAATACATGAAATTAATGAGTACAAATTTTGCTGCTCACAATGGATCTTGTGCATACCATCACTTAGACGCACTTCCGTCCTCACTAATTCCCACAATAAATTAACATAATGTATGTCACGTGATTTATAAAATGGAAAGCACACTTCCTCTTTATAATTAGCGTATATGGATTATTCACAACATACCAGAATATGAGGAATCGAGACAAACTATGTTACCAGCATATTTGTGTACGTTACTATCCATACAAATATTTAATTGCTAGACATGCTTAACTCCGGTCCACCTAAGTCATTCGTCATTAATTGTTGCATTGATCATTCTTAGTTTTGCTATGTGAAAGTACACTTTTTAGATAATCCTCTTTGGTAGTTCACATGTACATTTCAAAATAAAAAAGAGGAAGTTTTACACACCGTCCAATACAGTAAGTCGTGCAGACTTGTTCTCCTTTTCACGCCATGGGTGTGCACTGGATCCTTGTTAGCACCATGCCTTCCGCCGCTAGCAACATAGCTTTCACATTCCTCACCGCAAAGTCTCATTTGATCACCTGTCATCTTCTTCGGAGCTACCCTTCTTTCTATTTTACCATTAAATTGCAAATCTGTCCGATAGGGGTGGTTGTTCCTTGTCCACCTCCGGCTCCCTCCATATACAATTTTCCTTCCAGTAGCTTTTTTGTGGACATTCACTTTATTTCTAGAGGATGCAGAACAAGCATCAGTCTCCAAACCACACATGGTGTAGGCTTTATAGCCGTGAGTGCATAGCCCAAAAATTAGTCCGTACACAGGATAATCTGAGATACTCCATAGTAAAATTCCCCTTAGAGTGAAGCGGCGCATTTTTGCTGACTTTGAAAAATCTTGTGCTACCACATTGGTCCACAAATCCTTCAACTCTTGAATTAGTGGACTAATGAAAACATTGATATTGTTACTGGTAGGAGATAATTTCCCTGAAACTAAAATACTCAATTAGATAAAAAACTTTTTAGTCACTAGAAATGGTGGCAAATTGTAGATGAGAATGAGGACAGGCCACTTTGAATGGCTAGTAGTGCTATGTGTGAATGGATTCACACCATCTAACGATAGACCAAATCTCAAATTGCGGACATCCAATCTAAATGTAGAATCAATGTTCTCTTCTACATGCTTCCATGCTGGACTATCCACAACTGACTTCATGGATCCAAAATCCGTGTTAGGATATTCTGAGTGGAATTGAAGCAACTCTGCAATAACAGGAGACCTATACATGCGCAAAAGCCTTGGGATTAGAGGGAAGTGGTGCACGACTCTGGCAGGTATCACTTCAAAGTTTTCAATGTACCTTGATTTTCCGCAGCTCAACTTAGGGCATGTAGTCAGGTGGTGCGTGGGTCTGCGAAAGAGGACACACCCGTCTGGGCAGGCATGTATGATGTCATAGTTAAGTCCAAGTTTCCTAATGAGCTTCCTTGCTCCATAGTGGCTGCATGGAAGCCTATTGTCTCAAGGAAGCAACAATGTTGATAAGTACTTCAAAAGCTCGTTCATGAAAGTATTGCTGCAACTGTGGATAACTCCTATGTTTATGAGAATGATTGTAGCTGATATAACACTCACGTTTATATTGGAGTAAATTAGTCTTGTAGCCTCTTCATACAATGCATCCGTTGCTTTTGATGTCTCTTCCTCGAATTCGTCTTCTGTTCCATTATTGTTTAAGTCTACAAGGCCTCCGCGTAGTCTATCTCCAACGTCAAACGCATCAAACACCATTTGTTGTATATTGTGCATAGGATCTAGCTGTTCAAGGCATTCGGCCTAGAAGTAGAAGTCATTGTAGACATGATCATCTTCAACTTTGTCGTCTCCAGCGTTCAGCCATATCCCCTCTTTTGGATAGCCTCCTTCTGGATCTACTCCTAGCATGGACCGCATGAGGAAAGGGTCTTGCCCATTTAGCCGCAAATGCTCCTTGACAGACCGAATAGTCTATCGCCTACCTCCATGGCATTCCTTGCATGGGCATTTGAATGAATGATAGCCTTGTTGTGCAGCTTCGTCCAGTTCTGCATGTAAAATGAACTCCTCCTGTGACATATGTGTCATTGAACCTCTTGCCATTTTTGCTGATGATGACACAAATTACATAACAGTACAACTTGAACACATTTAGAGATCTTTAAACTATTACTCAATATAATTCTTTGCAATGCATATGTTAACTGTTATGTGAATTAAATAATGAAAAACTTTATGACTACAATATGTTGTATTTAGTTTAGCAAATTGAAATAAGAAGGACTAAATTTTTTACCATTATAGAGAAATAAGTACAAAGACGTTGTAGTTTAAGTCCATATAAACGTACAAGTAACAATAGATAAACATCTATTTCAATTAAATCAGGAGCATTAGTCATAGTGTACCTACAAAACAAATACGAACCACATCTCATCACAGAAGTTCACTTTAATCACATAATGCCAAAACAATTTATACAGAAACCGAATATTTCTTGTGGAACATGGTTGAACACAGTCAAATGGAACCACGCTTTACATGAACAACGCATTTGACCTCGTACATGTAATCATAATTTTAATAATTAGATGATTATCATGTTTCTACTGTAAACATAGTATTACCCTATGTCACAAGCACAACCCAATTTTAGAAGACGGAATTATGAATTTGTAATTCAAGTGTATTAGCAATTAGATTTATGTACTTCTAAACCTTTGTACAAAGGATGTCAACATCATAGGTTCTCTCCTAACATCTCACAGAGACTAACGACATGTACAGGGAACTCTGCATACACATGTGACTTGCAAGAAGAGGAAGATTACACATAACGTTTGATGTTCAGCCATGTGTGAGCACTTGTGTCAAGTTCTGAACAATGACATAGACGTCATTTGTAATCTACATCGTTATTTGTTCATTGTTTTTTAAATCAACGCTACACTTGACTAGGAAAAGAACATTGTGTCTGAAATGACATTGCATTTCAAGGATGGCCAATCCCTTCTCCCAAGACAATAGCTTCTTCACACTGGAATTTTATATTTTACATATATACTTCTGTAAGTTCCTTCCCCTGATTCAGTAAAATTAAACAACATTTTCTATTGTTGCCGTATTTTTAAAACCTACATATCTTGGAAAAAAATTCAAATGTTCAAGTCAATGCCAACTAACATGTGTCACTTGGTGAATCAGCTATCAATGAGAAATTTAATGTTTAAAGGCAAGGCTGTACATCATCCTCTCACTACAAACCATTGCAAAATCAGTAGTCATTGCAGTGCATTTATTTCCCTCGCCACCTAGCATGGAGTCTACTCTCAATTCATCGCCTTTAGACTCTGCTCCAAACAAGTATGAGGAACAAAGAAACCAGAACAAGAAAGCATTACATGATGCGGTTGAGTAGCACTTACTAGCTGCTATATTTTCTGAGGCTGCTTTTCTTTGCACATTGTTCTCCGCTGAAGTAACCTTAGCGGATCTACATAAAGCCAGTTGCACTGTCCGGAGATGTGCCACCAGCGGAGTTGAAGGAGCGAAGGACACTGGTGTTTCGAGGAGGTTGATGTGGAACGCCACCGCAGCTCTCGAGAAGGGGAGGGAGGACTCCACGGGTTGCATCGACTTGTATTCAGAGAAGGTGAGCGTCACTCCCTTCACTCTGCAAGTTAACTCTTTTCTGTACAGTTTTAGAAACAAAATAATTTTCAAAAATTGATAGAGTTAGTGAAAAGTAGTAATTAGCGGCTATTGAGGAATGTTTATGCGCTGAGCCTGCGTTAGAAAAGCAGAGATTGACAAACACGTGGTACTAGGCATACACAGATGTAGGCATGGCGGCGCTATTGTTGTGGCTCAAATCCTTATATAGACACTGAAAAAGCAAATACAATAACTGCAACTCCATGCAATATCAGCGGGTTTATCTAGGGCTTAAGCCGACCCTACAATTTCAAGTGGCTTGTTGCTAACACGGCTATGTTTTCTTGAACTCTTCATTCTTGTTCCTTAGAAACTCACAAACATGTGTTCAGTTGTTAGTTTCATGTAAGGGAAATGATTCTAGTCTTCAATACTTTCTGTTTTATATAAAAGATTAGTCATGGAATAAGAAATGGGCATTGTAAATTATATTACTTTGTTTCGTCTTCTCTATACTTGGTATTCTATGAGTGATAGTTTGAGATCTAAATTACCATGTTAGTATATATAATATTGAATGAAAGTGATACAAACTACGTGTATGGTAGAAGAGATTTTGTAGATAATGTTGAAGAAACATTTCATAATGGCTGATCTTTGGATTCAACTTCACTGCAATCTCATATCTAGGAACATGGACGATCTGTGAAGAAATGACCACAACACCACAGACATTAGACTAGCATTAAACAAGGAGTTTGTTAGTAAATTATTTGTATGGGCAAATGACAACACTTGTTTTAATCATGGTAGTATACAAATTGTGCATGTCGCAACATTGGTAACGATAAATTTATACAGAAATGGAAGAATTCAATGTTGATTGTGGACTGACATTGGCTAGATTTAATACTATAAGATGGTACGCATCTACATGTAGTTTCTCCAATCACACAGATTTACTTTTTACCAATTATTCTCGGTTCCACTGTTATGTGATTAGATCAGTGAGACTTTTGGAAAGTGGCCAAGAAAGCTGCTCTAGGTGGAGATGAAGACAAAGAAGATGGCTTCCAGGAAGAGGAGAGATTCAATCTCAAACATGGAGGTGGACACACACGCTGCGAACAAGGATGTCATGTCTGTCAAGAAAACTGCCCCCGCAAAGAAGAAGTCAACAGCCAGTCATGGTGGAAATACAAATATGGAGGAAATGGCTACTACGCCCCCTTCACAAGACATGCGGAAGCAATCAGTCAATAAAAGTATGCGTCCTCCAAAAGGGGGATATCACGGTGGCGATTCTAGACAAAGAGAGCACTTGTATTGGGATCATGATTATCGCTCTCAACATGGACCCTCACCGCCAGTACCTCATGAATCTCAATACCAACATCCGTGGTCGCCGGTGCGGCATGACAACGGACAAGACATGCAAGGACCCGGATCTCGCTACGATAACTACAACAGGCACTTCAATCTGTGCCGCGACTACATTCAGCGACCAGGTAAGACTCAATAACTAGCTGTTACGTTCAATTAATTTTGTCATGCTGATTTGCGTTCTTTCATATGTTTGTTACACGCTGTAGTTGTACTATCAGTCACAATTGTTGAAGCAGCAACTACATTTGTGTTTCATATAGTCATGTCTTTCAGTTGACATGATAATTAACAAAAATAAAATCAAAGTCAAAAAACATGTCAAACAAAGGGACAGCGAAGCAATGACATGTTCATATTTAGAGTTATATGCATTTGAAATGTACAGAGGAGGATATGTAATGTATCACAGATGTTATCTCACATGTACATTGTCTTTACAATGCAGTGTTTTATGGAGGTCAAGGTAGGGATTTGGAGTATGTCGACAAAAGTGAGCATGAGTACATCCGAAACGACAGTGGTAGGTATGTGGGTCCGTCAGGCTTGCCAAACGACAACTACCGACATAGCGCACGTGGTCCCTTCATTGACAACCCTCCCGTGAACATTAGCGGACAAGGTGTTAGTCCGAGGCCTGCACTTGTTGTGGTGGTACCTAAAACCTTCCACAAAGAAGAGGAACAACGTCACCCTTTACAACTCAATAGTATAGGACAACCCATGGGTAACATGGCAAAGGTTTTTCATGGAGACATTGTAAAGTTTAGTAAAGAGTTGGACCCCAACTTCGGATGGGAGAAACAACATCCAGGAGCAAAGCGCAGAGTTGAGGAGCGTCTAATGCACGACTACAAGTACTACGGAGACTCCTTTAGATTATGCAACAAGTACCTGAAGAATGAAGCTGGTGGCTATAAGTTTGTACTTTGGAGGATGATTGACAATAAATTACCTAAGCCTGCCAATCTGCCGCATGCACAGTGGGATATGTTAGTAGAGGAGAGGAAAACTGAAGTTGAGAAGGAGAAGTCCAAGCACATGGCTGACATATCTAAGGGTAGAGGAGGAAGGCAAACAACAAAAAAGGGATTATGGGCAAAAGTAATAGTTGATTTAGTAAGCATATATATCATGTTTGATTTTATGGTGTTGGACCTTCATAGTTTAATTTGAATTTCAGATGTTCTTTGTTAGAAGTACCATGAGTATGATAGATATTAGCATGTGCTTAAAAGAATGCAAGAACCAATAGAACTACTATTCTTCAAAGAGTAATTCATGTTGATAGGGTTGCAAGTAGGACTGCCTTCATTTGCAAGGAATTTCAAATTATTGATAGTCATTTGTTGACACAGTGAGTTGGTAATATGAAACAGGCGACTGATCTCCAACACAAACCTAAGGATTTCAAGATAAGGGAGGCAGTAGAGAGGCAATGGGCCATTGTTCAGCAGGAGCAGGCTGACAAAAGACGCAAACGTGCAGCGGTGAATGCAGAGAATGAAGCACTATTGTCGGCCAATGACGTATTGGAAAGGTTAGAGAAATTGGAGGCTCTAATGCAAGAATGGGAGCCTAAAAAGAGGTCCTGCAAAGAGCGTTTGGGGGTTGTTGTGCCAAACATCCCAGTCAAGAGTATGGGGAAGATGAAGTTTGTGAAGCAGCTCATAGCTCGTGAATGTGTATCGGCAAAGGGAGGGTAGGAGAAGGAACCTGAAGGATCAGAGGACTCTGACAAGTTGGAGGGGAAGGATTCTAGCGCCAAAACTGACATCCCCCTATTGGAATCATTAGATTTAGTTAGTGATGATGCTGACTCGTCAAAGTCAAAAGAAGATGAAAGTAGTGACGTCCAGATCATAGCCACCACCAAAAGAGGAACCCCTGACACCCGCACGCAGCGGTTGAGGCGCTTGAAGTTATGTAAGTCAAATTCTAGATAAGAGTCGCTTCCTGCAATGAGTGCTGGAGGTGAGGAATGTGCTAACTCATAGCCGGCGCTGGCCAATACATCTTCAATGAAGGGGGTTGAATGTGCAGCTGAGCATCATGTTCCACTTAAGTTCTTATACCCAGAAAGCTCGACTGTTGCCAAGAAAGGGAAGGAGGTAATTGCGTCTTTGATTTGTTGTGTAAGTCCACTTGATATAGAAAATAGAAATGTTCACAAATAGCTTACAATCAGAGAATGCAATTTTAGATTTGTCATGAGAAAAATGAGATTTTTGTTTGGCAAAATGGAAGTGTAGGATGTAGCCTTCCATACGGAAACGGGTATGGACGTCTCTGCCTTTGGTGAGGAAAATGATGCATGTAAGAAGCAGACATAGTAACGGAAGGCATCGATGCTACTGACTGTTTATTCCTAAATGTAATGCTCATGTAAATTGTTATTCTCATGAATCAGAGTTTGTCCAGATATTTTGCTAACAAAGATGGTATTGTTTCAGGTCAGTGCCTTTGCAGAAGGTGATGCGTCTCCAACTGGGTCACTGACCGGGAAGAAACAGAAGATTGTATTGAAGTCTTCAGAGAAGCAGAGCATTGTGGAGGTTGATCCCATTCCCTTTGGTACTGAAGCTGCAACTAAATCGACGGATAAAGGGACCAAGGGAGACGGGTCCAGGAAGACAGGGAATAACTCAAGGAAGGGGAAGAGACCTGAAAAGGTAAAGGCGGACGGGAAAGAGGTGAAGGTTAGTTTCCCTCACCAAAAATGACTATTAATATGTGTGAACAATGCCCATAGTAAAGTGAACTATTTGTTTATGGTAAAGATTTGGCATGTTAAATGACCATAAATAGCATTTGAGATGATAAACAACATTGGCAATAAAGAATGTAAGGACCCCTTCATTGATATTTGAAAGTGTTAAAGTCCAACACAATGTAAAGGAATACTTGAATTTCCCCACAATACAAATAATACATTTAGGATGTAAGACATCCTCTAACAATATGTTTGTTTTGTGGCAGACTAAGAAAGTGAAAAAACATTTGTAGAATGGAAGGACGTAATGAGTGTAAGTTACATTCCGTATTGAATATTGACATTCAGTTTTTTCCAAAAGAGGTTGCACTTACGTAGTATGTCATGCCAGTAAACCAAAAACTAGAAGGTATGAATGCATGACTTGTTGTGTTTACATGATCGTCAATTTATACTGTAGACACTATTACACATACTATCTATTATGTTAACAAAGGGAAAACCGCACTCTCTGGGATATGGTGCTACTTCTAAATCCTAACAATGTGAAGATCCACTAGTATTTAGGGATAGCTGACGGCGTATCAGATTGTGAGGGAGACACTACCATTGTACCTAGGGTTCTCCACAACAACCTTGTGCGACTCCGGCTAAAGAAGGTTTTTTCCCAACTATGAAGCTGCCGTACTTGGATGTAGATGATAAAGGGAAGGTGTTGTGCACTACTTTGGGAGAGGCGGTGAAAGCTGTTCATTTTGGTGGCCCAGACCAGCAGTTATGCAGAAGATGCCACAATAAATCCGATTCTGAGTCATGCGTGATATGTAGAATACCTAGGTTTTTTGTACAGGACTGCTATTATCTTCTAGAATGTGGTACAAACTTATTGTTTTTGGACAGCCAATATCATATTGTGCCACTTTGACAGTAAACAATACTGAGTTTTTGTTTATTGGAGCTATTCAATATTGTAATTCTCTTTCCAAAAACCGTAAATGTGCAGGTCAGCCCTAATCCGTTTTCCTGGTCACATTTACAGAGGAGATATGACACGTGCATGTTTTGGACTTTGTTCGCACTTCACGCCTGCATGTACAACTGTAAAGCTTAGTTGCAAATTTAGATCCTCATAATGGAATAGCACATCTGTGAACGCAGTGTGAAATTGAAACCGTAAAGGTTTACAGAAAATTAGAATGATAAGTGATTACAGTGAACAAATTTTGTTGACTAAAAAAAAACTTTTGCACACTAAATATGCATTGCAGAAATTCAAATTCTAAACACGTGCCATTAAGAACGCAAAATGTGCTTGCTATACGTAGTTAATGGATTAACGACACCTGTTCAATAAAATAAAGTGATGACTTGTACATTAGTATATGCCGGGTTAAAGCAATAACCAGTAATTAATTAACAAAGCATCCTAACCAAACACTTGGCATTAATCAATGGAATGGCCTAAAAATAATTGCAATGAGTCCCCACAAGAGAACTAACGCAGACATTATTCATGGTTGTTTTGAATAGAAATGTCAACAAAAACCACACGACATGTCTCTGTGTACATAATACATCAGAGTTGACATGGTTTTAGCGTTTGTAACACATATTGTGTGATGCATTTTTCTACTAGTGCATTTATGGCTTTTCAAAATCTCTTTTACACATTTTTAGAATGAATTTCTAGTGTGGATTTTTCTCCAAGGTCTAGTGTATTTGAGGCTCATTTTCAAGGCTCTCAACACTAAAAAAGTCAAGATTGCAATAGACACCCTTGCACAAAATCTTGACTAGAAAAATCACAATCAATAATTATCAAAATCGGGTTTTTGATGCTAAAACTAGACTTCAAAAAGAATAACTTTAAAATATTAAATACTAAAAATAGCAGCTTGGTTAGGTTTTACTAAACTTCAGAATATTGTTGGCACCAAAATGTGGTGCCTTGGGCATTTAAGGGTTAATGAGAATTGATAATTGCACTTCTAATTTCCCCAAATGTTTTGTTGCATTCCAAGATTTCAACAAAAAGAAACATGTAAGAAATAGCACATTATAGAAAAGAAGAATTTGTATAAATAAGACAATTTAGCTCTTCACATGGAATTTCCAAAACTATCAAATACACTACTTGATCATAATAGCTATGGCCCTTTGTAGCACACAACTTTGTCTTTGGATATTTGAAATTATCTTAGTCAAACTACATTGTAAGGATGATTTATATGAAAAAGCCTCTTTTACAACAAAAAAACAACAATGTTTGCTTGAATTCTAAATACTTGTTTGCTATAATTTGGTTATATGAGAATTTCCTCTAGTTTAGTTACCAATAAAATATACATTGTACAAGCTTGGCGCACACTAAAGTTAGTGCACAAAATATAAGATTTTTATCGTTTTTACTCGGCCCAATAAATGTTTTAATAGAAAAAAAAGTATGAACAACTATGCTTTTATGCGTAGATTCTAAAGTATCAAATCAAGAAACAAAACAAAAATTGAAAACACTGGCGCAACTCTAAAATCCAAAAAACATATATCAAAGATGAAAACAAATCAAAATAAAACTGAATGTCTATGTAAAAACATATAATTCAAAAAAATACAGTACATTTTTGCAATATTCTCCCCCAACATTGTGAGTTTATAACACATGCCTATGTGCAAGTCTACCACCATCTGTATAATCCAACTACCTCGAGGCCCAATTGTCTAATGTTATGACTCCTTGACTGTTATGCTAACAATGATATCTTCTATTATGGTGTTGTTTATTCTATCACTTAACTTTCTATAACTCTTATTTAGTTAACCCATTAACAACCATGGATCAGAAACACACAAGAAATTGACCACATTCTGGTTGCTTGGTTGTTAATGGGTTAATAGCTAATGTTCATGTTGACAATTAGTGTTATTGTTAGCTACTATTGAGGTACAAGCTAAACTATTATGGTATTAATATTAAAAATTTGATAGAAATTTAGTGGGATTTTTTTTGTTCTTGTTGACATTGAATGTTGAAAGCACTAGTACAATTGTTGACATTTAATGTTACAATTTGTAAATAATGTTGCAAACAATAAACATCACTACTAGTGTAGCTATCTTCAACCCCAAAACTTACCAAAAATTGGCCTTACAACTATTGCGTAACTACCATCTCTTATCTAAGGTATGCTCTAAAATTGTCACTTTAAGGGCTGGTCTACATGTTCATGGGCTTTTCAAAACATGAAATTTTTTTGTTTAATTTTTAGACAAAGAGAAATGGATGCTAAATGTGACACAATTATCTATTTATTTTTTGAAGCATTATTTAATTGTTGATAAACTTGTTGATGAATTTTCAAAAGTTTTTGTAGGAGACACATATTCTAGATCTCCCATAAACCACCCCCTCAACTTGTGTAAATATGAGGTGAAACCAAAGAGTATGATTGGCTCTTGCAATAGAATACACCATTTATTCTATGCCTTAAATGGGTCTATCCATTCTTGAGCTACCTATGGGACGCTTTATCAAGGAAGGTCACAGTTAGAGCACTCTACCTTACCCAACTTTTAGGAAGAAAATTCAACTCATTACGCTAAAATATGACATTTTGTAATTTCAATTTTCATGGGCATGCACTTGTTATTTCTTATAGTTTCATGTACTCATATAGTAATACACTATAGTTAACTCTTTATTGAGATCTTTGGTTGGTTTATTATTTGGCTATTTCAATTTCAACCAATTTATTTGTAATTTCAACCTGCTGACATTACACTAAACACCGGTTTTCTTCTATCTTTGTGTCCACATCTAAGTTACAACTCCACGTGATATTTTGATTATGTGCATGGCCTTGCAACCTTGTCTTATTTCAAATAAATGTACCTTCAACTTTATTACCTTTACAACCCTATTGCCTCTACCTTTAGTAAGAAGGTCCTAACCACAAACCAACAAGGGATGGTAATTAATAGTAACATGAGGCACCAGTTTTTTTAAGTGTCACAATAACATTTTCTTGATTTATTGAATTCCGCATGGGCCATATTCATTATGTTTTGGGTGTCTTAAGTCACAAAAATTCCTATGTAACGTTGAAAAGAAGATAAAAATCAGTCTAGTCTTTCATTCATATATAACAATTTTGTTTTTAACATTTT
The DNA here is from genome assembly GCA_963920765.1 of Ulota crispa. Taxonomy (NCBI): domain Eukaryota; kingdom Viridiplantae; phylum Streptophyta; class Bryopsida; order Orthotrichales; family Orthotrichaceae; genus Ulota; species Ulota crispa. The sequence goes on from OY987245.1 coordinate 17,232,803, forward strand.
GGGTATCCATTTGCTTTTGGCATTTTGCCTCTACACTCTTTTTGGAGTTTAGGTAGGTGCTCATTAATTACTATTATGACATACACTCACTTTGGCATTTTGGATAGGTATATGCTCACTTTGGCGTTTTGAATATATGGTCACTTAGGCATTTTGGGTATACGCTCACTTCGGTGTTTCAAATATACAATCAATTTGGCGTTTTGAATATACGCTCACTTTGACACTTTGGGTATACGTTCACTTTGGCGTTTTGGGTATACGCTCACTTTGGCGTTTTGTGTATATGCTCAATTTGGCATTTTAAGCATGAAAAATGTACACCCAATGTGGTAAGTTTTAGATATTTACCATCAACAAGTTGAATTTGGGAATTTCAAATTTACAATTGAATTTAGAGACTTTGATTTAGTTTAGAACCACAAAGGAGGTAATGATTGAACAACGTCAAGTGGAAAAGCTTAATTAGGGGACAAATTATTACTTTTACTCTTGTTTGTAAAAAAAATTAAGCTTTTTCACTAAACGTTATTCAATAATAACCTCCTTTTTGGTTCTAGGCAAAATCAAGGTCTCTAAATCCAAATGTGAATTCAAATTTTTCAAATTCAACTTGTTGATGGTAAATATCTAAAACTTACCACCCCGGGTGTACATATGAAAAATGCCTGGTGTGCATATATCAATCACCTTTAAGGATTCGCTTAATTTTGATAATATATGATTATGCTCCCCACTGAAGGGTTATCCCCAAATTCGTGACCTCGTGCATGTCGAAGACACTTGTTGTCCAAAATGATTGTTGATCCACCCCGTTTGATTGAGGTAACCGTGATTGCTTGAGCAACCAATATTCTTGCACTTTGCGAAAAGGAGCGGTCAACAAAGGTGCCCGCATGAAGTGATTAGGGAATATCCTCCATTTGGGGGGTTTCTCCTTCGATTCAGTGTATGCTCTTAAAAAGTACCCACATGAACAGCATAAAACAACAATAAAAAAATGTAAAACAATAGTGGACCATTGGGAGTTGTCTGGCCAAGGAGAACTTCGGTGCATACATGCCCACCCCATGCCAAACATGTTTTCTTTTTGTTTTGTTGCCCACAAATAATGGATCTTGATGTCGGCTTGTGTAGTCCAACTTCACCTTTCTTGCAATTTCTAGGGGTACCTTGTGTTCGACACTTTTTCTTACAATTTGGATGTGGTTTTAAATTGAATATTGTGTTTTAAAAAATTTGAAAGGAATTTTTTTGGTTCAAAGTCATATAATTCTGATCCTTGGTTTTTTATAAAACAAGTTATGAACAAAAAGCAAAATGGAAATGTAAGGGAAGTAAATAAATGTAAAAAATTCTAAGCAGTACTTACTTTTTATCACGAAGTCATTCAAATGGTAGTAGAGTGCTATTATGATTCATAGAATGAAGAGTGATTTATTAGTTGATATATAACAAATTAGTGGTAAAGAAGGCCATTTGTAATTGGCCCCCAACTCTTTTCTATAAAGTAGTACTTGAAATGCTATTTGAGTGAATGACTACATTAAATTGTTCTCATTTTCCAAATTTGTTTATCTTTTAGCACCTTCTAGCATTCAATTCACAGTAAAGGTGTGTTCAAAATTAATCCTTTAAGGATCACACGACCATATTTTGGCCACAGGGAGTGGTTTTTGGTTTATAGGTTTAAATTATTCAATAATTTGGAATTTTGTCTTGAAGAACACATGTGATCACAATATTTTTACAACCATTTAAAAAATAACAATGGAATTGAGTGTGTGAGTTGACTAATAATGGTGTGTATACATCATGGCTTCAAAATACGTATCCATTTTTTGTCAAAGACAGATCAAGGCAACAACACAATACATCAAATTGCAAGAAGAATGTTAAATTTCAATTTCACAATCCTAAGAATTTTCAAATTGCTTAAGAAATACGCTTGTATTGTTTTCCTATACGATAGCAATATAATTATAGTATTTGGAGATCTATTGAAATGGTGTTGTCATTTCATCTTTAAAAATTGTTGTCCTACAATTAACCCCTGAGCGCCCAGCATAAGTTTGCTCAAACCCAAACTCTTTGGAATTCATTCTAATCAAACTTTCACCTAAAAGAGATCCACATAAATTGACTATACGGATTGGTAGGAAACATATGCTTGGAGCTCCACAGAAAGGGACGTGTCCTTACACCGTACCATTGAAAAGATCATAATGGTCTAACCTTGAAATTTTTCAAAACCGAGAGGCCATATTTTGGCCCCTTGGGCGCTCAAGGGTTAAGGCCAATTCTTTATTGTTTTCACCGATTGGATTTTCCATAACAATCATCAAATTTCTTGTAGAACAATTTCACGGTAGCAAAGAAAGTGGGATTTTTGACCCTTTTTGTGCACTTAGCTACACCTTGTGATTGCTATTTTTGTCTATTTTGTGTGAAACTAGTCTTATTGGAAAGATGAGGAACCCTACTTTTTAGAAATGTAAGGCTCTTCTCAATCAAAGCTTGCATGAAGCATTAACATTCAAAACCACACAAGCATGAAAAATTAAAGATTTTCCACAAACGGCTCGCTCAATCATTATAATATCTCACCTCCAATGGTAGATCTACTTGAAATTTCTATATATTACAACAAACAAGGTGTTCTTCACATTTGTACAATTGGATAATTCAAATTTGGTACATATTTGATCCAATTGTGCATCTAAATTGACTACCCCTGTTTTTTTGTGGATTTTGTGAAAATGGGTTTGGTCCTTAATCCTTAAAGGACGGATGGATCACCGTGGCTTGCCCTGCCTGTAGCAGTCTACAATGTTTTGCACATGGGCACTAGTAGTATTGCTTCAAAAAGTTGGAAAAGTCAACAGTGCATGGTGCCCTCATGAAAATTGCAAGAAGGGTAGCTTGGGAGCTAACACTATGTTTTTGAATCTTATCACAATTTAGGTTACAAAAAAACACCATATTCATTAAATTGGGAAAACTAGATTCCCAAGTTGTACCCTAATGGTTGGTTTAAGTTGGTCAACTTAATCCCAAAATGTTACAAAATTCCCAATTTAATGAATATGGTGTTAAAATGAATGCATCTCAAGAGGTAATTTTTTGTTTACCATGATGGACCATGTGTTTATGATCACTTCTGGAAAAAATCAGATAAAAAACGACTTTTTTCTGAATCATAGAATCTTTTTTTAGAGCCGGAGGATGAAAAACGTCTTCCTTGATGTTTAGGGGTTAACCCTAAATGCCCAAGGCCTTTCTAAACTTTTTGGTACTTTCAGGAAAGTGGACAATCAACCAACCTTTTCATAAATCTCATCAAGTTTTTTTAAATTGTAATTGTACAAATTTAAACTTGACATGTTAGAGATTACATGGAAAAAGAAAATACAACAATATCACTTATAGTTTGAAAGATTATAACGTTTGAACATGAGGGTGTTAAAACTGCAAAAGTGACTTGAAGTTTTCTAATCCTCATTTCACATGTCAAATCTAAAAAGTTGATCATCAAAAAAATATGAGGTTTAAGGTCATTACATGTTTAACCTTAACCAATTTATGGATTTCAAAATCTACTCCCCTATTTTTTTAAATGGATTTCTAATGCGGATTTTCTCCAAGCTTTAGTGTATTTGAGGCTCATTTTCAAAATCTTCCAACACTAGAAAACTCAAGATTACAGTGGACACCCTTGTACAAAATCTTGAATAGAAAAATCATGAACATTCATTTTCAAAATCAAATTTTTGATGTTGAAAACAGACTTCAAAACAAACTTGTGTTAAAAAGAAAATACCAAAAATAGTGTTCTGATAAGATTTTATTTGTTTTCAAAGTTTTGCAAACACCCAAATTGGGTGCCTTGGGCATTTAGGGGTTAAAGGGTTAATGTTGGGTGCGCTACTCGCAAAGAAAATCCTTTTGAAAACTACCAGATCAATTCATGAAACTTTTAATATCACCACTTCCAAGACCAATTGCAAACATATCTAAATGGTTCAACACTTAAAAACTCAGCCAAACCCTGCTATTCACGAATGACGTCTTTCTAAATACATGTCTTTTCAATTCAAAAAATGGTTTAAAACATTGATTTCATGTATTAGTTTTTCAAACAGAAAAAACCAAATTATACACAAACAAAGAACTACTTAGCATTTTACAATTCCAAATTTGTTGCTATCAATTTAGATGTGAAGTTGTCATCTTTGGAATGCAAATGAATCTAGGAGGAGTAGAAAATTCAGAAGTTTAAAATTTATTTATAAAGATTAGTTACGGGAAAAGAAAACTCCAATATCTCAATTTAATTTGCAAATCAAGGACTGAATAAAGGCATTTTGGGATTAAGTTTAAACTAAATTGTAAACGAAGTTTTAGAATTATAATCATGTATAACAATCTTCCGTCATAGGGGCCATATATGGCTACAATCTTGTTAATACAGCTCTAACTAGGTAGACTTTAACCCCTAAACGCCCAAGGCGCTTTTTGAGCTTTGAGGATGTTGTTCTAAGATGAACACAATACCAAAATTTTGATACGTTGTATTAGTTTTTTAAAATTGTAAAAGTACAAAATCAAACTACATATGTTAGAGATCACATAGGAAAAGAAAACACAACAATATCACTTATGGATTGAAAGATTATAATGTTTGATCAAGAGGGTGTTAAAATTGTGAAAATGACTTGAAGTCTTTCAATCCTCTTTTAACATGTTAAATCTAAAATAATGGTCACATGAACAATATGGGGTCAAAGGACATAACTTATATAACACCAATCAATTTACAACTTTTCAAATTCTCCTCTACAATTTTTTTAGATAAGTTTCTAGTGTAATTTTTTCTCCAAGGTCTAGTGTATTTGAGGCTCATTTCCAAGAGCTCCCAATACTAAAAAAAAGTTAAGATTGTAATGGACAACCTTGCACAAAATCTTGAATAGAAAAATCATAGTCAATCATTTACAAAATTGATTTTTTGATACTAAAACTAAACTTCATAAATGATATTTAAATAAAAATATATACTAAAAATAGAAAGTTAGTTAGGTTTTATAGAAGTTCAAAGTATTGTCAACACCATAATGTGGTGCCTTGGACATTTAGAGGTTAAAAGGATTAAAACATGAAACAATGATCATATGCTTGACAATAGAAAGGTCATACTTTTGAGAGTTTGCCCTTATCTTTAGCCCATACATGAATAAATCCAAAACATGTGCAAGGTCACCCTTCCTTATTTTGCCCAACTAGGGCTTTTGCAAAAGTACAGAATTTTCCTAGCCATTTCTAGTAAAATTGCATTTAAATAAGATCATTATGTATTCAAATAATTTACTTATTATTTTGGTTTTATAGTTATTTTTATTGACTGCAACAATCATAATTAGTGGCACTTCAAGAAAAGCCATGTCAACTTTAACTTAATAGGAACTAAATAAAAATAAATATCATGAATTTTAGTTGCTGTTTTGTCATTGTGAAAACAATTTTTATCCTATCGTGATCATAAGCCCTAAAAATTTAACTATATTACGTAGATAATAAAAACAAAACAAATGACAAAAAAATAAAACAAAAAAAAGTCACCTTGTATGCAAGAAAAGTGATATCGTATGCATGCTCCCATTGAGATAATCAAAACTGAGGCAAAGAATTTCACCCACTACAATCAATAAAAATTCCTTTGCTTTTGACCATGTTTATTACTTATGTGGTACCATTCATGTATATGTACGCACTTGTGTATGTATGTATACGTGCATGTACGTTTGTATTTGTGCATGTATGCTTCTTTAACCCCTAAAAGCCCACTTGTCCCTTTGGGAGGCAAAATGGATTTTGGGCAGCTCACTACAAGTGGATGTTGCATCTTTTTTCTTTGAAATTTTCACATATGATGTATCCAAGGAGTAGTTTTAAGGCCCAACAATTTTCATAACTATTGATTTCATGATTCAAAAGTTATTGCATGATATGTTATTTTTTTAAACGCCGGGCAGCTTGGGCAGCTCAAAAACATCGTTAACCCCTAAAGGACCACTTGTCCTTATGGGGGACAAATGGGGAATTTTGGGCATGTACTTATGGCTAAACTACTTTGTGTAATTTTTTGAAACTTTTATGGGAGATGTGGAATTCAAAAGATTTGTGTGGGCATCTAATGTTTTTCTCATTCTGACATTTATTGAAGAAGTTAACCCCTAAAGGCCCAAGGGGGTGAGGGCAAAACATAGATGTGTTATAAAATGATACTTTTGTAACTTTGATGAAGTTTGGTTCAAAAGAGAAAATAAAAATCATAATGTTTAGTAAGTATCCGTACAATCAAACACTCAAAAAAAGTTTTAGATTTTTATGTAATGAATTTAGAAATATTTACCATTTAAGATTCACCAAAATTACAAATTCTACTCATAGATTTCACAATTTGGTATGATTGGTTCAAAATAGACATTCTATTCTAAACTTCAAAAATGCAGTTTTTTGAAAGGAGAGAACATCATTAGTTTTCCAAAATAGTAAATTTTACAACACTATCAAATATTGAAGTGTTTGTCTTTGAGAAATTCTCCTTGGTGGAATTTAACTTGGATTGACATCATTCAAGTTAAGTTGGAAAGTAGACTTGATTTTCTATTATAAGAAAAAAAATGTTTTTGAATTTATTTATTTATTTTTTGTCTTGGGCAGCCCAAAAATAGGGCAGCTACCAGAAAATGGTCGATTGGGTGCTTAGGGGTTAATGAATTTATGAGAATTTTAATTCAGCGAGCAGTCCAAAAACTTCTTTAAAAATTGCATTTTCTTAAAATAAATATTTGAAGTTAGTTCTTTAGACTTACATATATGTGGGAAGCTTTGAAACATTCAATTCCAATTGATAAGATGAAAGTTATAAGAAGTTTTAGTTTGCGTGTAGGCATAGTTTTGAGATTATCCACACCTCTCTGCAAACTAAGACTTCTCATAACTTTCATCTCATCAATTGGAATTGAATGATTCAAAGCTTCCCACATATACATAAGTCTAAAGAACTAACCTCAAATTTTTATTTTAAAAAAATGCAATTTTTAAAGAAGTTTTTGGGCTGCCCGCCGAACAAATAATTCTCATAAATTCATTTTTAACTTCTTCAATAAATGTTAGAATGAGGAAAAAACTAGATGCCCACATAGATCTTTGAATTCCCCATCTTCCATAAAAGTTTCAAAAAATCACACAAAGTAGTTTAGCCATAAGTACATGCCCAAAATCCCATTTGTCCCTTGTAGGGACAAGTGATCCTTTAGGGGTTAAAAAGATATATTTTTTAATTTCTTTTTGAAATTGGTTTTTTAGACTTATATGTGTGTGGGAAGCTTTGAATCATTGGATTTCAAGAAGTGAGGCAAAAGTTACAAGAAGTTTTAGTTTGCGTGTAGGTATGGTTTTGAGAGACTCCATACCTACTAGCAAACTAAAACTTCTTATAACTTTTGCCTCACTTCTTGAAATCCAATGATTCAAAGCTTCCCACACACATATAAGTCTAAAAATTTCAAAAAAAAACTCAAAAAAATGTCATTTTTAAAGGAGTTTGTTTTACCGCCCAAGCTGCCCAGAGTTTTAAAAAACAACATATCATGCAATAACTTTTGAACCATGAAGTCAAAAGTTATGAAAATTGTTGGGCCTTAAAGCTACTCCTTGGACACATCATGTGTGAAAATTTCAAAGAAAAAAGATGAAACATCTACTTGTAGTGAACTGCCCAAAATCCATATGTTGCCAAAAAAATAGTGCTTGGGCTTTTAGGGGTTAACCCCTCAAGGCCCAGGCAGCCATTTTCTTGCTGTCTACGGATTTTGGGCAGGCCACTATAAATGAGTTTTGCATTTGTTTTTTTTTTTTAAGTTTTCACACATGAAGTATCCAAGGCATAGCTGTAAGGCTCAACAATTTTCATGACTTTTGACTGCATGGTTCAAAAGTTATTGCATGATTTGTTGTTGTTTTTGCTTGTCAAGGCAGCCTGGGCAGCTCAAAAACTTCTTTAAAAATAACATTTCAAGTCTAGATTTTTTAAAATTGGTTCTTAAGATCTATATCTAAGTAGGAAGCTTTGAACCATTCAATTTCCATCAATGAGATGAAAGTTATGAGAAGTTTTAATTTCCGGGTAGGTAGGCGCTGCCCAAGTTGCCTTGACAATCAAAAACAACAACAAATCATGCAATAACTTTTGAACCATGCAGTCAAAAGTCATGAAAATTGTTGAGCCTTACAACTATGCCTTGAATACTTCATGTGTGAAAACTTAAAAAAAAAAACAAATGCAAAACTCATTTATAGTGACCTGCCCAAAATCCGTAGACAGCAAGAAAATGGCTGCCTGGGCCTTGAGGGGTTAAGGCTAAAATGAAAGGTTGATGTTAGTGACCGAAATGTAAACGACATGGATGTGTTTTCATTCAATATTCTTGATATCTTCATCTAAAAAAAGCTTTACCATTTACTCTAAGTATTGCAATTAGATTGCCCCCCCCCCAATTTGTCAACATTTTTACACTATCGAAATACTCACTAAGAGTACAGTGATTTTCATTAATAATTACTAAAAAAAAAGAAGTCTAGCAACAACAACAAAGTTGTCAAAAATAAACTAGTGACGTTCAGGCAATAAATCATGTAAAATAGTACTATTTAAAGAGTTGATGCTCAAGCAATGAGTCATGATGTAACTTTCCAATGTAAGGCAACCTAAACATAATATTTGTTGGTCAGTTTTAGACTTTGGCAACTACATTGATATTTGTATTTTGTGCTATTGTACTGGTAGTGCTTTTTACTCTATCATTGAACTCAATCTAATTCTCAATTAGTTGAAAATTAGTATTCATGCTGACAATTAGTGTTAATGTTGGATGTTGTTTTAGTGCAAGCTAAACTATTGTGGTACAAAATTAGGATTTTTGATGAAGATTTAGTTGATTGATAATGTTTATGTTGACGTTCATTGTTGATAACACTACTAATGTTGTTGACATTTAGGGCAGCTTTACACTGTGGTGAAGAAGATCTTTAGGTGGTCAAGAAGCTTAGGCCAAAACATAGATATTTGGAGCCACTAATGGGATGTTGGACAAGATGGAAAGATAATAAAATTATGAAAGAAGTCTCGACCTGGTTGTAGTGTAAACACCAAGTGGATAAGTCTTCTAGACAACTTCACAAATTGAAATCCTTTGGACAATTTTACCAAGGAAAAGTTTTGGCCCGTCACAACAAAAACACTATAACCCTAATGAAACTCCCCATACATACATTTTTATGTTGTAGCTACCTTGAGGAGGAAGTTGCAAGAAATTAGCCATCTTCCTTTTAAAGATATTGAAACAAAAGTCTTGTTTTTGGAAAGCAATTCTTACAGAATCAATAAATTCTAGAAAAAGAAAATTTAACTAATTTTTGGTAAAATTTGTTTTAAGTATTTTTTTTAAAAAACTATTCTTAATTTTGTTAATACTGAATTTATCAATAATAAGTTGAAGAAAAAATCTTAAATTTAGGAAAAATTTGGAAATTCCTTTGAATTGCAAAAAATACAAAAATTTAAAAGAAAAAATTATACCCAAATTTAATATATTTATTTTATTCAATGATCAGATTTTTAAAAATCTAAAAAAGTTCTAAATATTGAAAAACTAGAAAAATAAAAATGTATACAAAATTAAAAAATTAGAAAAATTTGTGAAAGAACTTATTTTGAATATATGGAATTTTCTAAAAATTAAAAACAAAAAGAAGACAAACAGAAAACCACTTGTCTAAACACAATTCTCTTCACAAAATCTCCACACAGAAGTCAACGTCTCACTACAAATCCTAAATCCTAAATGAGAAATATGCCAAGCACCCGCATTACAAAACGCTTCAAAGTGAAAGGAAACTTTAGTTGGTGCACTTGCACTACCAAAAGCCCTAAGGCACTAAGGTAGGAGCACTCATAAACATCAAATTAAGGGTTTTGAACATGATGACTATTAATAAACAACTAGCAAATTATAAGATCCTATTAGGAATAGAAAAAAATGAGTTTGCACTTTCAAATGTATTATTTGGGTACTATGAGAATAAGTTATGAATTTTTAAAGAGCAAACTGCCATTGCACCCATAACCACTTTTAAGAATTCATGTTCACATGTTGTACATTCTTGTTATTACATCTATTCACTTCCACAGATTTTTCAAGATTTCAAAAGTGACGGTTATGGGGACACTAACGCTTATGGGTGCTCCTACCTTACAATGTGAAAGAAAAAGAGGTGAAGAGCTGGCTAATGAAATTCTAACAAAAAAAACCCACAATTGCACAATTGAGATGCCACAATGAAAAGACAACAAATGAAGTTGAAGTTCTCCAAAGGTCAAGTTTTTTCTGGGGTTGAGGCCGTCCAAGAAACTTGACCTTCGGAGAAGTCTCCTTATCAAAAGTGTTGCCATAGAGGTGTCCATGTCATTTTTTTGTCCATGCTTGAAGTTCTCTAAGTGATAAATTTTGGCTGTAGTATAAACCCAATTTGGTGAAGAATAAAATTTCCTCCAATCACATTGCTCCATTTCCCTACAATTCTTCATTGATAATCTTTTCCACCATAATGTAAAGCGGCCCTTAGTATTACATTAATTTGTGTTGCCGACACTAAATATTATTACTAGTAAGGTAGGAACACCCATAAGCGTGAGTTTAAGCATTATAGGGTATATACCTTGATCCAACAAGCTTGAAAATAATATTGCTAGATTAGCAAGAAGGATTGAAAAATATTGGGATCAATTTCAAAGTCCCAATTGCAAGCATTTATTCACAAAGATTTTTCAAAGTCCAAAATCACTAAAAATCCATGGCCGTGAGTAGGAGATGCTAAAAACAACAGGATGTGGTTCTCTAAACCGTCATGCAACTCACCCATAACCATCACTTTGTCACCCAAAACCATCACTTAAGTTCCCATAACCACCAAGTTTATTAATTTCAAATGACTGAGAGCTTGTGTTAAAAGTAGGTCACGGCCAAGGATACACTGACAATTATGAGTGTTCCTACCTTATACCAAATATGATACTTTTTGGGGAAATTACAAACAGGGGCATGAAAACATAAAATATTACAAATAGGGGCACAATTTTTTTTGTAAATGTGAATTTTTGTAAGAAAGTTTTGGTTTGGACGTTGGTTGATTTAGATACATTACATTAAATGTTAGCTAACTTCCAAAAAAATTAAAAATTTCCAAAAATTGCCATTTACTTTACTGAAATTTTTTTATTTAGGCTTGATTTGGAGAGTCCTTTAAGTTTTTTAGAAATTAGCTAACATTTAATGTGATGTGTCTAAATCAACCAATCCAAAACCGAAAAAAACTACAAAAATTTACATTTTTTTTGAAATTGTGCCCCTCTTTGTAATTATTTTGAAACTAAGTCCCTATCTGTAATATTTTATGTTTTCATGCCCCTATTTGTAATTTCCCCTACTTTTTCCATCACATGAAACATGTTTTGTATTGTGTTTTGCAACAAGTGGGAACACTCTCAAAGAGTATTGAGTATACTTTCAAAAGTGTGTGTATTTATAGATTTATATATTTTGGGAAATTATTGTTTCTTGGGTGGCTGGGGGGTGGGGCTAGTTGCTGGGGTTCATTCTTCCAGGAGGTACGGGCCCATGAGTTGCGGACATTTCAAGGCGCCCCCACCACCACCCCCTACCCCCACCCTCTTTTGAAAAAAATCCTCGTGGTCATGACCATTCACTATTGTCATCATTTTTCCATCTTTATTTTTGAAACCAACGGACACCAGATTCTAAGGAAGGGAACAGAAACATACGTGGATATTTACAAAAGAAAAAAAGAGAAAAAAAAGAGCAATCAAGCTTTTAGGAACCGAAGGTTTTTTATAAATGTAAAAATTCTAGAAAAGGGGGCATCCTTGGATTGGTAGCCTTTCTACTACAACAACAACAAAAAAAACCTCCAAATTTAGTGCCAACAATTGCTAATTAAAGACAACTCCAACATCATTTGACCCACGAGGAACAGTTAGATTTTTCCTCATGTTTTTATCACTATAATATTGGGTTTCTCCCTTGTAGTTGCCCCCCTTTCCAAGTACCAATAGCCCCCAAAGAGCATCTATGCAAGTTGGCCAAATCATATGAATGGTTGTACACTAGGCTGCGTCTGACTTGGTCTAACAATCCGTACCTCCCCTCCTTCCCTAGGGAAATGGGCCACTGTATGTTTCTTCGAGTTCGGACTACTCCAGCAGTCCGGCTCCTTAAAACAAAAATCAAACAAAAAAAAATTAAAAAAAATAAACAATAATTGGATAAGTGTTTGGAATAGTATATTTCAAAAAATGGTGGTTGAAGGCCGAGAATATGAAAGCAGGAGATTTTCGTGTTGAGGGTGAATACAACTGCCAGTCTGGGGTTTCAATTTTGAACATAAAAATCACGTGCCAAAGTAAAGAGATCAAATCCTATTTATGAGTTTTTTCATGCCACCGTGTTCCCTTTCCTTTTTCTCTGGCAATTGGGAACCTTGTTTTGGACTCCCACTGGCCTGCTGTTTTGCGCTGTGCTGCTAGTGTGGGGAATAGTAGCGTTGAGAGCATCATCAGTGGAATACCCTAAATACCCTAAACAACTCACTAAGGGCCGCTTTACACTAGGAGTCAAGGCTATGAAAACTTGGGACTAGTTTGGCCAATACTTCAGCCTAAATGACCTCAAGAACAGCACTCAGGTGGACCATTCTAATATGAATATAGTGAGGGCCAACTCTCTTGTGTGTGAGGCTTTGAGGCCAATAAAGTAAATTTTGAAAATTTCAAGAGAGAAAGGATTAAAAAAGAAATTAAGGATAACCGTTGATATTTTTACTACATCCTACGGTGTTGAGTATCTCATAATAATGTTTTCAAATGAAAAATATATATCCTAATAAAATTTGACAACAGGCCCGAGGCCAAGAATTAGCTTCACATTTTCAAAAGACCTAATTTTTGGAGTTGAGGCCGTGTCAAATCTTGTCTTTTAAATGTTAAAATATGTTCTGAAAAATGAGTCTTGACTCCTAATATAACGGCCTAGAGGCCGTTTCAAATTACAAACCAATCATATTCTAGTATTGAGCTGGTTAAAGGCTAAAAACCAACCTCAACTTGTAGTGTAAAGCGGCCCTAAATGTACCACCATCTTTTGACTGGTGTAGAATTAGAACTTGTCATTACTATCATTAAAATCAAAATTTGGTGTGCCGTTACCATGGATTTTCTTTCTTAGGCATGATTTGCAACCTTGTTTGTCTTCTAGCTTGCTATCAATGGGGTTTATATTACCTATTTAATTTCCAAATCTATATATTATTTTGTTTATTTAAAGTTCTATTTAAATGCTTACAACAATGATAATAATCACAAAGTTCTAATTTTTTACCAATTTTTTTTAATAAGATGTTTAGTAAGTTGTTTAGAGTGTTGGATCAATGATGCTCTAAGGGCCACTTTACTCAAGAAGTCCACGCCGTCAAAACTTGAAGTTGTTGCTAACCTCTTGCTCTCTAGTTGCACTTGGATCAATTTTTCAATTGCACTTGGTCATGTCTCTTTTTGTTTCATTCCCGTATAGTTTTGATTGAGGCTTTTGCACTATACTATTTTGTGCAAAAAAGGAAAAGAAGATGGAAATTTGAGTTCGTTTATTAGATTCAAAAATTTCACCATATATGGCTAAAAACTTTTTGGCATTTTTTTGTTTCACAAGGTTTTGAGTTGTAATAAGCTATGGCCATCAATTTAGCATGGAAAGATCATAAGAGGAAGAACAAAGAAGGAGCCAAAATAAATCGTTAGGGTTTCACTTCTATCCTATGTAAATGTCTACATATAGAAAGAGGGAGTTACCTAGGATTTTGCAAAATAAAAATTTCCTTTTGCTTTCATTCAGAAAAATCTAGACTTCCCAAAGGAATCCCCAAAACAACAAAAGTATGATAATTTGGAATTTTTTGTTTGTTTATTCATGTTCGTTGAATGAAAACCAACAAATGAAAGGCAAAAGGAAATAATACAACATGAAAAAGTAAGAGCATCCGCACCCTTGCATGCAACCTAGATCTCTCGAAAGCAAGTGTCTAGGGTGCATCCACAAACACAAGCTTGCTCAAATCTCATATATCCCACTCTTGCCCTCAAGCAAGTACTAGCAAGCACTGAGAGCATACCACGTAGGACATATGTCAAGCTTCAATTGCAAATTTCTTTTGTTGACCAATCAACAAGTTTTAATTGTCCTAAAATTCAGGTGCTATATCAATTCATCAATCCCTGAATGTTACATTTTTTGAGCTACAATTGGGCCAACCTTATCTTGTATAGACCGTTGGCACGTCAAATGGAGCAACCGCGCCAAGTGCTCTCGCCGGACTATTGAACGTGTGTGGGTACGGATGGTCTTATACATGTTAGTTGAATGTAAACCAAAAAATGAAAGTAAAAAGGAAATAGTACAACATGACAAATTCCCAAGTAAGAGCAACTCCACTGCATTCACTAAAGAGAAAATATGAAAGATGATGTGGAGGGTCACTGAGCGGGTCACTTTCCATAGAGGCTCCATTCTTTCCAAATCACTCCCATTGCAACTCCTCACCGCTTGCTGTCTTCAATACCTTCTTGTGAGTACTTGCAGCTTCTTCTCCCCTTAACCCCTAAATCCCCGGGGCCTTTATTTTGTCAAAAGACACTCAAAACTGCCACTTCTATTGCAAAGAGTAAAAAAGTTTGAAAATTGGTCTTTTTTCATACCTAACCATAGGATCTTGTACTAAACTACTATAAGAATGTGGAAACAAAAAATTAAAAACTTTGACCGCATAGATTGCAAGATATTTGCGTTTAAAGTGTCAAAAACAAACTTTTTTGCACCTTGCATGATTAGATTATTTGACTTTGATCTTTTTTAACTTCAAATTTTTGCACCACAGAGTTTTGGGGTTTATTTTTCAATGGTGAAATTTTGAGTTGAGAATCTTTGGAAAAAAAATTAAAACAAAAAATACTTAATTTTCATTCTTTAAAAGAACATCAGGTAGAAGAAGGTATGAGACCAAACAAACACTTAAATTGTTAATAACCTTGCTCTAGAATTGAAATGCAATAATCCCAACGATGAGATTGTTCTAGAAAGCAAACTTCACTTTTTCCAATAGTTCTTTTTGAAAAAATGTTAATCTTGCGTTCAAAAATGAAGTTTATAAATTATTTTTTCAAGAAGATGCTTGAGGTGCCCGAAAAACAAGATTGTCCATAACTTTCTCATAACTAGTCCAACTAGAATGAACCAAAGCTTTAGATGTAGGAAAAACTATAACCTATGAGAAAAAAAAATTAAAAAAAAAAAAAAAAAAAATTGTAAAAAAAATTATGCTCGATCTCCATAAATTTTTGCTTATCTAGGCATAACTTTTGCTTTTGGTCATAGATTGGAATAAAAATTATATTCTCCAAAAGCTAATGTGCTTTTCTATCTACAAAAAAAATTTCAAAAAACCAAGACAAAAGTTGAGGCTGTAAGTACCTGCCCAAAATCCCATTTGTCCCCGGAGTGAGCTTTAGCGTGGACTGAAAAGAACCTCAAAATGACGTGAATCGCAATTTTAGCGTTGCTCCACAATTTTAGGAAACTAGTTGCAGTGAAGCAGTGAAGGCCAAATTGCAGAGTCCTCCCGCTACAGTTGTGGTTATATGTCCTTTGTTTGCGGTGACAATGCTCCCTGTAAGGTATTCAGAATAAATAGGCAAATCAATAAAAAAGAAAAGAAAAGCTAAAGTCGTTAAAATAGATAGAAGCGGGAGACAAGGGGGACGAGTTGAGAAGTTGGGGAACTTGGGGGCCCTTGAAATAAGCTTAAGAAAATACCGGAGTCGTGTCGGACACTCGGACCATACGAAATGATATCAATATCCCCTTAAAGGAGAGAATCTTCAGCCTGGTTCAGTAATAATTGCTTTTAAAAGCTTAGCAATCTTCCTTTAGCAATTATGGAGCTGATGCGGTGGAAGCATCTCATTGGCCAGACCCATGTGATTTATTTGATATTTTTCTTAACACCCGTAATTTGAGTCTTCTAATTGGCAAATATCCTTTTTTCTTTCTTTCTGGTCATGTCACCGACCGCTAAATACCCAACTCATGTAAGATTATATGAAACAGATATTTTATTGTACAAATCTGGGGGTATGTATCATTAGGGGTAGTCACGACTTGGAGAATGAGAAGAGAATGGAGATTGAGAATCAGCTGAGTGAAAGTAGGAGCTAATAAGGTAAGAACATCCATAGGCATCAAATTAAGGGTTTTCAATATGATGAGTATCAATAAACAACTAGCAAATTATAGGATCCTATTAGGAACAGAAAAATGTTGAGTTTGCACTTTTGAATGTATTATTTGGATACTGTGGGAATAAGCTGTGAATTTTTAAAGAGCAAACTACCATTGCACCCATAACCACTTTCAAAATTTCATCTTCACAAGTTGTACATCCTTGTAATTTCATCTATTCATTTCCATAGATTTTCCAAGATTTCAGAGGTGATGCTTATGTGAACAGTGATGCTTATGGGTGTTCCTACCTTACGAGTTTGTTCTTTGTGATGATGCTGTGACACCCCATTTTTGGGTGATGGAGAGTGAGGAATGGAGAATGGAGAATGGAGAACGGTTTACTTAGAGAAAGGTAGCATGGCCAGCAATTGGAGGAGCAAAAAGAGTTAGGGTGAAAAGCAATTCACGAGTAGGGAAAACAAGCAAACCATGGTAAGAAGATCACAAGCTAACTCATTCTCCATTCCATTCTTCACCTCTAGAGGAGAATAATGGAGCTCTAAGAAGTTTAGCATGCTAAGCCAATTGCAAGCTCCGGCAGCCACTAGCAACGCAACACGTGTGCATTCTCATCCTTTATACTCATTCAAAAAAGTGTCGTGACTACCGCTATTATTTGTAGGGAATTGCTAAATCCACCATGCTTTTTGCTAAATTCATCACAATTCAGTATCTCACCATGTTATGTGGTCTTGCACTGTTCATAAGCAGCTCAAGCAATTTACCACATGGAGGTAGATTTAGATATTTACCATTGACGAGCAAAATTTGGAAAGTTTGAATTTAGATTTGGATTAAAAGACCTTGCTCTAGAGCAACCTCAATGGCTATTCTCCATGTGGACCCTTTATTAGTAAATTAGAGCATGATTTATGGGCACCCAAATGTTCACAGCCATTTGACATTGAGGCTCCCAATGGAGACTTCAAATTTTGATCTAGTTAACATTGCATTAATTGCTTGTAGAGCTTGGGATTCCGGATTAGAGGAGAAGAATGCTATTATTTGACATAAAGTGGGGAACACTTTAAGAATTTGCATGAGGATACGGTCCCTTTAGGTGGTTGCTCTTCCATTTCTTCATTAAATAAGGTTAGTTGTCATCATGACCCTCTTGACTACACCTTTTTGCTTCACTTGGAGTGGCACTCTAAGAGCATCCCCAATCCAGCCGTCAAAGAGGTATGCAAAAGCTTGTGCAGCGTGTTAAACAAGGTTTGAGCAAAAACATGGGCTCCAATGCAAAAGTTAATTGCAACTGCATTATTCAAGGCTTCCCACATAAGAGCCCCTCTCCTGCATATTTGCACTATTTGGGAAGCCTTGCATACCACTCCAAAGTGTCTGATTCTTTGACTATGACGCAATTTCAAGCAATTTTAGATATTTCTAACATGAATCTCCTCACACAAGCATTTAAAAAATGCATGAACAATAAACAATTGTGTTTACAATGGGTCAAAAATTTGTGTGCATTAGAGGCTGTTAGATTGGAAAATGCCTTTGCTTTGTACCTCAGCCGGAATTAGGCATGGTTTGACAAAGTTTCCTGAGCTTCTCTCTCGACTGGATTGAGGATGCCCTCATTAGTTGCTAAATACTGGTTCAAGGCCCTCCTTTGGTGCGCACTCCAAGTACATGCGTGATTGCTGTTTCCATTGGGTCCATTTTTTTCTTGTCTTCTCTATTTTAGTAATGCAGAGCCCTCATGGTGTGGCCATTGAGGCTGCTCTAAGTCCATAACTTTGATGGAGGTTACAATTGAACAACTCCCAATGAAAAAGATTAGCTATGGGGCAGATTATTACTTTTATCCTTGTTTGTAAAAGAAGCTAAGCTCATCCATTGGGAGTTGTTCAATTTTAACCTCCTTCAAAATTCTGGACTAAAGCAAGGTCTTTAACCCCTAAAGGACCAATTGTCCCTTCGGGGGACAGTTGGGATTTCGGGCATGTACTTACAACTAAATTACTTTGTATGATTTTTTGAAACTTTTTTGGAAGATTAAGAATTCAAATACCTACATGGGCATCTAATTTTTTCTTCATTCTGACATTTATTGAAGAAGTTATGCATGAATTTATGAAAAACAGTGGAAATTGGGTAGCCAATTTTTTTCTAAAAATAACTATTTTTCAAAATAAAAATCTGAAATTGGTTCTTTAGATTTATACATATGTGGGGAGCTTTGAATCATTCAATTTCAATTTATGAGTGAAAAGTTTTAGTTTGCGGGCAGGTACGGAACTCCCATACCTCCATTCCTTTTGCCTTTGGTGCTTTACTTTTTTGTGCTCTTTGTGAATTTGTTTTTTGACTTTTTTTTTTTCCTTGTTGTAGTAGACTAAGATTCCTTGGTTTTCACCATTTGAATCAAAGTAATTCACATTTCACAATTTTACATAAATCCTCCGATTTTGCCTAGTGTATATGCAAATTTGATGGCCTTATGGCATTGCAATATTTTACAAAATAAGATTCACAACTCCAATTCATTTGAAAATTCTTTCACACTTACCCAACTTGGTCTTCTACATGGGAAAATAAACCTCACATTTGCTAGAGCATTTTTATTTATTTAGAAGCAATCAAAGGCTTCTGAAATTTTTGGGCAGTAGGGAAAAAACCTTTTTTTTCATTTCAAAAGTCAATATCTCACTCCTCTACATCTAGAATGAGTTGATCTTTTTCCACAAGTACCTCCCATAGTCTAGGGCAAGATCTTACGGTTGGATTTCCAAAAATAATTGTTTTTCCTACCTTTGTACTCATTCCCCCAAAAGTGGCAGTTTTCATAAACTTCCATTGAAAAAGGGCTTGGTCCTTTAGGGGTTAAATCCAAATCTGAATTCAAAATTTCCAAATTTTGCTTGTCAATGGTAAATATCTAAAATTTACCCCCATGTGGTAAATTGCTTGAGCTACTTGTGAACAATGCAGGACCACATAACATGGTGAGATATTGAATTATGATGAATTTAGCAATAAGTTTGGTGGATTTACCAATTCCCTATTTGTAACGCGCATAAGTTTGTTTGATATCTCACTCTTCAACGTCTTAGGGCGGCTTCACACTATGACTGGCCAAGTCGAGAGGCTCTCAAATTGAATGGCCAAACTTTGTCGAGAGGCCAAGAAAATCTGCTGAAAATAGACAATAAATGCTGAAATTGATAGCAATAAATACTGAAATTGATGGCCTCTCGCCCATAGTTTGGGTCTCCATTTTTGTTGGACCCAAACTTCCCTTTGAAAGGCTGTCAACCTTGGATGATAAAGTGTTGCCATGTAGGCAAATGGTGGATGACGGCCTTTGGAGTTTGGCCTTTAGTGTGAAGGCTTGAGCGGCCAGACTCTCAATTTTGTGCAATCTGATTGGTGCAAACCGACGGCCCCTCGACCTTTGGCCATAGTGTGAAGCCGCCCTTAGAGCATCTCCAACCATGCACGCTATACAAAACGCACCAAGCAACTCTTCAAATGTATTAATTAGGGCCTCTTTATACTAGTGACCAAGAGACAGTCCATGTTTATCTATTGATTATGGCTCTTGGTCAAGACTAAGGTAGGAGGCTCATGAATGGAGCATCTAAGAGCTGAAATAGGATTTTGGGAAGGTGAAAGTTCTTGAAATGTTTTTCAGTCAATTTTCCTTGAAAAACAAAAGGAATTGGCATCTAACCCAAGTTGTTTCATAGTTTGCTTTGTGGAATTAGTTATGAAATTTTGAAGTGGAAAGGCCATAGGGCTCTAAAATGGTGCACCTCTTCAAATGTAAATTTTTTGTACATTGTTGAAGGGTTATGAAAAACAACATGTACAAATAAAGTACATTTGAGGAGGTGAACCATTTTAGAACCATCTTTCTTTTAGAACCTCCTACCATAGTGACCAAAAACTAATTTTCTCATCCATTGGTCACCTCCAATAGTGTAAAGTGAACTTAGACCGGTCCCTTGGAGATTTAGTTATTTATTCTATTCTTTCCCTTGTTTTCTCTTGTTTACTCTCTCCCCTCTTTTTTCTTCTCACTTCTAAATAAAATTTCAAGAATTTGGATGTCAAGAGATAAAGGAGGAGACTTGTAACCAAGGAGACTACAAAATTTTGCTAATAAAACTTTAGTCAATGGTAAATAATGGAAAACACAAAGTAAGTGGCCATGCTGTTGTTTACATGTATTTTTACAATGGAACTATTTTGGTGTGTTTTTACAATGGAATCAAATGTAAGAAAATATGATGTTAAATGTAATTGCTTGTTACAACAAACTCTTTAATAAATTTTAATTGTTGTAGTAAATTTGAAATTATTGCAATCAAAATGAATTTTTTGTAGTAAAACAACACCTTAACAATAAAAATTGTATTCATAGCAATAGAAACTATGCTCACAAGAGTAAAACAATAGTAAAATAGCATTCTAAATAGTGAATAGTATTAAAGCTTGACAAAAGTAGATCAATCAAAAAAAATTGGGATGGCATGGTCACCCAAAAAAACTGGCTAGAGAACCTCTTGAGAGTGTCTTAACACAAAATTCAGGTGATTATGAAACATTATCCACTTTATGACATGAGGGATTCCATGCTACTTTCTCATTCATTTTTGCCCTTAGTTACTTGCCTCTTTTTAGCTAGTGTAAATTGGCATTAGACTACCCGACTTTTCTCTTCTAATCATATCATTTAGATTGGCTTGGTCACTATTTTTGGCCACTAGTGCAAAGAGGCCCTTAACCCTTAAACATTGTTTAGACCAATTTATGGTTTTGAATGACTGCATGTTACTATGGAAATGGAATAACATTGTTTCTCATTCTAGACTTTGTTGGAACATACATAACGCAGTCTAGTACATGTACATGGATAGTTTTTGCATGCACAATGTTCACACAAGGGTCCCACTTGCGAGTAGTAAAGATGCACCACCGTGTAGTATATTTTAAAATTTGAGGGTCTTTTTATCAAAACTTAGTGTGAGCTCTTAAGATGATGTGTTCTCAATTTGAGCTTATCTAGCAATAGAAAGTCTACCAAATCTAATTTCTTCTTGTATTTTGAAATTTTGAAAAAGTTTAAGTTTTGAAAAATATACACTATTATCACAAATTGAACACTTGTTACCATAGGATGGCTACCTTTTTAAATTTTACTATCATGGGAAGAAAAATTCCACCATGATGATCTTTGTTGTGAATTGCATCCATGGTAAAAAAATTGGCATAATTGAATACATTTTGTAATTGATATGAATTTTCTAAAAAATTGTTTCAAAATTTTACAATAATTTCAATATTTCACCAAGATTTATGAATGTCTTCTATACATGTAATATGCACATACCTTCTATTAAAATTGTAATATTGAATTTTGGTGTTAATTACATTGCAAAAATCACTTGTAGAAGATGATTGTAATTCCATAGAAAATCAATGGGTAGGACTCAAAACCCCTCGCCGCCGCAGCAGCGCTTCGCACGTCAAAATGCCCAGCAATGGCTCTTTTGTTTTTCTTCCCTCACGCAGGTTAGGATTCTAGTAAGCTGTACGCCAGATCAATCCAGCACTCAAATAGATCAGTAGAATCCCACGTACAAGGAATCTTGCGGCAACATAGACACCTCAATCGTATTCCTGACATACCAGTAGAGTGAAAGAGACCTTTTCAGGTACAACTTCAAAATCTCAACAATAGCAAAGTACCCTTACTGCTTGTCTGCACAGTGTTGATTAATCATCACACATGCACCAGCAGCCCGGGTTCTAGGGAGTTGTTAGGGTTTTAACATTAATGCAAGTTTGGTGCTGTAGAGATCAATAGGTCAATGCACACCCAGACAATGAGTTCAACTGTAGAGTATTCTCTCTATGGCAAGGACAGGTGTCAAAAGAACTGGACATGCTACAACTCTCACGTTTGAAAGCAATTCACCACCATTTTTACACAATTAAGGTTAGGTCACACGTTACTACCAAAGATTGAGTAAGTAGATACAAGCTCAATATAGAGTACGCTCTAGCAATACGGGTAGAGGAAACACATAGATCCTGCATAACAAGATGGAAGAACCAAGAGAACCAGGCCTCACCAAAGTGGAGGTCAATCCCAAACAGACTCTAGAAGATACACTATCAACCAACACAAATGAGGATGGGAAGTTTCCAACATCCAAAGCAGAGGAAGAAGGGACAAAGGACAATATTGAAGTAGGGGAGGCGGCCCCACATCTACCTGACCTATGTAGCATATGCTGGAGCATATTCACAAAGGAAAGAGCTACTCCTATGTGCATACACGAGCTTCCACAAGCACAGCAGCACACAACACCAGAAGAGAGAACAGAGAATGTTATAGTAGAACCTCCAATAAGGATCACAGAGAAAGATGCAGCTCCATTCCTATAGAAAGAAGGTCACTTCCAAGCAAAGGGAGAAATAGCAGTAGAATTTTCCAAAGGAGAGATAGGTAAGCTGAAAGCAATACAACTCGAGCAATTGAGGCAAATAATTCTTGGTCGCCTCCCAGATACCTCAACAGGCTACGCCAACCTAAAGGAATTCTTGAAAACTCACCTACAAGATAACTTTCTAACACTGCAAACACTCTCCAAAGGCTTCTTCCGTCTTGAGTTCCCGGATGATGCAGGTGCTTCACATTTCTTGCAAAAGTCCAATTTGGCGTGGGATGGAAGAGCTATCAGGTTTCAGAGGTGGCATGGCAGATTCAAGACAAGCTCACCAAACATAGACGTCCATATGGGTAATTCAATAAGACTCCAATTCCCAGATCTTGAGCTAGCGTTCCAAGAGGAGACCTTCTTCAAGCGTTTTAGCTCAAGAATCAAAGAGGTTGTTGCTGTAGAGAGTATACACTCTTTTGTTAAAAGATGGTATGGACCCATTGTCAACATCATTGTAAAGAACATCGCGGACTTACCTGAAACCTTAGTGCTCTCGGCACTATTGCCAAACGCAAAACCAAGTGAGCTCACACGTTTAAAAGTTATATATTCCAGCATGCCTGGACAATGCAATCGCTGTAGGAAGTTTGGCCATATAAGCAAGGATTGCAAGTTGGAGAGATACAAAAAAGAAGAAACAAGACCCAATACATCAAAAAACCAACCTTGCAACCCAGGAAGAATTGCCGAACAGCCATTTACTCAGATTACACGCAAGAGAAGAAGGAGAAAACAGCAGTGTACAACCAGTAGCACATCTAGGCAAAAGGAAGGGAATAGAGAAATAGCTATTACAAGCCAACAGAATCTGATAACTATTGCCAACACCTATGAATGCCTCCAAACACTGGAAGAAGATTCCCCCAAAGTCCCAAAAAGCTCGGCAGTCCCAATAAACAAACCCTTAGCTCAAGGTGTGCCTGTCAGCCCCCAACGACTTGAAGACGAAGAGGCAAACATCAAAAATCCATTGGCTTCTTTGGAAAACAGTGCACCCCTAGAACCCCTAGAATCCCTCTCAGCAAAAATCCCTCCAACAACACAAATCTGCCCAGAAGCAAAATTTGAGAACACACCTATAATGCAAACCTCGCAACCCAAAGAGAGAGATATAGAGCATTCAAGAGCACCACAAGGAGAGCCACAAGGAGAGCAAACGCCGGATTCTCGGCTACCCAGCCACACAAACTGCCACCAGAAGATACCTTCCCTACTGACTCAACCTTAGCACACAAATTAACCTTGCAGCTAGAGATCTCACCCTCATCGACAAGAATAGATGCAAACATACATTCACAGACATCATTAGATGAAGAAGAAGCCAATTAAGGGCCCTCACATACTAATCAACAATCCATAAGGCAAACTATGGCAGCAAGACGAGGAGGAGAACCTAGTACAAACGGCAAATCACCGGAACCTTTGGAACATGCTTCTCGAAGAGCACCTTAAGAAAGCCTTCAATATAGAGGGAGGAGTCGGACCCATAATTGGTAACCCAATCATCACGATTTGGCCAGTGATATACAAAGTTATAAGATTAGAGACATTTGTGCTACTCAAGCACGGAACAGCAGAAAACGGTATGACAGAGCCAATACTAGTAGAATGGAAGGAGCTGAAAGACAAAGCAACAAATGTGCCAGCGCTTCAAACAGCATTAATGAACCGCATAAAAGACTACCGCATTGCAAACCTCACACCCAAATCCTACAAGAACAAAACATGGGAGAGCATCTTGTGGTACAGCCGTTGGAATGATCGCCTAGGAGACCAAGAGCTTACCATCATTGCTGCTATCAAAGTCACACCAAAGACCCGTAGCACAAAAACCTACAAATATCTATGTGTACCAAAGACAACAATAGGTAGGCTATTGATCACTAAGGATTGAACCATAGCTCACTCCCTCATGGAAGCCTAGATGGGCCTGGACACCCACAAGTACAACACAACAAATTGGCAACTTGGAATGCAATCCTTGGAAGCAGATTGGGAGTCTCCCAGCCCAACAAAAATTGGGTCTTGATGCAAGACAAACTTGTCTTAGCTTCCCTCAACACAAGGGGTATGGGCATGGGCGTCAAGAGCGCCAAAAAGCAGGTACACATCCGTCAAATTTTTGAGCGTGAAGAGGTCACACCTCAAATAATTATGCTCCAAGAACATTGGCTCACCCTAGAAGGTTGTGCCAACAATACACGTAGCCTTCCATTCAAAGGCGGAATGAAGCTTTGGAACCCATGCATTATAGCAGTAGATAGAATCCTTTGTTGTGGAGGTACAGTGCTGCTGATAGCTCCCAATTTAGCGCCCAAAATCATCGAGGAGGGTATCATCATACAAGGCAGGGCACAATATGTGGTGTTGCAATGCAATGACACAACCACCCTTGGAATAAGAAACATATACGTCCACTTTAGCAGCTTTGATTGCTGCAACCTATGGAGACAGCTCTACTCAGTCAACATCAAAGCAGACACCTTCATAATAAGGGGAGATTTTAACATGGTTGAGAGAGGCGACCATAGGCAGGGAAGCCAAGAAAATTGGCTGGGGATGAACAAGCGAGAAAAGACCCGAGTGGGCCAAGCTGTTGAATACATATGGCCTGCAAGATGCAGCACGGTGCGACAGCATCAGGAAGAGAGACACAAAAAATTACACATGGGATAACTTAAGAAGTGGAAATGCGAATAGGACAACTAGGCTAGATTGTTTCTATACTAGCATCAAGGTAGTTGAACGAGGTGGATACCATCACATTTTTCCACACATGAAGGGTCTAAGCGACCATTGGCTAGTACTACTAGCCCTTCACCCATTGCCAGGAGAGAAGGACAGAAGAAGAGGTCGTTTCAACCTTAGCCTACTCAAAAACCCCAAATATAAGGCTCAACTTGAAGCAGCATGGAAGGCCAAAGCTGATCCCAAAAA
This sequence comes from Ulota crispa, assembly GCA_963920765.1. NCBI lineage: Eukaryota > Viridiplantae > Streptophyta > Bryopsida > Orthotrichales > Orthotrichaceae > Ulota > Ulota crispa. The sequence continues at coordinate 17,258,670 of OY987245.1, forward strand.
AGAAGAATCTTAGCTGCCTTGGATTGAGGGAGCCCTAACTAGGGTACATGACACAGCAACTCATATCAATCAGCGACTATGGCAGACAAGATTCAACAAAGAACGTACAATCCTTAGAAGGATACAGGTACTTGAAGGTTACCTCGTGAGGCACCCCGGTAATGCAGTTGTCATAGGTGAACTCTTCAATAGCCGCATAGAACTCAATGACCTCACCACGCAAGTACTTAGCCAACAACAACAAGAGATGGCAGCAATGTGGACAAGATATGGAGATTGCTGCTCCAAACAATTTTTCAAAAGCCACAAACCACACCAACATAGGACCTTCATCACAGCGTTAACAGTAGGTTTAGCCACCATCACCAACAAGCAAGGAAAAATCGACGCACCAACCAACTTCTACCAAACCCTATACAACCAGGAAGAAACCTCAAATGCAACAAGGGCCACAATGCAAGAGGTAGTCTCTTGAGTTCTACAAAGGGTCACACCACAGATGAACACCACCCTCTCAAAAGAAATAGACTTCTTTAAGCTCAATGAAGCAGTTCGAGATTTGGCCACCGGAAAAGCGCATGGGCCAAATGGGATCTTTAACAAATTTATTCATGAAAGCATCAACCAGATCCAACCCCAGCTACTTGTCGCAATCAACAAAGCACTCATGACTGGTGAACTCATTCCAAACCTAAATTGCGGATTCATCATCTTGGTTCCCAAGGAAGGTGACTTGTATGAATTGGCAAACTACAGGTCCATCTCCCTTTTAGGATCCTTCTACAAAGTTATCTCAAAAATCTTGGCAAGAAGAATAGAACCCTTGTTACCCATTCTGATTCGCCTTAACCAAATGGGATACAATCAAGAATGATGTATAGTAGACAACATCGTCCTAGCACAAGAATCACTAGACTATGCAGAAGAAAGCAATCAAGACCTAGTGTTGCTATTGTTGGATTTTGAGAAAGCGTTTGATCGCATAAGCTGGACGTTCTTGCGAGCAGTATTAACAAAGCTAGGGTTTAGCTACAGCTTTATTATGTTCATCATGTCTCTCTATACACATGCCTCAACCTCTGTTATTGTCAACGGAGTAATTGGACAGACATTCCCACTCACAAGATTAGTACGCCAAGGGTGGCACCTTTCCTGTTCATTCTAGCAATGGACTCTCTCGGCTACATGCTACAAGACCTAGCGTATGACATATAGCGGTTCAGACTTCCAGGAGGCAGCTCATTGACCGATTCCTCAAACGCAGATGACACGGCTTTGTTTATGAGGGGAACAGAAGATAACATGAGGCGCGCAGGGAACGTTCTCGAGATATGTTGCCAAGCCTCTGGCTCACGCATAAACTGGGAGAAAACGAAGGCACTTTGGACATCACCAAGGCTACGCGACGTCCAGTGGAGAGAAGCGCTTGAACTGAACTGGGTGCCACATGGAGAGCCAACCAAGTACTTAGGGCTAAAGGTTGGCTTCAAAATTAGCCTCCACACAAATGAACTTGCCGTGATACAAACCTTAGAAACCAAACTCCATCACTGGGCTGCCCAGCACTTCTCCCTTGTTGGCAAGATCCTGATATGCAACCAAGTTCTGCTTGCCACATGCTGGTATACAGCAGCAAGCTGCGGAATAGACAAGAGCCACTGTGACATGATTCCATGCCTAATTAGAAACTATATATGATCTAGCAAAGAGACAAGCAACTGCCAAGCCCGAATTAGCTAGGCAACTTGCATCCAACCACACAACGAAGGCAGCGTCAAACTTCTAGACCCCTACCTCCAAACTCAAGCGCTACTAACCAAACTAGTGGTAAGTGGCCTTAGCCCTAGCAGCAAACCTTGGAAGGCCATCGTCAGACACCACATCAATGAGTGTCAACCAATTGGGAAGACAAAATGGCCAAAAAGTGGAAATTGACTATTCTATAATCATGCTACCACCAAAGGTAAGTCCTTCAAACTACTCAATTCGGCATTTAAATCCTTCCTATCCATCAGAGAAAACCTACATCAGGAAGAGTCGACTATAGCATCCAGTACACATAGACAACCATTATTTGGCAATCTACTCTTCAAGGATGACACATGGCAACCATTAGGATTTGGCAACCTCCAAGGGTTACACTAATGGGCTCTTTGTGGAATTTGGAAGGTTAGAGATCTTTGGTAGCATGTAAAAGACGACTGGCAGTCCCTAGCCAAACTAGCAGATCACTTACCATCACTCAGAGATAAGGTTAGAAGCAAGGAATTTAGAGTCATGGTGATTTCAAAAATCCTCTAGGACCCACAAATACAACCCAAACTATAGGAGGGCAACTAGACGGAAAACAAAATTGCCCGTGGGCCGAGCCAAGTCTACTTCATCACAAACATCAACACCTCTGACCGCTCCATCAGTGCCGCACGCTTTTCCATCCACCCTGACTCAGGCCTTTTCACGCAAGACGATGGACATCCAAACCAACACCATCCAGCAGTAAGGGTGGTGACATGGTCACCACAGCAATGCAGCTTTGGAGAATGCAACCCAGGGATGATACCACGAGATCGCACCCATCTTGTTGGAGGAAGATACCTGCATGACCTCCTTGGGACCTTGGGGAGTAGACTTGGGCCAAATTACGCACCCATGAGAAGCTCCCCTTCTACTCATACACAGTGAAGCATGGATACAAGATTGGCCTACTGCAAGTGCAACACACATCAACAACAAACCATATTCTACACAACTGTGGGTATAGTGCACGAGATCAGGAACGATTCTATGCCTTCCTATGGCATCAATCCAGACCTTGCAAGATTACTACCTTCCTTTGGTCCCTCACCAATAGAAGCGTGGCCACCGGATCATGGCTATCTAGCATAGGAATGCACAATGCTCCTTGTTGTGATTTGTGCATGGAGGAGAATGAAGAGACATACGGCCATTTGTTTTGGCACTATGACTTCTCATCAGAAATGTGGAGACAATACCATTACTTGGCACTGCTGCATAGGGGCCTGAAGTTTGAGACTTGGGAGAAAGCGCTACTCGACAAATTCAAAGTCCCCACCTCTGGTACAAAGGAACTCCAATATGTCTATGGCCACCACCCATGGGACATCTTGCAAGGATACCTAATCTGGTACTTATGGATTGAAAGGTGCAGGTGACGCTTCCAAGATGAACAACCCATCCTTGACTGCCTTACATGAAGAGCATGGAGCTCTACAATTCACGCTGGAGTCGCTACCTAGAAGGCCATCCACCAATACAAGCAAGACGATGACACCCTAGCAGCCCTCGAATCTGCTTTCAAAGCCAAATGGGTGTCTGACCCACCCTTGTTTTGCAAACCGGCTGGTGACAAAATCTTTTGGTTCTATGAGCCACCAATATCATTAGCTTCAGATTAGTTGCTTGCAGGGCCTAGATGCTTTCCTAGCTCATCCGCCAGCACCAATTCCCCGGGCTTAGCAGAACTGACAGGCTACGATCAAAACCAGGCACTGACTTATTCAGCCGGCCTCCTATGACCACTACCAGCATCCAAGAGGCTTGTGATTCATTCATCTAGCAGATGCTCCCAGTTTTCTCCCACTTTGGGTTTCCAAGCTTTTTCCTTCAAACAAGGTTTTTTCATGTACCAAGTTTTGCCATTAAACATATGAAGTCCAATGTCTCTAGATGCACCGGCTTTCTTCCCCTACAAAGGCTTATTCCATAGAAAACCAATGTTTGTGGGCCCTTCCTTTAATCCCTAAAATTCTTTCTGTGTTTAGAGGCCTAAAACTATTTCAAAATACTAGTCCCCAAAGCAAGGTCAAAATTTTCATTGAAACTTACTTCTCAACAAATCCAACCGTAGGATCTTTTGGTTGACTTGCACAAGTACATTGTCCCAAAATTTCAAAATGCATATCCCCACCAATTGCAAGATCAATGTGTTTAAATTTCAAAATGTAGGCTTTTCTAGTCCTTCCAGAAGGTGAAGTGTTTTTTTTCAAACTTTTTAGAGAAATACACGTATGTTGTATTTCTTGTGCAACTTTGGCAATATGTTGGAAAACGGGTTGACATAATGTATAAAAAAAATTAACTAATTTTTTTTTTTGGATTCTTTTTACAAAAGTTGTAAAGTGAAAGGTATTGATGAATGAAAGATATAACTAATAAACTTAAGTTTTGGAAGAATTTGAAAATTGTTAATCCCAATGGTGAGAATGCCCAAACAGATGATTAATAATTTCTGTTTTCATTTGTAATTTTTCAAAATTGAGAGTAAAAGATAACTTTGTATGTTTTTTCTACCCTCTTCCTACCTTCAATGCCTGCAAAAGAAAACTCTGTTTAACTCTTACCTCATTATTTGGAATTGAGTGATTCAATTTTTTTTGAGTAGGTATCAATCTATAAAATTCTATAAAAAATAAAAATAAAAATTTAGAATAAATTTTTTGCTGCCCGGTTTGACATTGAAATTGAAAAAACCTTCTAACTTTTGCATTACCTATCGGAATGACATGAAATAAAGCTTCACATGTAGATTATGATGAGTAGCATCCATCCTAAAAATTCCAAGAAAAAAATCCAAATTATGAAGTCAATAGAGCCTGCCCAAGTTCTCATAAAGCCCAAAGTAGGCTCCTTGGCCCTTTAGGGGTTAATCCCTAAAAGACCGAGGGCCCTTTTGGGGGACATTTGGGATTTTGGGCATGTACCTATGGCTAAACTACTTTGCATGATTTTCTAAAACTTTTATGGAAGGTGAGGAATTCATAGATCTAAGTGGGAATGTAAGTTTTTCTTCATTCCAACAATTATTGAAGAAATTAAAAATGAATTTCTGGAAAAAGCTGCTCCCCGAGCAGCCAAAAGCTTTTTTTAAAATTTCATTTTTAACTTCTTCAATAATTGTTGGAATGAAGAAAATAATTACATAACTTTCAGTAGCACTAGTAAAAGCTACCCTCCCTCCCAGAGAATGATGTGGAATATTCCACACCCTTATTTAGCTATGGGGACACTTGGCTGAATTTGTTGGAGTTTATGAAAGGGAGGCTTAGTTCAATGCAAACACTGAGGGGGCCGGACGTATCAAAAAAGAAAAAGAAAATATGAAAAAACTTTTTTTTGTTTTGTTTTTTGTTTTTTGTTTGTCAAGATGAAGTTTGTGGATGATACCTAAAAAGAGGGAAAGGCAAACTCTCTTCAAGCTTCTGAATGTTATGTACATTTCCATGTAAATCTATGAATTCCTCACCTTCAATAAAAGTTTTAGAAAATCATGCAAAGTAGTTTAATTGTAGGTACATGCCCAAAATCCCAAATGTTCCCCAAACTGACAATGGTCCTAAATTTCTTTCTATTTCCAAACGTTGTGTGACAATAGAGTAATTTAGTTCTTGGTATGGCCTTGTCTTCAAGCTAAAAAGCGGGACCTTGTAATTGTTTGGAAATATTAATCCTAACTTCCTTGGGGGCCGTGCATCCTTTGCCCCAACACATACCCTCATTTAATTGCATTTTGCTTACATAACAACATTTTTTGAAAGTTTTGGCCCCAAGGAGGTGAGATCTTTGCTCAAAGGTTTGATTTTATCATTTTGCTTGGCTGAAGTTTATAACACAAGCCTCAACCAAAAAAATTGCAAAAAAGACATGAACAATTTTCTTTAGTACCTATAGGTTGAGAGCAGATTCAGCATAAAATAATTCTCCAAAATTTTGCCTAATTAATCTATAAATTATTTTCCAAAAATGTCTAATGTTAAACAAATCAAATAATTGAATAGCCAATTATTATAAAAGTCATTAAGCTTAATTAACAATGGAAGGTGAAGGTTGATTCCGAGAGGGCTCAATCCACAGCAAATTTTATATCAAGGACGAGTTTTAGAAAGTGGAAGATGCTTTAAAAAAGTCTTTGCTTTACTAATTTTTTTGATTGAATGCCACATAACAACAACTTTTTTTGAAAGTGCCTAATCTTGTTTAAGCCCTGAAGGACCAAGCAACACCATATTATGTAATCTGGGTAAAAGGGTATATTTGGGACTTTTAAAGGTTATAGGTGATCACCTAAAATTGAGCTCTAGCATTTTTTTGGTACACGTGCCCTCACCTAAGAGGAGGAATTTGAGAGGGAAAAATCTTAATGGCTCAAATTGAATCTGATACCTTCAAATCCGGTTTAAGGTAATTTTTTGGGTTTAAGGTGGAGTACAAAATGGTACCTCCCTTTTTCCCAGATTACATAATATGGTGTTAAGGTCTTTTTTCTAGTGAAAGTCAGTGTTAACAGCCACTTTCATGAGGATTAGTAAGAAAGGATTTTATGTTTTGTTTTTGGAAACCAAATCATAGGATCTTGCCTTAGACTAGAAGAGGTACTTGAGGGAAAAAAATTAGCTCATTCTAGAGGGAGAAGAGGGAGATATTTACATCTAAAGTGAAAAAAAAGGATTTTCTTTGTGCTGTCCAAAAAATTCAGAAGCCTTTGACTACTCTTACATGACAAAAATTGCTCTACACAAAGTTGAGGTTTATTTTTCCCATGTAGAACACCAAGTTAGATATGTGTGGGAGAATTTTCAAATCAATTGGAACTATACTACACATAGGGAAAAATAGTAAGTAAGAAGAAGTGGAGAATGAGTCAAACCACTAAATTGTTAAGAATTTAATTATTGAAATGAAAAATGCAAATCCTAACGGTGGTAATGTTGTAATCAACAATCTACTTCCTTAGGCTTAGTTTTTTTCCAAAATATTGAAAATTGTGGAAAATAAAGGACGTCAAAGTTTATTTTTGAATAGAGGATCCAAAACTCCCCACAAACTAAAACATCTCATAACTTTCATCTCATTGATTGAAATGGAATGATTCAAAGCTTCACACTTATAAAAAAAAAAAAAATCTAAAGAACCAATTTTAGATGTTTATTTTTAAAAGATTTAAAATTTAAAGAAAATTTTGGGCTGCCCGGATTGCCCTCCCGCCCTTGGGCAGATAAAATTCTTGCATAACTTCTTTGTCAAATTTGAAAATGAGGAAAAAATTAGATGCCCACATAGATCTTTGAATACCCCATCTTTTAGAAAAGCTTCAAAAAATTACCCAAAGTAGTTTAGCCATAGGTACATGCCCAAATTCTCAATTGTCCCCCGAAGGGACAACGGTCCTTTAGGGGTTAACTCTTGACCATGTCACAAATGCGTCATATTTGTTATATGTTTGCAATGCTTATAGACACAGATGTGCCCTAAACTGTTGTTTTGATTTTATTTCATATTTCAAAGTAATAAGAATCTCAAATTTAATAGGTTGGACTATAGGGGTTGTCCACGTAGCAATTGGGGGGGGGGGGTGTCCCCCTAGTCATTCCCAAAATGTAATGCCAAAATTTATTGATCGGATTAATTGTCGGTGCGTATAAACATTAACTTACGTGTGAACCAATTTACAAAGAATTTGGGTTAAGCCCTAAAGGACCCTAAGGATAGAATGTGTCCTTGACCAATTTTTGAAATTAAATAAAACCTTAACAAATTAATATTTTTGGTAGTTTATATTTTTGAAGTTTAGTTTTAGCTTCAACAATCTGATCTTGCAAATGATTCATTATGATTTTTCTACTCAAGATATTGTGCGCGGGTGTTCTTTGCAATCTTGACTTTATGTATTGTTGAGGGTTCTTGGGAATGAGCCTCAAATACACTAGATTTTTGAGAAAAAATCACATTAGGAATTCATTTGAAAAAATAGTAAAGTAGATTTTGAGAAGTCATAAATTGATTGGGGTTATGCATGTTAAGCCCTTTAACCTCATATTTTTTTGGTGACCAAGTTTTTAAATTTGACATGTGAAAAGAAAATTGAAAGACTTCAGTCACTTTCATGGTTTTAACACCCTCTTGATCAAACATTACAATCTTTCAATCCATAAGAGATATTATTGTGTTTTCTTTTCTAATGTGATCTCCAACATGTCTAATTTGATTTCATACAATTACAATTCAAAAAGAACTGATACAACTGTATTAAAATGTTGACTTTTTGTTCAAATGAGAGCAAATTCCTAAAAGCTCAGGATATTCCAGGGTCCTTTAGGGGTTAATGGTTAAAAACAATGCCCATATATACATACAGACACAAAGAAATGAAAATCAGTTGCAAGGAATAAAATTTAAACAAACCTTAGCGAAAAACATGGGTTGCTTAGAGGGGTCAAAAAGAAACTAAAAAGAAAGCAACAAAGACCGGACTAAGATCCCAACTAAAAACCTATCAAATAGCCTAACCAATTTGCCAAATTGCAATAGACGTCAGAGCTTACCATTGGTCATGATAGCCAAATTTCAGGGTTTCATGTATTTTTTATGAACACAAAAAATCCCCAGAATGATGTAAAACTACATAAATGTGAATAGTAGAATCTTAAGTTTGAGATTTTAGTACATTTAGCATTTTTTTTTAACCCACTTGAACTAATTATGAAAATCACTGGTCCCAGACTTGGGATCCAAAGTATGGAGTGTTCCTGTCAGAGACCCCAAGCGAGAAAATTATTACCTTTTTCAAATTTCGTAACATTCTTAGGGATGGAGTTACATTAGGAGTAGAGGTAGTGAGTAACTTGGGGCTGTTGTCTGAATTTAAATTTCAAAATTTCAGCCCCACTGGCCTTAAGAGCAGCCTCCAGCACTCATTATAAGAAAATACATAATAACATGAGCTTTCTCTCTCACTATGAAAGTAAAAAGGAATAAAAAGAAAACAAAACCAAAGAAGTAGTTGAGGCCATAATTATAGGCCTTAATTTTCTAATGCTGTAATCCTTAGCCTTTGGATATTAGACGTTTTGCAATAGATTTGCAAAAGTGTGACTTGGCAACTCACGTGTGACGTTTAAGGGTTAAGATCGCCAATATCTAAAATATGAATAATGGAGGCCTCCAAATGCTTGTTGTAGGAGTTGTGTAAAATGGGTGAGGTTCAAACAAGTAAGGTAGTATGCTTTAAAAAAGTCACTTTTAAGGGTTAGTCTACCTTTTCATGGGCTTTTAAAGACAAGAAGATTGTTTGTCTAATTTTTAGACAAAGAGAAATGGATGCTAAATGTAACACACATTTTTACTTATTTTTTTAAACATTATTGAATTTTTGACAAATTTTTGAAACTTTCGGTAGTAGATACTTATTTGTGATTCTAGGTTTTTTACAAATAACTCTCCTATAACTTGTGAAAAGATGAGGTGAAACCAAAGAGTATGATTGACTCTAGCAAATGAACACACCGTTTCTTCTATGACTTCAAAGGATCCATTCAAAAACCAATTCATATTCATTTGTGAATTACCTATAGAATGCTTTACTTGAGAGTGTTGCAATTAGAGCACACGGTCTTATGCTCACAAAAGAAGGTTTATAAATTTTCAGCCATAACTGATATTATCATTGGGTGCTTCATGATTTTAGTGAAAGGCGTTGAATTGGTTCAATGTAGAGATGGAAGAAGAAATAATACAATATGCAAAAATGAAAATCTTGTTTCTAAAAAACCTTTGTAGGCCATAATTCGTTTTGCAACAAAAGCTTTTAATTAGGTCAACATGGTATCCACCTCTTGCACTCTTAGGGGATAAAGTAGACCGCCCTCTCATTCTTAATCCCTAAAGGATCAACTTTGTTTTTTGAGATTTTTTTTCAGAAACTGCCAACTTTCAGTGCTTTGCCCAAAAATTGAAAATGATTTTCTTTTTGAAATTCAACCATTCAAAAGTGTGTCAAACAAATAAGTCAATGTGTGCTAAAAATTTCAGCCCATTTGAGAGCATGGATTGTAAGATTATATCATTTGAAGTGAAAAAAACGACCTTTTTTCATTCCTGCAAAACAAGGTCATCAGACTCTGAGCCCTCCTAGAATAATTCTTTTTCCACACAAAAATGAGATTTTTGATCATTCATAAATATATGATGTCAGGTCAACTCATGAAAAGTTTCAAAAGCAAATGCAGAATCTAGTTTATTCCAAATTAGTCTGCAATGTAAGGAGGTTAAGTGAATTGGCAATACACTAGTCATTCTTTTGTGATTTCTTTTGCATTGAGGAAGTCTTTTATTCAAAATCCAAATTGCAAAAAGTTAGAGACAAACATTTCAAATATGTGAAAAAAATTCAAAAGGTTTGGACATATAGAATGATAGATAATAGGGCTTGAAGTTAGAAGAAAGTATTTTTTCTTGAAACTGCCCAGACATAGGTAACAAATTTGACCCCTCTTAGAATGTGATGTGTGAGCTCAATTTTTGTTTTGTTTTTGACAATTGTATAACATGTTTTATTAGTTACATACATGCCAACTTGAAAAAGTTGACAAGAGTTTTAGCATAAGATTCTCCAAAGATGCCCAAGCTGCCCAAATTCTTTTAGGCAACATAACTTTTGAACTAGGCATTTGATTGGGAAAAGAATTATATTTCCACTTGGGGATACATCTTTACACCTTATGTAACAATTTTGAGAACATCCAATAAAAATTGACTTTGTATGACCTTGCTTGAGTTCTCAAGTGTCCGTTGAATAGACACTTGGTCCTTTAGGGGGTAATCAAAATTCATGGAATAAGGGTGCTTTACACTAGGAGTCAAGGCCATGAAATCTTGGGACCGTTTTAACTAAACTCTCAGCCCAAATGACCCCAAGAACGGCCTTAGATGCCATTGTAACATGAGTATGATTGGAACCAATTTTCTTGTGTGTAAAGGCCTTAAGAACATTTTCACCCTTACAGCTTACACACAATCACTAGTGCGCCAAGTGTTTATAGCTACTTTTGGAGAGCCCACAAATTTCTGATCCCTCTTCCTTGCTCTTCAAGTATGCTTCAAAAATAGTCAATTGGCCAATCATCAGGTAGAGCGAGGGATAAAGCTCACTAAAGTTAGGCTGAATAGTTATTTCAAGGGTCATTACTTGACAAGCTCAGTTTGAGTATCAAGAGAAAAATTTGAGGAGTCCTTAGAACTTATCATCCAAGTATTGTGTGTGTCAGACCTTAAGCGTGTATGGGTGTAGATGCTCTAAGGCCAAAAACCTGAGGTCACAAGAGCAAACCTCAAAAATTTAAGGAAAAGGGGCAAAATAAAAGAAATCAAGAAGAGCCGCTAATATTTTTATTCCATCCTACGGTGCTAACTATCTCAATAGAATGTTTGATATTCAAATAATCATATTTTGATAAAACCCAACAATGGCTAGTTGGCCATGAGGCCAAAATTAGTTTTTTGAAAAATCTACGTTTTGAAGTTGGAGTTGTGTTAGATATTAGTTTCTAATATTAACACTATTCATGTTTTATAAAATTGGATTTAACTCCTAGTGTAAAGGCCTTGAAGTGTTATTAGAAAATTATATATTGAACTGCTAGCATTGAGAGTGTCAGAGGCAAGAAACATGTCGTAAGTCACTAAGTCCTAATGTAAAGCTCTCCTAAAAATAGGGTCATGTTTTGCCTTTTAAAAAATTAAAAATAACTGAACAATTTGGTATTGACCTTTAGGTTGACTCTTAATCCCTGAAGGGCCAAGGAGCCTACTTTGGGCTTTATGAGAACTTGGGCAGGCTCTATTGACTTCATAATTTGGATTTTTTTCTTGGAATTTTTAGGATGGATGCTACTCATCATAATCTACATGTGAAGCTTTATTTCATGTCATTCCGATAGGTAATGCAAAAGTTAGAAGGTTTTTTCAATTTCAATGTCAAACCGGGCAGCAAAAAATTTATTCTAAATTTTTATTTTTATTTTTTATAGAATTTTATAGATTGATACCTACTCAAAAAAAATTGAATCACTCAATTCCAAATAATGAGGTAAGAGTTAAACAGAGTTTTCTTTTGCAGGCATTGAAGGTAGGAAGAGGGTAGAAAAAACATACAAAGTTATCTTTTACTCTCAATTTTGAAAAATTACAAATGAAAACAGAAATTATTAATCATCTGTTTGGGCATTCTCACCATTGGGATTAACAATTTTCAAATTCTTCCAAAACTTAAGTTTATTAGTTATATCTTTCATTCATCAATACCTTTCACTTTACAACTTTTGTAAAAAGAATCCAAAAAAAAAAATTAGTTAATTTTTTTTATACATTATGTCAACCCGTTTTCCAACATATTGCCAAAGTTGCACAAGAAATACAACATACGTGTATTTCTCTAAAAAGTTTGAAAAAAAACACTTCACCTTCTGGAAGGACTAGAAAAGCCTACATTTTGAAATTTAAACACATTGATCTTGCAATTGGTGGGGATATGCATTTTGAAATTTTGGGACAATGTACTTGTGCAAGTCAACCAAAAGATCCTACGGTTGGATTTGTTAAGAAGTAAGTTTCAATGAAAATTTTGACCTTGCTTTGGGGACTAGTATTTTGAAACAGTTTTAGGCCTCTAAACACAGAAAGAATTTTAGGGGTTAAAAAAACATGTCCCTTATCCATCTCCGTGCTTCCTATCCATGATTGCCAAAGGCCTTCAACGTTTTCCAATATTTTGCAACTTTTTGCAACCTTTGCAACTCTGGGATCAGTATCCAGCATTCCTTCTAGTACAAGAGGCCTCAATTATGATTCATAAAGTATTGAGCAAAGTCCACGGTTTGCAAAATCATTGGAGTGGGTCTGAAAGCCGACCTAAGTTTGCCTTCACATTTGTTTAGTTTCTTTTTGTTGGTCCACCATAGATGTTTTCTTCAGCTTGCCGAAGATCAACATGAATACATTGATTGAGTACGGGGAAAAAGAAGGAAAAAGCAGAAAGCTAAAAGGAAAAAGGAAAAAAGATACATGAGATGGTGTATAAGGGGGTGCACAAGCGACGGTTTCTGTTATGTAGGTCATCCCAACTCTACAAGTACAAATTCAAATTTGTATCTCAACTTCTATGGGATTTTAAAATAAAAATAACAAAAACTATGAAAAAAAAAAAAAACATTGTGGAATTCTTGATTCTTATGTTGGATTTTGTTTTTGTTTTTGCTACACCCAACTCTCTAAGCAGAATTTCACTTTTTTGGTGTACAAAACGTCTAAAAGGTGCTACTATGTAAAGATTTTCAAGTCAACCAAGACTTGTCATATATACCGTGGTATGACATAGGTTTTGTTTTTTATTAATTGAAAAATGTTAAGAATTGATTTCCACAAAATGTTAAGAAACAAATAATGAAATTTGTGAAAAGTGAGAAAGGGTTATGACAAAAAGTTCACTAATAAAACATCAATACTGGAGGGGTTTTGAATTAGAGGCCAACATGTCTACATTAGTGTGTTAAAAGACAAATAAATTACTATAACCCTTTGGCACTTACTCATATTGTCAAAAGCTAATTCAACACATGAATTACACCATTTGGCACACTCACATTCAAAAATATCAAATTGTTTTTAATAGATCCATTGTCCATATACATTGCTTATTCACAACCAGTATATGACAATTGGTGAAATAATTGCATACTTACAAACCCAAAATCATCTTAAGTATAAATGAACCGCTTTTGGTGAAAATAACGATTATTTTGTCCTTGCAAAGATAAAACCCATGTCACACTATAGTAGTGAAGCAAAGATGTCTTGGTTTCTCAACCCTCTTAATACATGAACTCAATGGAACTTGGAACATAGTATGAACCGCCCAGGATGATGCTATTTTGTGAGCGTAAAATAGTGAGCCATGAGTTTTGAGCCAAGATTTTGTAAGCGGGAATTAATTTTTGAGCTCAAAATCCATGGAAAAACTTTAAAAAAAAGGCAAGCATTTCAAGAATGAAAGTTTAAATTGCATTATTATAGGGCCATGTATACATTGTTATAATAAAAAAATCAAGCTCATAACTCAAGGCTCATGAATCCTTACTAGCAAAATAGCATTCCCCACTTGGCAATCAAGCAATATTATGATGTCATGTACATGCTCTCAAGATTGGGTCACACAAAAATAAAATGCCATTCCCAAACATGTTTTTTTTGTCAAAAACAAGTGGCGTCACTTACTTCCTTGTGAGAAAATAGATCCCTAAATTTTTACAATTGTTTTTTGTTCCCTTGCAAACTGACAATATTTGAGTTTTTAGATGGTTGTCTCCAAACTTTTGCTAGAGGTTATGACTAAGGTAGACACTCCCATTCCCGATTGGTCCCCAATTTTGGACCCTACTTTTGAGGGTTTCACCACACACTATTGAACCCGTGTGAACTCTACTTGCACAAATAAATCCGGCCACATGTTAGTTGTTAAATTAATTTGGAAGGGTTGGGATTGGGACCATTAAGTGCCATTATAGGAACTCATCCAAGATACTTCAAGGTTAATCTATAGTTGCTTATAAGGACCCTATGAGCTGCAACTTTGCCCTTTAATATAAAATAATCTACAAATACTTTTTCCCACAAAAATCATGTCCCATGATAGCTTGTTGAAAGGCTAATCCTATGGATAATTTTCCTGAATTTTACTAGACCTTGAGGTACCTTAAACCCTTAAACAATAGGGTATGGGTATGTGTAACTTAGTAGAACAATGCATGGAACTTTAAGTAGCCGTGGTAGCAGTCTCCCAATACTTCAAAAGGTAAAATTTAATTCTTCATCCATTCCAAACAAAGCTGCTTTGGCATGTGTAGCCATGGTATTCACTTGCAACCACGGCTCGGCTTACTAGCTTTGGCCTTAGCATACCATGCGGTGGCCGTGAATTCAAATTCTAAGTTTTGGCAAGATGCACCCCAACTAGGGTGGGTCAAATGACCGTGTTGTCATATGCAAACTTAAGAATTTTCATAAGAAGGAACATGCCCATTTTTTATAGGGTCTACGGCCTATTGAAAACATCAAGTATGGAATTTTCCATATAGATCCATGAGATGGATTGACTGACCCTATATCAAAAGTTCACATGCAACTTGTAAATTATTAATAGAAAACTTTATGTTTTTCTTGTTTTGATCACGTTGATGAGTTCATATTTTTGTTAATATAGGACAAAATTCAATAAATTTATGCCCAAATAAAAAAATAAAAAAAAACTCATCAACGCAATCAAAACAAGAGAAAAACATAAATTACTAGTAAATCCCCTCTCCATGTAAGCAAAACCTCTTTGCTTTATGGAATGGTTATTCCTTCCTAGGTTTTGGATCGTCTAGAATTAGTCATACATGACATACAAGTGAATATAGTGTGATGTATATATGGGATGTGCAATTGCAAATCTGCCCCTCAGCCCTACCTCCATGTTGCATGACACGTGGCACCAATGTACGTTTGCATTGAACAGATAACACACCTGAGCATGCAGAAAAAAGGGGTTAAATAACTTAAATTGGTCCCAGAAGTGGGAATTTCTACAGCAGGCCTGCAACAAAATGTACAAAGGGTACAATATAGTGTTACAGAGCTGGATTTTGATTTATTCCGGAGGGAGGACAAATGACAAAAGGTCAGTAGCATGAGGTCATGTTGGTTATACAGAGCAGGATTTTCCTGTCAGTTCATTCTGCCCCCCAAACTGGCTTAAGTTACTACTTAGCTGGAGTGTTTGGTTAATAAAATCTCACATTAATGAAGGGGGCTAGCAAATGGAAGTTTAACAGTAAAATAAACCATAACAAATAAAAAAAGAGGGTTAAGGTAGGAGGCTCTAATTTGGTCCTGGGTGCTAATTCGGTTCAGCTCTACAAAGGGTTAACATATTACTTCAAATATTTATTATTGTCATTGATGAGTTAGATAGGCTTAGCAAGTTAACCTAATTTGCTAAGCACACTTAACTCATTCATAATAATAATAGATACTATAACCTGATAGTAGCTTCGGCACTTCTCATCCTGTCGCTCCATTACCGATAGTGAAGCGATTGGATGAGAAGTGCCAAATCTGCTATCAAGTTACAATATTTGAAGTAACATGTCAACCCTTCCTAAAGCTGAACCAAATTAGAACCCTGAACCAAATTAGAGCCTCCTACCTTATTGGTAACCTAAGGGGCGATTCACACTATGTCCCACATTCCAAGTCCCTCCAAAATTTGAGAATCTAATTGGTGTAAAGCCAAAAGTTAGGATTTGGCGCTTCACACTATGTCCCAAGTCCCATGTCTTCGTTGCTTACATGGGAGCACTTCTGGAAATTTTGGCGTCAAAGAAGGTGGGACTTCTCTCAAGGTTGATTGACCATTTTGCTAACCCCAAATTTGAGCCTAAGTTCCATCAATATTTTTGCATAAAATATCAACAACTTTTTAAGTGCACCTCTATGTCCTTGAAAACTCAACTAACTTGGAATCTAGTGTAGAGGTGGGACTTGCAAAAATTGAACGTGGGATCTAGTGGGGGAATGCTAAATCGTGAGCAAGGATTCATGAGCAGTGAGCCATGAACAAATTTTTTTTGGGAAAATATTAAATTTCAACTATAAATATGTATATAGGACCTTATAATTGCACATTATAAACATTTATCTCTTGAAAAATTGTTGTTTTTTAAGTTTTTCCATTAATTTTGAGATCAAAATTGAACAAAATCTTGGCTCACCGCTCATAGGCTCACCATTCTATGCTCACAAAATAGCTTACCTCGGATATAGTGTGAAGCACTAAGTCTCAAATTTTGGCTCTACCCCAATCAAATTCTCAAAAATCAAGTGGGGTTTGAGCCATAGGATGTACTGTGAACTACCCTTTAACTTCATTATCTAGGGCCGCTTTACACTAGGAGCCAAGGCCATAAAAACTTGGGGCCCTTTTAACCAAAATTTTAGCCGAGACGGCCTCAAGAACAACCTCAATTGCCCATTATAACATGAGTAGGGCTAACTCCCTTGTGTGCAAAGGCTTTGAGGCCAAAAAGTTGAGGTACTAGAGCAAATTTTGAAAATTTCAAAAGAAAAGAGATTAAAAAAAGACCAAGGAGAGCTATTAAATTTTTTACTCCACCTTACATTGTTGAGTATCTTAAAAGAATATTTTTTGTTCAAACAATCATATTTTAGTAAGATTTTACAATGGCCCCGGGGCTTAGAATTGCTTTTGCATTTTTGGAGGATCCAATTTTTGAAGTTGGAGCTTGGTTAGATCATGTTGTTTAGATGTCAAAATGTATTTGAAAACTTACCTTGACTCTAAGTGTAAAGGCTTTGAAACAGTTTTCAATCTAATATTAGCCATGCGATGCCAAAATTGGGAGTGTCAAAGGTTGGAAACCTCAACTTGTAATGTACAATGGCCCTTGGTTATTGTTATTGGGATTTTTTAAATAAAAATTAGAAAAAAACTAGAAGTTTGGGAAGATCTAGCATTTGATGTATTGAGATGTATTGTCAACCGACTAAAACTTGAAAACATCAAACAAAAAACTAAACTAAATATTCAACATATATATATATATATATATATATATATATATATATATATATATATATATATATATATATATACATATATACATATATATATACATATATACATATATATATACATAAAATATCTCAAATAGTGGTAAAATGCCAGAAATAAATATCACAATGAAATCACATATCAGTACATTTGTTTTTTCATTTTGAATAGAGCTCATTATTCCATGTATGAGTTGTATTATTCTTATAGAATTTTATGAGTTTCATCCAACTACTACATAGTAATATGATCAAAAAGGGAGTGCATTTGCCAACAAAACTCTTTATTATTGGCTCGCTTACACAAAGATTTTTTTTAATTAACACGATTTCTCGTGATTTTGCCCATAAGAAAGGTACATCCTGGATGCTCATTAATCATTACAATTCCTCTTCCGAATCATAGATGAGGCCCATATGTCATTGTCATTTGGGATGAAGTATAGATGGTGATGGGACAGCAGTGGGACCTTTCATCCACCTGCCGTCCACCTTTCATTTCACACGTCATTCATATTTCATCCGCCGCCCATCCATTTTCATTCATCTTCCATCTGTTGGTCATCCACCGTTCATCCAGTTTTTCCCAATGATTGCCAATGAAATCCCAGACATAGCATCGTACCTACTGGGCGGATGAGAAATATGTATAACTTACCTGCAATCACAAGGCTCTGTTGCCTGTGGGGGGGAATGTTGGCTCAAAGAACTTATCCCACGTACACATATCCTATCATTTGCTGTTGAGAAAAAGTGGCCATGGGTCTCTTATTTTGATGGGCAAAACCATAGAAAAACTCACAAAAAGCATGCAAAAACAAAATTGTGAAAGAACCCAAGAAGATCGTAAAAGAGCGTAAAAGAGCCTAAAAGCTACAGTGATTGAAAAGAGATCATCTATTGTGTATGTCCCTCTTCGGAACCTTGGAACAATTTTGATTGCTCAACAAGGGGTGACTTGTGCATTTTGTCCCAAATAATGGAGGCTTACAAAAGGCATACCTACCCAATGGCCAAGTTTTTTTTTTAAACCTCGTTGATCAATGCATTAATTGGAAAATTTTGATGGATACCCCTAAAGTTTGCCGTACTTGTATATACTAGTAGAAAATTGCGTTAGAATTTACGTTTTCATGTGTAATGTAGTTTTTGTTGCGTTCCTTGTTGTTTTCAACGCAGATTTTGTTTTGAAAACAAGGAACTCAATAGAACCTACGTTACATGAAAACATAAATTCTAACGCGGTTTTCTACTAATAAATACCCCTAATTTTTCAGAAATTGCACAATATCTTTGGAGCATAAAAATTAGGCAATTTTTTTTGTTGTGCACACCAATTCCTTCTCCCTTTGTGCGCATGTTCCTTCTTTCCCATTTTGCATGCGCACCAAGGGAGAACAAAATGATGTGTACAACAAAAAAAAACTGCCTAAAATTTATGGTCCAAAGGTATTGTGCAATTTCTGAAAAATCAGAGGCATTTATACAATTACCGCAAACTTGAGGGGTGTCCACCAAATTTTCCCAAAAATAAACAAAATTAAATGAAACCCTGCATTTTGTTTTTTATCTAGGGGATCTCTTTCAGCATAAAACTAAATGCATTCTTCTCCGCACAAGGTTTTTTCCTCAAATAAATAAATATATATATATATATATATATATATATATATATATATATATATATATATTTCTTACTAATGAAAACTTGGCATGCAAGATTACTATTTGTTTAACTCCTAAAGCTCTAAGGCTTTTATTTTGTCAACAAACACTCAAAACTACCAGTTCTATGACAAAGAGTAAAAAGCTTGAAGATTGATCTTTTTGCATACCTAACCATAGGATCTTGTACTAGACTACTATAAGAATGTGCAAAAAAAATTCAAGAATATTAACCACACATATTGCAAGATATTTGCATTTAAAGTGTAAAAAACAACTGTTTTTGCACCTTGCATGATTAGATTATTTGATTTTGAACTTTTTAAACCTAAATTTTTTTGCACCATTGAGTTTTGAGGTTTATTTATTTTTGGTGGAAAATTGAGTTGAGAATCTTTGGAAAAAAACCAAAACAAAGAATACCTAATTTTCACTTTAAAAAAATCAGGTAGAAGAAGGTATGAGATTGAACAAAAACTTAAATTGTTGATAACCGTGCAATGGAATTGAAATGCAATAACCCCAATGGTGAGGTTGTTCTAAAAAGTAAACTTCACCCTTTCCAACAATTTT
Organism: Ulota crispa; assembly: GCA_963920765.1. Taxonomy (NCBI): domain Eukaryota; kingdom Viridiplantae; phylum Streptophyta; class Bryopsida; order Orthotrichales; family Orthotrichaceae; genus Ulota; species Ulota crispa. The sequence goes on from OY987245.1 coordinate 17,278,368, forward strand.
TTTTGAAAAATAGTTAAACTTGCATTCAAAAACGAAGTTTATAAGTTATTTTTTCAAAAAGATGCTTGAATTGCCGAAAAAACAAGATTGTTCATAACTTTCTCATAACTAGTCCAACTAGAATGAATCAAAGCTCTAGATGTAAACAAAACTATAACCTATGAGAAGAAATTTGTAAAAAAAAATCCAAGTTTTTGTAAAAAAATTTGCTGCCCAATCTCCACAAATTTTTGCTTATCTAGGCATAACTTTTACTTTTGGGCATAGATTGAAATAAAAATTAAATTCCCCAAAAGCTAATGTGTTTTCCTATCTTCAAAAAAATTCAAAAAATAGGGACAAAATTTGAGACCATAGGTACCTGCTCAAAATCCATTTATCCCCAAGGGGACAACAGGGCTTTTGGGGTTAAGAGTGTGTTTGCACTTGATGTAAAGGAATGGAGTTTACAGAGCAAACATAGTGTAAATTTGTGCCTAAAATGTTAGAAGCAATTGTTATACGGCCTAAGTTTTTAAATTTTGGTAATTATCAAGACATGAGAATGGCTTGAAAAATGATATGAGACTCAACAATGCCACTATTTTTTTAATCAATAACAACAAATGTACTCAGGTCATTGATTTCAAAGCATGTGTTTTTTGCGACTATTCAAATAACGATTTCAAAAGTTGAGCTACACGAGTTCATTAAAATAAATCATCAAATTCATCCAACAAATTTTGTTCTAAAGCTGCTCATGCTTACAAAGTAAATAAATCTAGAAGATATTTTAAACGGATTTCATGCACAATATTGGTGACAATGGAAAAAAATAAAAAATAAATCCTTACAACCGTAATTCAAAAATTAAAAAGTCTACAGCTTTTGTTCAAGATCCAGTACCAAACCTATTTATCCAAGGTTGTTGTTTTCAATGCACTCTTACAACCCTTGCTAATATAGTTGATGAAGTAAAGCTTTTTAGGAATTGATGTCGCAATTAAAAGAAGGTTTTCAAATAAAAAATTGCCTCATTGGTAGGGTTTTGTAGAAACTTGCTAAAAGTAAGCAAGAGGATAGCTCAAAAAGACCACAAAAGAAGTGATAAAAATCATTGAAAATTTGTTATACAGATGCAAAAAAGGCACAAAGATATAAAAGTTATCAAGGAAAATTCAAAGGGTAAATTGTCCTTTAAAGACGACACACCTTTTCTCAAACCCCATTAGAAATAAGGGATGGTGAACTTAGATATGTAGTTGAATCAAGTATGACCCATTTTATATAATCCAATTGTATGGATGGGAAGAACACCTTGTTTATTGTAAAGCATTAAGATGTCAACCAAATTTATTGTTGGAGGTGAAATATCATAATGATTGAGTGAGCAATAGGTGAATTTTTTTTAATTTTTCACACTTGTGTGGTTTTTGATGTTAATGTTTCATGTGAGTTGCACTTGAAAAGGGCCATCCCACCTTTTCAATAAGATTAGTTTCACACAAAATGGATAAAACTAGCAATCATAAGGTGTAGCTAAGTGGACAAAAAGGGTCAAAAATCCCATTATATTTGCCATCCAAATAGTTCTACAAGAACTTTGATAAACATCATGGACAATCCAATTGGTGAAAGCAATCAAGAATTGGCCTTAAATATGGGATGACAAATTTTAGAAATGGAATGACATCACCATCTCAAAAGGTTTTGAAATACTACAATTATATTGTTACCATATAGAGAAACAATATGAGAGTATTCCATAAGCAATTCGAGATTTTTAGTATTGTGCAATAGAAATCTGGCATTCTTTTTAGATATTTGTTATATTGTAATGTTGCTTTGATCCATCTTTAACCAAAAATGTATACATATTTTGAGGCCATACCGCATATACACCATTATTTGTCAACTTGCATATCCAATTCCATTCCTTTTTGTAGTTGATAGCAAAATTCCTAATGATTACATGCATTCTTGAAAACCAGATTCCAAATTATTGAGGAATTTTATTATGTAGGTCAAAAAGCACTCCCTGCAACCAAAATATGGTTACACAATCTCTAAAGGTTTAAGTGCCTTATGCACAAACATTCTCATGTTTGCACCATTTGTTACTCAAGCTTTGCCCTTGTTCACAGTGGCCCTATTGTGAAAACTCCCTTGCTTGAGACCCTTAGGGCATCTCGTGTAGTACACTTTCCAAGCCTTGGAAAAATGAGGTTTCACGGGGAGAATAATGCGAACCTTTGCGGCGAGGCTTGAAGTTCTCCTGCAGCCCTGAAACCTTCTGAACTTGCACTTGCGTTACAACAAATCGCACGGGTACACCTGGCTATGGAGTGGGGTCATGCATGAACAGTGCTTGGCAGGGACCATGAAAGAGGCCTAAAAAAAACTTGAATTTGACGGGAACGAGGCTCAATCTAAAAGCCCTGCGACCTGCACAAGGACGCATTAAGTGTTGTTGGGGACTTGAAACGCAGAGGCCATTACAAACTAGGGAGCTCAAAGTTGTTTTGACGTGCTGCAGGAGATGCTCTTACCCTACACTTAAAAAAGTGCCCCTTCAAAATAAAGTGGAAATAAAAGCTCCCTACCCCATGATATTATTTGGAATGCTTGAACTGGCGCCGATTGTAAAGAAGGAAAAAGAGAAACTCTAATTCAGAAAATTAAATGTAAAAGTCGTGAAGCCAGTTTGGCAACTTTTTTTGCTGCGGTGGCATAATATGACCTACCCTCTTTCAAACTTTTGCTTTGTCCTCCATCAATGTTGCATTTTGAGACGTGGGTCCACTTTTCATATGAAAAAAGTAAAAGGCAATGTTGCCCTTCATGGGGAAGGGGAGTCAAATTAACAGCTCTTTCGGTGTACCTTTTAAATTCATATGTAGTAAGCATGTGTGTATTTGTAAGTCAACGAAATTTAAAATTCTCCTCTAGAAGCAAAAAGGTAATATAAGAGTTCATTATATGATTCAAAGTAAAGAAAAAATGTAGAAATTCCAAAGGGAAAAAATAAATGCAAGTCAATGCACCTCCTCGATCACCCCAGAGTTGTATAGCAGGAAATGAGACTTGGCATTTTCAGTTCCCTTGTCTTTCAGATTCACATAATTTATCTAGGAAATCCCCACTACTGCCTCACAGCATTAACACAATGCACCTCCTTTGCTGAGGAATTTGCATAAGCATAAAACCCAATGGGGCTAGTTGTTTTATGCAACATTGGAATATAAGAGTGGGTTTTTCAAAAATTAGTTCTCATTTATCAAAGAAAAACATGATTTAAATGGTGACCAAATTTTTACTACAAGAAAAACCGGTGCGCACAACAACGACTAAACAATAATTTGACAACAACTAAAATCACTCATTTTAGTTATTGTTTAGTCATTGTGAACATGGTTTTTCTAAGAGATTTTTAGTCCCTTGTGGACCACAAGATGTATTAAAGTATTCATACATGTGAAGATGTATTATAAAATACAACTTAGAAAAATCATTTTGAAAAGGTTTTAGACAAAAAAGTTGTGGCAGCATCTTATATTCATATTTGTATTTTGAAGTAGTAATTCATCCATACTTCAATTTTGAATAAAGCAAACACATAGCATAGGCACTTATCACCAATCCAAGCAATCAATGTCAATATCTAAGAGGGCATTTTGATGATTAAATTCTTCCTTTTTACAAATTAGAAAACACCTGATTATTATTTTTTCTTTTACCCAAACCAAATATCATTCCATTGCAAAATACCAAAAATAACTCAAATGGACTCGTGGGAGATCGAAGGCTGGTCAGATCTATTAGAAGTTGTAACCAATATGGTTTTTGCAAAATTCTGTAAATGCATTTCTTTTTAAGAACATGAACTAGTCCATATGTGGGGGTTTGTGAGCATTTCGTATATAATTCAAAAACATTCAACGACATAACTACAGATAAATCTATCAAACAAGTATATTTGAATCACCCGAAATACATGTTTTATAAACATTACAACAAACGATGAATTTGATATAAGAGAAAGTTTTACAGAGAAAAATAACACAATAGTAGTTACATAGTTTTATATAGTTTGGTCTTATGTCTCAACACAAACAAATCAAGCAAGTCAAAAAAAACCATATGTTAATTTATACACTTGGACATACATAAAACATGCTTTGAGAATGAAATAAATTAAATATTTGTTATCATTACCAAAAGAACTAAGATTCAATCCAAGGAGAAGAGCCACAAACAGAATGTAGGGAGAATATCAAAAATACCCCTCAATTCTTTCAAAAATATCAAATACACCCTTGAATTATTTGAAATATCAAAAATATTCCTGGTTTTGTATAAGAACATCAATTGTACCCTAGTTATCTTTGAGAATATCATTAATACCCCTAGTTTTTTGTGCCTCTTTATTATAAATTTTTATAGATATAAAAATGAAAACAAAAATCACTATGTAATCATTACAATGGCTTTGATCACAATAGACTTACATGCAAACACCCTACATAAAGCTTAAAGAGCTTGCTTCCAAGATATAGCTTGCTTTCAACTTACATCTAGTTTTTGTACTTTCCATTATCATTCAAATATTCACAAAAATTTGTAAAAAGTGGTACAAGAGAGTTAGGGATATTCTTTCTAATTCAAACAATACTATTTGATGTTTCGTATAAATTGAGGGTCCCAAAGAACTAGGGGTATAATTGATATTCTTACAAAAACCTAGGGGTATTTTTGATATTTCAAATAATATAGGGATATATTTGATATTTTGGAAGAATTAAGGGGTCATTTTTATATTTCCCTAGAATATATATTTGAGAACCTTCCAAAAAATAATATGTACAAAAATATACTAGGGTTCTCATAACAAAAATGTAAGGGGAGTGGAATTTTGTCAAATGTTGTACACTAAATAGTGCTCACCTTAACAATTAAGTTTCCTTATCCTAAAAAGTTATCTCATGGCTCATTGCTTGTCCACCTAGAGTTGCACATGCACTACACTTGGCACAAGGGAACAATGTCAATTTGGACATTTTTTGTAAATTTGGATGTGTTGATTTAGACATCTTTTTGTCATTACGGACGTCTTCTTGTCATTTTGAACACATATAGTTAGTTTTTTAACATGTCCAATTGTATAGTTTTTCTTACAGTGATGCCATTCTCTAAATATTAGGATTTGGTATAGTTTACAACCTAAACAAAGTTAGTTTGTATTTCAGCAAATTTGTTGTTATTGCCAAGCTCTTGAAAAAGTTGTGTACTGTAGTAAATACTGATGAAAATTATTGTAGTATCAATAGGTATTTACATGGTGTAAAATGACGTGAAATTAATGTGGGGCAACCTAACTACAATATTTTAGTGTGGAGTTTTCAAATTCGGCTAAACTAAGCTCCAGTAAGCTTTCCATGGGACATAAGATTTGAATTTCACAATGTTCATCTTGAAAGGTTTACCACATATTGTGATGGTTTTTAGTAACTAGAGTTAATTGTGAAAACCCACATTTAGGGCCACAGCAAATTAGGTATACTGAATATTGCATTTAGGTTGCCTTACCCTGGTGAGTTATCTCATGACTCATCACTTGGTCACTTGGAAGCCTATGCAGCTCACTAAATATTTAAATTTCACATGGTTTATAACTTGGAAGCCACTAATTTGTCTTTTTTCAGCTTCATTGTTGTTAATAGGCTCTCTAAAAATGGTTTGCTGCAGCAATTTTTGATGAAAAATACTGCAGCAGGGGTAAATATTTATATAGTGTGAAATGTCAAGAAATTAGTGTGGGGCAACCTAAACGCAATATTCAGTGTAGCATGAGATTTGCTCATGGCCAAATAATAGGCCGGTTGTTCAAAAAATGTTGCAGTATTTAGCAAAACTTTTGCAAATTTTTAATTTGAATATTTCAAAAATATCCCTATCAGAACGTTAAATTTGAAATTTTAGCATATTTAGCAGTATTTTTCACCACTTGAGCTCAAAATGATGAACCACATTTAGATAATGTCATAGAAATAAGCTCCTAAACTTGGCTGACATGTTATCTACTGTTCGTACTGGTATATACAGAACTATACGCACATGTGATTACAAGTGTCCACCAGATCAGCTCCCCTTCTTTCTTTTTTCATTATTTTACTTCTTTTTTTAGGGAATTGATATCTGCACACCGGTGGTTGATATCTGCACACCGGGGTTGATATCTGCACACCGGTGCACACCGGGGTTGATATCTGCACACCGGGGTTGATATCTGCACACCGGGGTTGATATCTGCACACCGGGGTTGATATCTGCACACCGGGGGTGATATCTGCACACCGGGGTTGATATCTGCACACCGGGGGTGATATCTGCACACCACCCTACGGGATAAATTATTGATTTCTACCATTGAAAAGTTGCATTTGAGAATTTTGAATTCAGATTTGGACTTAGAGACCATGATTTAGTCTACAACCATAAAAAAAGTTGCAATTGAACAACATCCAGTGAAAAAGTTTAGTTAGAGGGAAATGTGTTATTTTTACTTCTGTTTGTAAAAAAGATAAGCTTTTTTGCTGGATGTTATTCAATTGCAATTTTTTTTATGGTTGTAGACTAAATCATGGTCTCTAATTCCAAATCTGAATTCAAAATTCTCAAATTCAGCTAATTTATCTTGCAGGGGAGTGTGCAAATATCAACCCCCGGTGTGCACATATCAATTCCTTTTTTTTATTGTATGTTCGTGTTTTTCTCTTTTATTTTTGTGTTGTAGAGTGCGCTTCACTAAATCTTGCTTTTAGGTTGCCTTGACAATTAGGTTACCTCAAAGTATCATCAACCCATACATTGGATTGGAGACTAGGAATTGGGCACTCATGCATCTCTTCTTATCCCTTGATTTTTGTAGTCTTGTTCATAAGACAAATTCTCCCAATCTTGTCACAAATCCAGACACATGAGAGAGTTACTTGCAAGGTGTTGCGGAGAAATTGCAAGTTATTGCAAGCAACATGTCATTCTAGCAAACTTTATAGTGGAAGTCCTATGGCATTGGGAAACAAGTGAACTTGCCATTGAAGGAAATCATTTTGATTGGGCCCTCTCCTGGTTATGTGTTGTTGTGGTTATGTTGGAGCTTTAAATGTACCTAATTCTCCCACAAAATTGGCCCCCCACCAACAAAAAATGAAGTTATAGTCCTATTCTCTATCTTGGGTTGATGATGCTCTTATTGTGGAAAGTTGCCTTATGACTCAGTGCTTGGCCACTTAGAAGCACATGCAACTCTTTAGATACTAGGGTTTCACATGGTTTAAAGCCTAAATGCCACTAATTTGTAATTTTGTAGCCTAGTTGTTGTTGTCAACCCCTCATTTTCAATAATTATCACTAGAAGAAAACTTTATTGAAGTCAACAAAAACTACATGATGTTTTCTTGCGTTTAACGCATAAATTTACATTGAAAGTAAGACAACATCATGTAATTTATGTTGACTTCAACAAAGTTTTCTTTTGATGAATTGATGAAAATCATTGAAAAATGAGTAAGTATTTAGAGAGTAAATTGTTATAAAATTAGCGTGGAGCAACTTGAATGCAACATTTAGTGTAGAGTGAAAAATTTGGAAGAATCACATATTTATTTATTTATATATATATATATATATATATATATATATATATATATATATATATATATATATATATATATATATATATATATACATATATATACATTTTGGATGGAAAGTATTAATATGTTTGTACTTATATTATAAGGGAACATATCGTCAAAGTAGAAGTCTTGCTTACAAAATTAGCAACTAGGAGAGGGGGAAATTGGGGAATTTGTCCGTGGTTGGGGTTATACTGATCAATGACTTAATTTCAGTGACGCAATTTTCACAACCAATAAATACGAAAGCTAGTTAGAACATTTTTTTTCATGTTACATTAAGTTTTACTTTCATCAAAAGATAAAGTAGTACAAACTCATTTGGCGATGCAAATCTGAGTCTTTGCTCATTAATTATTTATAGCCAAATTGTATTTACTTGGTGCAATTTGGCACTATTTTGCCTCAAAAGTAGAGCCCAAGATAAAAGCATCCAATTTCCATCCAAAGCGAATTGAAAGAGAGGATGAACTTCATTAGTGTTTCAGTAATTATAATTATTTTATTGCCACTGGCAGCAATGAATCGTCCCTGGTCCCTGGTGCTAATTGAACACCCTTCGATTTAATCAAATTAATAAAGAAAGCTTGTCTGGCATAACAATACATGTGCTATAACTTAACCCTTCACGACCTTGGGTATCTCAAATTACAAAATTAAAGGGACCTAATACATCCCATGCAATGGGCCGGAGTCAACCAAAAAATTGGTTGTTTGGGGCCTCTATCGTTGTTTTGGAGCCTTGAGAAAGTCTCCATCCTTCCCGCTTCCACTGGTTGAATTTTGACCATCCTTGACTGATCTAGGGTAGCTCCCCTTGTTTTGCAAGTACAAGCTTATTCACATTCTAAACACCCGCACTCTTAGGGTATATTCACACTCAAGGTGACGAAAACATGATCAATAACAAAACAAAAACTCTGCCGGTTTCAAAAAAGTTTCAAGCATAACCCACGGGAGGGCATATAACTTATACGCCGTCCCCTCACACAATCAAGAGCACATTCACACAAAAGAGGGAAAAGAGGGAAATATAACCTTCGAGGGGTGAGCATGGAACAAAAAGATCCCACCTTATGTAGTTGGATTTAAATGCCCTCATAATTCTCTTCTAGTATCTAAACAGTTTGAAGATCATACTCCCATGGGAGCAAATCATAACCCTCATCAATTAAACCCCTAAAAGGATGTTGCCTACCAAAAGTGTTGTCTACATTTGTACAAGGACCATTTACTACTTGAAGGAATAATTTTGTGACAAATGCCAAAATTTCCCCAAAAAATCCTAGTTGATCAACAATATGTATATGACTAGGTTTGAAATTTTCAGCTCCAATGGGATTCATGTCTTACCCAGATGCCCCATCCATATACAACATGGGAGTCCATATACAGAATAGCAACATCCTTTACAGGCTAAGATGCATCCCACCTACTATATCATATGCCACATTGGATGGAAGTCATGGTGAGAACACTCAACATGAGTTTGAACTCTTAAGGGCATCTCTATCGGTGGCTCAAACACGCTCAAAGTGGGTGAAAAGTGTTGAGGCCCCTCTCAAAGCCCTCTCAAGATACTTTGTCTTACTGTGTCTAGCAAGGGCCCTTCAAGACACTATTCATCCCAAGTTTAGTGAACTTTATCCTCTACTTTCCTTCATGAAGGATCAATTGATTATTTATGGTGCTTGTTGGAGTGCAAGGCCACCTTTTGGAGAGCATGGGTGAAGATCAAGGGGCTTGAGGGCTGGCAAAAAAAATAGAAAACTTTGAAAGAGCCCGGACCAGTGGAGATGCTCTAATATCATGAGTTTAATATTTCCTCCTTTGGCGCAAGTGAATCCTTGAGAGGGTTATACGAGTCATAATTAGGTTAACATACACATGACGTACTCAAAATAGAAGACGGGACCACCTGGTAGGCAGGCCGCAATTGATTGGTTAGGATGCAAGTGGCAAGGCTGGAGAGAAGTAAATCCGGGTACGTCCAGGAGTAACTTGCTGCAAGCATGCAACCAAGCCTAGAGCCATTAGTAGGCCACACTCCCCATGGGCCATGGCTAGGATGGCTCCCCTGTTGGCACCAGCTCTGCATCCCCCCTCCCCCCAGGAAGTCATCAACACGACTATGAGGAGTATGAGCCCCTCCAGAGCCATGGATGGCGTGGTGCTTTTGCAGCCCATCGTCTATCCTAAATAAGCAAGTCAAACTTGCATAGAAGCCTGCCATAGTGCCATAGGTTTCCCTCCTCTTCATCACTGTTGTACACGCTCCTGCGCTTGCTCATGCATGATTCATAAGTACGCCCTATTAAACGCCCAACAGACTACTAGACCCTAAAACACTTCAAAAGCCTAAAATACAATGAGACCCAAAATGACAACGAGGTCCTAAAAGATGACAAGGTCCTAAAAGCTGGCAAGGTCCTAAAAGACAACGAGCCCAAAAAGACCATGAGGGCCAAAAAGATGACAAGGGCCAAAAAGACGACAAGGGCAAAAAGACGAATGACACTATTTCGTGAGCATGTGAGCGATGAGCCAAGATTTGGTGAACAGAAATAGAATTTGAGCTCAAAATCAATAAAAACCTAAACAAATGGCAAGTTTTTCAAAAGATGGAAGTTTAAAATGCACAATTAGGGGCCTTGTGTAAATGGTTATAGGTGAGATTAAATATTTTAACTAAAATCTAGGCTCACCTTGCAACATAGCAGTCCCCCTAAAAGACTATGAGACCCAAAAAGATAACGAGGGTCCTAAAGCAACAACAAGCGCCAAAAGACAACAAGACCCAAAAGTAACAAGAAGGGCCAAAAACACAATGAGACCCTAAAATGCAGTGAGACCCTAAAATGCTGTGAGACCCTAAATGCAATGAGACCCTAAAATGCAGTGAGACCCTAAAATGCAGTGAGACCCTAAAATGCAATGAGACCCTAAAATGCAATGAAACCCTAAAACACAACGACACTCAAAACGACAACGAGGGCCATAAAGACAATGAGACCCAGAAAGAACAACAAGGCTCATCAAAACAAGCAACTCTAATTTTGAATTTTTTTGCCTTTTGCCCTTTTGGGGTTTTTTCTCATGGGTATGGTCCTATGCTATTGAGGACAATGTTTGGGGAGAGTTATGAGCTTCACCAATTTATATATGGCATCTCCTGTTTTTAATCAAATATTGGAATCCAACCATTTTTTTTTTGAATTTTAACTAGCTTCCCAATAGACTTCTTGTGCTTTCATCCTTTGAGGTTCATGAAGGCTTGAATTTAACTCTCAAAGGACCATTGTCCCTTCGGGGGACAAATGGGATTTCAAGCATGTACCTATGGTTAAATTGCTTTGCATGATTTTTTGAAATTTTTATCAAAGGTGAGGAATTTCAAACATCTATGTGGGAATGTAATTTTTTCTTCATTCCGACATTTATTGAAGAAGTTATGCATGAATAATTGAATAATAGGGGAGACTTGGGCGGCAAAAAAATTTTGAATTTTTCTATAAAAAAATCTTGAAATTGGTTCTTTAGATTTTTTTGTGTATTTGGGAAGCTTTGAATCATTCAATTCTGATAGATGAAATGAAAGTTATGAGAAGTTTTAGTTTGCGGGTAGGTATGGGACTCCCAAACCTCCATACATTTCCCCCTTGTAAAACTTGTTGCTTTACTTTTTTGAGCTCTTTGTGTATTTGTTTTTTGACTTTTCTTTTTTTGCAAGTTGTAGTAGACTAAGATTCCTTGGTTTTCACCATTTGGATCAAAGTAATTTAGGTTTTTGAATTATATATAAATCCTCCAATTTTGCCTAGTGTATATGCAAATTTCATGACCTTAGGGCATTGCAGGATTTTACAAAGTATGATCCACACCTCCGTTTCATTTGTAAATTCTCCCACACATACCTAACTTGGTCTTCTACATGGGAAAAATAAATCTCAATTTTGCGTAGAGCAATTTTTTGATATAGGAGCCATCAAAGGCTTTTGAAATTTTTGGGCAGCAGTGAAAAAACTTCTTTTTTCACTTTAGATGTGAATATCTCACTCCTCTACTACTAGAATGAGCTGAAATTTTTCCCACAAGTACCTCCTATAGTCTAGGGCAAGATCTTACGGTTGGATTTCCAAAAAAAATTATTTCCTACATTTCTATTCATTCCCCTAAAAATGACAATTTTGAGTGATTTTCAAAGAAAATAGGGCTTGGTCCTTTAGGGGTTAAACCTTGCAAGATTCTAGTGAAACTCAACCCAGAAAAGGATTGGTTGGATATCCATGCAATGTGTTTTCATATATTGATAAAGGTTTTCAAAGAGGTTGCACATTTCAAAACATTTTTTAGATCATTTTTCATTTTTTGGAAAACAGTACAAGTAGCGTGTGATATGCTTCAATTCTCCCTTTTTCCAGCGCTTGGACTGATATGTTTATTAAGAAAAAAAGAAAAAAACCTTGTAGAAGGGAACTCTTAAAGCATCCTCACCTTTAAAAGTTCCCCATCAATAAGTTATATTTAAAATACTCCAAGTGTCATTTTCTAGAGTGGAGACGCATTTAACAAGCTGGGTTGGACGGTTTTAGGACACCTACCATAACAAACTCTATTCTAATAACTTTTTCCTTCAATGATATTAAATCTGGGCTTTCTTCATGTTTTTGATGAACCATCAAGTAAACGAGGTCAGCCTGTTTCTGACAATATAGCTTACGTTCAATAAAAAGCAAGGTGCTAAAAATGACTATTTAAATGGGTAGTTTGCAATTTAGGAGAGGTCAATTTGTTTCAATAAATTCTGTGTGAAAAGACAAGCGGAATGTACTGTACATGTAACCCACTTCGATTCCTAAAATTTGGGCTATTTGACAATTGATTATTTCAATGTGATGGTATTTTGTGTCAAAAGCAAATTAAATAATGTAAACAGAAGCAAAATGACGTCCTTTTGTACCTTGTAATTGACGAATAATATTCTTGAGGTCAATTCCTCATTTTTATTTAGTCTCTTACAGAACATTGGGGGAATTAAGCTTATTGTTACATAGAAAGTTGTGTTAAGGGGTGCAACTTAGAAGAAATATTCTACTGAAGCCTTTTAAAACGATAAACTAAGTGATATTCATATAGTTAGATCTACCATTGCACCAACTAATACTTGTTACAATATTTCAAACCGAAATTTAAAAATGCCTTTCTAAAATTGGAATAAGGATTTTCAATGACTATTTGCGTGAGTTTACTTCATGACATTGAACGTTTTTAACCTCTAAATTCTTGAGTCCTTTTTTTTTTGTCAAAATCACTAAAAACTGCCATTTTTGGGGCAATGAGTAGAAAAGTAGGATTTTTTTTTTTTGGAAATTCAACCATATAATCTTGTCCTAAACTATGGGAGGTACTTGCGGAAAAAAAAATCAGCTCATTCTAAATGTAAATTAGTGAGATATTGACATTTGAAGTGACAAAAAAAGTTTTTTTCCCTACTGCCCAAAAAATTCAGAAGCCTTTAACCACTCATTTAGCAAAAAAATTGCAGAGCACAAAGTTGAGGTTTATTTTTTCATGTAGAAGACCAAATTCAGTATATGTGGGAGAATTTTCAGATCAATTAGAGGTGTACAACATACTTTGTAAAATCCTGCAATATTGGAAGGTCATGAAATTTGTAAATACACTAGACAAAATTGAAAGATTTATGCAAAATTCAGACTAATGAATCACTCTAATCCCAATGGTGAAAACCTATAACTCATATTGTAGTACAATTTGACAAAATCAAAAATTTAAAAAAATTTATAGATTGCTCAAAAACAGATAATTAAAAAAAAAATTAGAGGGGGCAGTGGAGAAAACAAGTTTGAAGGGTGTGCATCCTGGGTCCCATTCAACCCCATCACCCATCCTCTTGCACTTTTGTCCCACGAGACTTGCAGCTGCCACGCAGCATGTCTAGAAAAAGAAGAGTAAGCTTACCCCTTACCAATTTTGTAATATCGGGTGCAACCAGCAACCCCACCGATTCCAAGATTTCCATGTGCCCATCCAAGTTGCAATCTTGCCCTATTTATGCTGCCCCACATTTGAGTCAAACCCACATACAAAGAGGGCTAGTTGCCCAAACTGCCCCATCTCCACTTTTTTCCAAAAATTTTCCGTCAAATGTCAAAATGAAAAAAAGTTAGATTCCCACGTAGATCATTAAATTCCCCACATACAATAAAAGTTTCAAAAATCTCACAAAGTAGTTTAAGCATAGGTACATGCTCAATATCCCATTTGTCCCCTGAGGGGACAACAGGGATTTAAGGGTTAAAGCAGTAGTAAGTCTTCTAGTGCTTTTCCTTGGGCCTACATTCATAGCAAATTAAATTAAGTTAAATGAAGCACTTGATAGTACAAAAGTTGTTCGTATCCACTTTTGTCAATGCTTGTGTCAATGATCTTGTATATGACAACATTTTTCTATATACGAACCCCCAAAGGAAAGAGTAAGGGGAGGATGTTTAATAAAAACTGCATGTTTCCCAAGTCACACTAAATTCTCAAAATCTCATTGGTCAAGAGGTTGAATTAGGACTCATAGCTCCCCTCATGGAGTCCCAAATCCCAATTTTAGTTTTAAATGGTAACACTTTTTGGAAATCTTTGGCTTTAAAAAAATAGAGACTACTTTCAAGTACAGTGCATAACATTTATAACCGGCACTCCCAAATTTGAGGGGAATAGTCTGTTGCTCAATCAAAAAAAAAAAAAACTATCAAAATTTTGAAATCATCAAGATGAAGGATTAGTTCTCTTCTTCTTACTAGTGGAATTGTTTTTGAGCTAATGGGTGTACAGTGACTGTCAAAATTGTCTCAATGTTTGTTTAGACGTCAAGTTTTTTTCAATATCTCCACTATATATTCGTGGCATTTTATCCTCAGATTTTTTGTGTGTGATCCTTGTGCAATCATGATCAAGCATACCAAATTTCAATTAAAAAAAACCAAAATCCTATTTTTGGTAAATTGTTTTGTGTCAAAATCAAGAAAGTTGATTAAAAAGCATTGGTGATGAATTTTTGAGATTTGATTGCATGGGTATGTTGGAAACATCCATACGCACATCTTTGCTTCAAACAAATATTTCCAAACGACTTCTAAAAATATTCTAAAAATATTTTAAATTTAGCCCAAATTTAGTAAACATGATAATTCTTCATGGAATCTATTTTTTTGGCAAAATAAACATATCATCATGTTTAAAGGTACAAACTCAATCACAACATATAAGTTATTTTGCCAAAAAATAGATTCCATGAAGAATTATCATGTTTACTAAATTTGGGCTAAGTTTTTAAAAAAATTAGAATTTTTTTAGAATTTTTTGGAAATATTTATCTGAAACAAAGATGTGCGTATGGATGTTTCCAACATACCCATGCAATCAAATCTCAAAAATTCACAATCAATGTTTTTTAATCAACTTTCTTGATTTTGGCACAAAACAATTTACCAAAAATAGGATTTTGGTTTTTAGTAATTGAAATTTGGCATGCTTGATCATGATTGCACGAGGATCACACACAAAAAATCTAAGGATAAAGCGCCACTTATATATAATGAAGATATTGAAAAAACTTGGCATCTAAGCAAACATTGAGACACTTTTGGTAGTCACTGTATATGTTGAGTTTTAGTATTTCTTGTTGTAACAATTTAGTTGGTTTTACGTGTCATGCACTAAGGTGGAGGTACCCATTGCCAACAATGCCCCCATAGCCAACATGTAGGGGGAGCTAATGGATCCACATCACTTTTCAACTCCCAAGAATCACTGCAATATTAGTTTTGCAAATAAAATTGTGAAAATTTTGCAAATCCAATGTTTCTTATCTTTGTACACGGGAAAAATATGCATTTCTTCACACTCTTTGTAATTTGTGGCAGAATCGCTTAAGTTATTGGGTACGGGTGCACTCATCTTGTAACAAAAACCTTATAACAAAAACAAAAAACCCAACTTGAGAATCTAAGTCTCAACAAAATGTTAGCATTAAATTTTGAAACCTTTTTTGTTATATGATTAAAATTTTCCCTCATTTTCAAAGTTAAGGACACCAAGTGCTCCAGTAAGAACCCAGTGATCATTTTTTTTTTCTGAACAGGGATAACAAATAGATTGTGTTGTCATTCATGAGTACCCCAAGGCCCAAGCCCCATTTATGCAGGGACGCATGTTTATGTTGAGCCCCCTTCCCATTTTCCTTGTAACAACCAGATGCTTCTGGGCTGCGTCCATGGGGGGTCAGGCACTCAGGCCCAGCAGCAGGCTGGCGGGCGGACGGACAAGAAGAGACGGACGGTCAAGGGCCCTAGAATTTCATCCTATAATTTCATCCCTCAATCATGGTAAAAAGTATGGTGTAACAGTACACAGAGCCCATCTCAAAACTATCCACGATGCAGGCACCTTTGGATGAAAAACAGCAGAGCAAAATCTGACACTCATTCATCATATGCTGCTACACTAAACAGTGCAGTTAGGTTGTCTTAATAATTATTAGGTTGTTTTAGGGCCACTTCATACTATGGCTAAAGTTTGAGAGGTAGTCAGTTTCCACTAATTAGATTGCAAGAAATCAAGTGTTTGGTCTCTTGGTCCTTCACGCTAGAGGCTAATTTAAAGGCCGTCATCCACCATATGTCTACATGGCAGCATTTTATCACTCAAAGCGACAGCTTCTCAAAAAAAATTTGGGTTAGGCAAAAATGGAGATCCAAACTATATCCCTAGAAGAAAGTTTTGTTGAAGTCAACATAAACTATATGATGTTTTTGGCTTCTAACGCAAAAATATGCATTGTTCAATGCAAATTTTTGCGTTAGAAACAAAAGTACATCATGTAGTTTATTTTTCTTCTATATTGTTGAGAGGGCGTCATTTTTTTTTGTAAAAGAATCAAAAGCCAAAAATATCTTGGCTGTTAGATTTGGAAGGTCTAATAAACATTATGACTTTGAACTTTGGGTTTGGCCTTTGGAGGCTTCACACTATGGTCATTCAAGTTGAGAGGCCATGGAAGTTTGTGGTTTTGGACTTTGGGCTTGGCCCTTGGAAGCTTCACACAATGGCCAGTCAAGTTGAGAGGTTGTGGAAGTTCATTGCCAAGAGTTTGACCTTTGGACTTGGCCTTTGGAGGCTTCACACTAAGGGCGGGCCAAAGGTGTAAAAAATAATATTTTGTTGCTTATTTTTAGCTCATTTCTTTGGCCTCTTGACAAAGTTTGGCCACTCAATCCCACGGCCTCTCAACTTGATCGGCCGTGGTATGAAGTAGCCCTTACCTTGGAAAGATACCTCACCACTCATTGCTTAGCCATTTGAAGGCGCATTCAACTTTTTAAATATTAGAGTTTCACATGGTTTATAACTTGAATGATGCTAGTTTATTTTTATGGAGTGTGGTTGTTATTGCCAAGTTCTTATTGTTGTTGAAAATTGTTCATTGCAGTAATTATTGATGAAAATTATTCTAGTGTCAATAAGTATTTATATGGTGTAAAATGTTGAGTAATTATTGTAGGGCAACCTAAATGCACTCTAGTGTACATAATGTGAAAGACCGTGAGGGTTATTAAGGATATCATCCAAATTTACCTGGTTTCATAATTGTGGTACTATGCCTGAGGCCCAGTAATGGAATGAGGGCACCTGATGCCAAGCCGCACCAAAATAAAAGGCTGTTTCAAAACTTTGGGTGAAAGCATATTCCTTGAATTTTTACACTCGTGTTTATGGTCCGTTTGAAATCGGCGGTTTTTAAGTTTTTAGAAACCATTGCCTCCAAAACTCTTGCCCTTGAATGATGGAGAGCATATCTTTGGAAAAACAATGCAAGGAACTTTGAGCAAAGTGATTGTTTGTTGTCTCCAAATTCTCAAATATTCGAAATGACCATTCAAGTCCAATACAAAATTTCACATGTTTGCTTGGCCACATATTGGGTGGCCTTAGAAGAGCAGGATTTGCATTGAGGGAAGTTACCTTGATGAAGTTTGAGTAGGCACATTATTCAAAAAACAAGCTAGTGCAACATGGACAGGGCTTGGTGAATTATATATGCGTGTTTATAGGGTCAAGGTGGAAAATTTCAGCTTTTTTTTACAAATAATGGATAAATGTAGAAATCTTGCTCCTTATTTTGAAACTATTGAGTTTTATCCCCAACAATGGGTTCTTGATAAGATTTGGGGTTTTTCGTCCAATTTTGGATTCAAAATTCCTAAATTCAATCTTTCAATGGTAAATATATATCTAAACTTGTACCAAAAAAAATGGTGGGTCAAAAATCAAAGATTTTTCATCTTGGCCCCGCAAACACATGTGCAATAAACCAAGCCACCCAAAGAAGCATAATATTCTAACCAAGAGGGAAAATGATCATTCAAGATTTGTGCAAAATTGCACATGCTTGCTTGACCATCTATTGGCTTTCCACTGCATGGGAGGAGGCTTTGCATCAAGAGAAGCTACCTTGTCAAAGTTTGAGTAGGTACTTTGTTGCAGAATGAGTCTCTCGTAATGTAGCTGTTTGTTGTAAGAGTATGCGTTTACATGTTTGAGCCATAAAAAAAGTGTAATTACTTGGTTATTTTTTGCGCATTTTTGAGGTGAAATGTGGCTACATTCTAGAGGGTTCTACTTGACAATGTAGTAACAACATGTTTGTCAAGTTTTGGGTGGGTAACTATCCAAAATGGAGCGTGATAGAGCGGTGTTAACAATGTGAAGTTAATGGCCGTTTTGGATAATGAATAGGTCCATTTTTCATTGTGTTGTGAAAGTGGTGAGTCTGGTGACTTTTGTAAAGGGACAAATTCTGGCACAGAGGCTCCCAAAACCTTGATTTTGGGAATTTCAACCTAATTCAATCACAATTCAAAAGTTGGTATTACTATTTGAATTCCGCCTTAATTTCCAAATGAACTTACTAAACAATCTCTTTTGTACCTCAAAGAAACTTACAAAACTCAAATGGTTGAATTTTACGTACACTTGATTTTAAAAATCTATTGAGTTTAGCACACTTGTGTGAATGAAAAACATTCGTTCAAGTTCAACGTTTTGTTGATCACGTGGATTCAATATTGCATAGAAATATCCACATATGACGATAACAACAGTTTTTTTCTTACGGTTGTAAATACGATTTCGTGAAATTTTGAAACTATTTACATCAATAAAAAACACGTTTCAGATTTATTCCCTCTGTCCCATTATAAACCTCCAAAAAACTTCTCCACGAGGGATTAACTGTATTTTTAGTCATTATGCTAGTGACAAATGCATTCTAGAATCAATATACCACCTACCAAATATTTGCAAAATTTCAAGTTTTTATGTTGCCTTTTAGACACCCAAATTCCCTACAAAAGTATCGTCTTTGTGCATTGTTTGTGAAAAATGTCGGCTCCTCATTATTTTAGTTTTTGAAATGATGACACATGCATTCTAGAATCAGTGTACCATCTACCAAATGTGTGCAAAATCTCCAGCTTTGATGTTGCCGAGTGGTCACCCAAATTCCATGCAAAAAGTACCATATTTGTACATGTTGCTAGCTCCTCATTATTGATGACTTAAAGATTAGTAGCAACAATGGTACCTCATATGGGCAAGGCCAAGCTTGTCAAGAGAGGAATGCTCTCTAAATGCTTAACTTGCCCCCATGAGATCATTGGACATGACAAACGCTTTCTCAACAATTGAAATTAGCAAAAGGGAGCTTTTTAATGGGACAAGAACTATGCTTGATTTGGAGGTTTATATTGGGACAGATGGATAAACAAAAACTTGAACCATTGTCCTAAATTGGGTTAGCATGAGCTACTAGGTGGAGATGTTGGCAATGTCCACACAATAGTATGAAAGGCCATTTGAATTTTGGTAAAACAAAGTGCTATTTTTTGTACGATGTTCACTACAAGAAAAATTGTCCGCAATGACAAATCCAAATTGATTAATATGTCTAAATTGATAAAAATTTGATAAAAACATGTCCAATTTGACAAAAAAATGTCTGAAGCTAGATGACCTAATTGACAAAAAATGTCTAAATTGACATTGCTCTCTTGTAATGTTTTATCTAGCACTCTACACTAAATTGTGCAATTAGGTTGCCTTATTTTAGAAAGTTAACTCATGACTCATTGCTTGGGCACTTGGAGGTGCATAAGACTCTTTAAATACTAGGATTTCATGTATACTACGGCAAGAACATTGCTAGTTTGTTTTTCTATAGCATCCTTGTTGTTATCAAGCTCTTATAGTATGTTAACCCCTAAACAAGAAAAGTTTGTTCAACAATAGGTTGAAAGTTTGGGTAGGTTCCTATGAAGTAAATTTTTGGCACATGTTTTTGAAATTTAGAGACAAGGTGCACACAATGAACACCTTCGTGTGGAAAAAAAAAAAAAAAAAAAAAATCTCCAATCGGATGCTGGAGTAAAAAGTTATGCTGCCCACACAAATTTGGGCACCTTAGGCAATCTAGGCATCTTTGGAGAATCTTATGCTAAAACTCTCACCAACTTCTGAAACTTGGCATGTATGTAACTAATAAAATATGGTATACAATTGTCAAAAAAATAAAATAAATTGAGCTCACAAATCACATTCTAAGAGGAGTCAAATCTTGTTAACTATGTTCATGTGGTTTCAAGAAAAAAAAACTTCTTCTAACTTCAAGCCCTATTATCTTGCATTCCATGAATTTTAAGTTTTTTGAAACTTTTTTCACATAGTTTGAATGTTTGCCTCTAACTTTTTACTGCTTGGATTTCAAACAAAAAGACTTCCTCATTGCACAAAAAGTCATAAAAAAATGACTAGTGTATTGCCAATTCACTAAACCTCCTTGCATTGCATGGTGATTTAGAATAAGCTAGATTCTATATTTTCTCATGAAACTTTTCATAAGTGAACCTAACATCATACACTTATGAATGGTCAAAAGTATTGTTTTTGTGTAGAGCAAAAATTGTATTTTAGGAGGACTTAAATTTTGCCAACCTTGTCTTGCAAGATTGAAAAAAAATTGTTTTTCTCACTTCAAACATTATAATCTTACAATCTAAGCGGTCAAATGGGCTGATTTTTTTTTCACACATTGCCTTACTTGTATATTACACTTCTATAGGGTTGAAACTCAAAAAAAAAATTACTTTGAATTTTAAATAAATCATCAAAAAATGGTAAATTTGGTCTTACTTTTCTCTCCAACACCCTTTGGGCAGGGGTTAAAATTTGTTTTAGTGTAGTAATCATTGATGAAAATTATTGAAGTATTAACAAGTATTTTTATAGTGCAAAATGTCAAGAATTAGTGTGTGGCAATCTAAGTGCACTATTTAGTGTACCTATTAAAGGATTTGTATTGGTCTGAAAGGATATAAGAATATCTAAGATATGGTAATTGAACTATAAGGAATCATGCACGAACTAAGTCTTCGTAGAAAGATGCAAAATCAAATGGATTCTGCACAAAAGCAGAGGCTACCTATAATTTTATGTTTTTCTATTAGATGGTGACATCAGATTCAAGTTGCTTAATAAGAGGTCGCTTTTTCTTAAGGATATTTTGTGCTTTGCTTGAGGCGGTCCTACCCTACTACTACCGGTCCACGAATATTAGTTTGCACCAGAGATATTTTTGAGGATTTTCATTGGTCAAGCAACTTGCACCTTAGAGTGCATGCAAGGAAGAAACAAAACTGAGAAAAATAATAACCTAATATCGTCAAAACAAATTCATCCAAATAGGGACAAACCTACTTTGAGGGGTATTTGGCTATTTCATATGCTTTTTAATTTGAAGTTTTTTTAGGAGGGAGTAGCCCCTTCATCACCAATTGATGTGTGGACACTGATTACTGTCACAAAAATGATCCATGCTTTTTTTATTTACTTTTGCCGCTATGAAATTTTGAAATATATCAAACTACTTGGATTTGGAATGTTTTGCACTACATTTACAAGTAAATGTTCTAAGAATTGAAAGGGTCTAATGAAACCTACAAGCCTAACTTTTCAGACATTTGTTTCCAAAATTCACTTTTACAATCATGTGTAATTTAGGTAAAAGTATAGTAGCGAATGTCAAAATGAAGTAAGACTTGGCCGGAAAAAAATAAAATACCTAAAACGTTTAGCATCCATGTGCCAATTTACATTAAGAGTTAAAGCCATCAAAATTAGGAGCATTTTAAACCTAGATTTTAGCACACACGGGCCCAAGAATCTCTAAAACCACATATCACAATAAGAATGTGCCATAGGTCACTTATTCTTTATCAACAAAAGAGGCTTGAAAATTGAAATCGTATTTCTCAAGCCATAATTCCAAGCCTCGAATCTTCAAAAACAAAAGGAACAAAGAAAGAAAATAAGCAAAATGACTCAAATTTCAAACAAGTTCAACAATTTGGCATTCCATTCTTAGTGGACCCACCACATTAACCTTTAAAAGATGTTGCTATTTTTGTATATTGACTCTCGTGTTGTATAAGGATGGGGCATTTGGATAGCACATGAATCCCATTGAAGTTGTAAATTTCAAGTCAAATCATGAACATATAATTGGTCAACTAGGATTTTTTGGGAAATTTTTGGCATTTGTCATAAAGTCACTTCTTCAAGTACTAAATGGTCCTCGTATGAGTATAGGCAACATTTTTAATAGGTACCATTGTTAGGGATTAGCATAATCTTTCAGAATGTTTTCTGGCCTTGATTCCTAATGCGAAGACCTTAACGCTGATTTCAAAAATACCGACCAATGAAATACAAGGATTCGGGCCTTTGTTTTTAAGCCTCCACTCCTAGTAGAAGGGGCCCCCAAAATCTCCACAAAACAAATCCCATTAGGCCAGTTGACAGCCCCACCTTACCATCCCGGATTTCAGCTCCAACATGGCATAAAGCGCACAGAAAACCATAGCACATCAACCCCCCTCCCCCTCCCATCCCCACTGTTGATCATGCTACCGGGTCCATATGTCTAATTTGAAGGGGAGGCCACCCTAGACCCCTTCTCCCCAACTGCAATTATGCAGTGTGAGAATGAATGGATCCCCAAATCCATGGCGACCTACCCTACTAGTTCCTCCTAGCCAGCTCAAAAAGCCGTAAATGCTTGTAACTTGCCCCCACCCCCCAACCCCCATGGGCCCCTAGGCCCTCAAGGCCCCAACCCAACCCTCATACCCTCTTTGCCTCCTCCCCTTATCCCTAGTCAAAATTTAATTCCCTCATGAATTACCCCATTCACTCCCCGCACAAGTCCCCACTGGCACGCCACCTTGGCAGCCCCCCTGAAAGTGGGAAGATAAAAAAAAATTCTCCATTATTATTGTTGTCATCCCTCTCCCCCCCCTTTCCAGCTGCAACTATACCCCCTCCCCCGCCAATGCAATCATCCATCCATACAACCACACATCCATCCATACACCCAGAAATTCATCCATACACCCAGAAATTCATCCATACACACAGAAATTCATCCATACAATCATAAATTCATCCATACCTATACTCATCCAATACTGCTTCCGCACGATCGATCATTCATCCGTCACGTCTGTTCTCATCCAGTCATCGAGTTGTTCATCCACCCACCCGACAGTTTATTCATCCATCTACCAGACTGTTTATTCATCCCTCTTCGGGGGGGGGGGGGGAGTGACAAGAGGGGCGTGCAGCAGGTCTCACTTCAAAGGAAGACTTTGAAGGCCTTCCGTAATAATCAGTTTCTGAGCTCCACTCACTTCGGCCTTGCTGCTGTAATGCCCCTTTGTAGAGGGGGTGCACCAGATATATAAGCCAGCTTGCATTTGCTCGCCAAGCTCCTCTCTTCTCTCTCCTCTCCTCTCTTCTCTCTCCCCCCTCCTCTCCCCCTCCTCTCCCCTCCCTCCGTCTCTCTCTCTTCCCTCCCTCCGTCTCTCTCTCTTCCCTCCCTCACAAGGACCCTCTGGAATGGTGCAAAACGACCACTGAGGAGGTCTACCGTTCCTCTGTAGAGAAACGATTGGCTTGTGAGACCATGGAGTAGCATTGCGGTGCCACACATATATACATACACACATATGTATTGGTAGGGGGGGCAAGATAGGCGGGTTGGTGACGAACCAGAGCTTAGCCACCGATCCGTTCATCGCAAACTTCCCGAAGAAGAAGAAGACGAAGAAGTGGAAAGAGCGAAAGGAGCCGTAGTTAAGAATCGCAAGGGGGGAAAGCAGGGGAATGGAGTAGCAGAGCAGAGAAGAAGAGAGAGCATTGCGCCGAGTACGAGGTGGATGAGCGGATCGCCGTTTCCGGCCAGCGCGCGAGGTCGGTGTCGCATTAGAAGCTGGATTTCTACACTGGATTGCATTGCAGGTATTGATCCCTCTCTCGAAACAGGGGTTTCCTTCTCGCTCTGTCTCTCACTCTGTCTCTCCCACTCTCTCGCTCTTTCTATGTCGGTTTCCGAGCGGTGTAGATCCGTGTGTCAATGCGTTCTATTTTGAGCTTTCCGATTTGATGTTTCGTTGCTGCGACAATCTCGCAATACGCGTGGTGTCTCTCGGTGACTTTTCTCTCAATCTCGATCATATTGTCGATGTAGCTCTGTTTTATGGCGCCACTGTGATGAGGGTTCGCACTTGTGTGATGACTCACCCCCGTGATAGTAGCGTCAGCAATACGTTACGTTGTAATTCTGATCTTCGCTGGAGGTGTTTGTTGGCCGCGCTTTGTTGCAGAGGTTGTGCATTTGCGACAACCCTGCGAAACCGCTCTGTTTATTTCTGTGTTTGTACTTGGGGTTCATCGTGGAGTGAGCCCCGTTCACACAGCAGTGATCTTCCAAACCCGCTTTCTCCGTTTGTCCTGAGACGTTTTGGTCGAAATTTTCAGTCTGGAAGGCTCTGGGTGTTGTTGTACCATGGTTGTCTGTTTGTACTGCGACGATTGGGAGTACTACAGGCTGTCGATTAGAACGTGGGTTCGTTTGCTCCCAATGAATGGTTCGCATGATTGCTTTTAATGAACGTCCAATCACCCCAATCACCTGTGCTCTCTATACTAACAAAAGAATGGCTTTTTTTGGCGCAATTTTGAATTCGTGTAGGTTGCTTGTTTTACTACTCTTCCTCATTGATCTGCCAGTGTACCATGGTTTAGAAAACACTGTAGTTTGTGATACTCTGTTGTATTAAGATTTTGTTGTTGTTTTGTTACATGTGTGGGACTCATCATTTAAACTGGAATGGTGATTATGCAGGAATGATTTGACATCAGGTTTTTGCTGCAACCAAGGTAGCAGCAAGTGACAACGCAAACCACTCGGTTGTTTATTTTATTTGAAGACTTATTTATAGTTCACCCTTGGCAACCTCGAGCGTCTAATGCGAAATGGCCTGTCCAGCTGAAAGCAAGCCCATTCCGAGTTCGTTTGACAAGTATGGCGCCATGTACGCCGGGAAAATAAAAGGACACGGGAAAATTGATCGCTTCCAGGGATGGTCGCGCTTCAACGCGACGACCTTAAGCGACACGCGCGTGGGAAGCTTTTCATCCGGCAAGGAAGACAACTACAATTTCAACAACCTCTACAACTTGCACGAAGAGGGGAACACCGCCATTCCTGCCACGAAACCAGAAGCGCAGACGCGCGGCTTGACAAAGAGCCGGAGTAGCAGTGTCAGAGACAGCAGCAGTACTCGTCCTTTGAGAGCTCCAAATGCGCCGGAGAGCAACAACAACACCATAACGAAGACGAAATCAGATCCTGCGATTCCAAGGAGTGATCGCAAGGTGAGCTCGAATCCGGAGGACGTAGCGAGCACGCCGCGCATCCGTCACGCTCGAAGTACGAGCTTTGCACCGCCGTATGGCGGATACAGTGCGAAGCCATCACCGTCACCGGCTTCGACTTCTCCTCCGGATGTTCGTTCTCCTCCCTCGGAGACCCGATCTCCGGAGGTAGTGTCAAGCCTGGGACGGCGATCATCGGAGCCGTATACCACTCTGCACAGGCGGGGGAGCTCGGACATGGCTGCTCTTCAAGGAGCAGCTGCTGATTTCTTCAGCTCCGCCGGTGGCTTGAAACTGGACCCTGACAGCAACCGCCGTGCTTCGATGGGGAATGACCCGGAGGTGAAGACGAAGTCCGGAACTAGCCCTGTGAAGGAGAATGGGAGCACGAGCTCACGCAGCAGTAGCATCGCAGGGAGCCCCACGGTGGCTCGTACCAGCAGCTCGGAGAATCTGTTTGTTAATGGCGGTAGCCCGCCTTCCAGCCGCGGGTCTTATCATTCCAGAAGCAGTAGTTGCAATGTAGGCAATTTGCTTGGAGGTGCAACTAGTGGTTCTTTTTCAGGCGGGGGTCTCAATTCAGGTAAATCATCCTCACGTGCAGTTGTCTGTCTGTGTTTGAATGTCCATCTTTGTGGCAAGCAACTGTGAGCATTTTCAACATTTAGGGTTAAGTATTATGTGAGCGTGAGTATCATGGGACTTGGTGTTGAATGTGCAGGTGCGCCAGTGTCGCCGTTGCAATCAGCGAAGTCGATTCCGACAACAGCTCCACCAACGAATGGCAAAATGTTGTTCGGAGGAGGGATGATGAGCGGGAACGGAGGATCCTCCGCTAAACCAACGCCGAAACAGCAACCCGACACGCCTAGAATGTCCGCTGATTCATTTTTCAGGAGAGGCAACATCCACGTGGCAGGTGAAGGGCAGCTCATCAAGAAAATGCTCTCGAGCTGCGACCCCGAAGAAGTGAAGCGGGCTGGAAACGAGCAGTACAAGAAGGGCAATTTTCAGGAGGCGTTGACGCTGTACGATCGTGCGGTGCAGCTGGCGCCTCACAGGGCGCCATATCGTAGCAACCGTGCTGCTGCGATGACAGGATTGAACAAGCTTCCCGAGGCTGTCAAGGAGTGCGAAGAAGCTATCAAATTGGACCCCGGGTACTTCCGAGCTCATCAAAGACTGGCGTCGTTGTTGTTGCGGTTGGGCCGCACGCAGAGTGCGAAGAAACACGTGAAGTTATCCGGGCAGCAAAGCGACGTGTTTGACCTTCAAAGGATAGAGAAAGTGGAGAATCATGTTGCCAAGTGTTTCCAGGCTCGCAAAGCAGCTGATTGGGATACTGTAGTTCGAGAAAGCGACGCTGCTGTTGTGGCTGGAGCTGATTCTGCACCTCAGGTATCAAAATTCGACCCCAACGCAAATAACTTTCCAAGTTCCATTCAAGTAAACTCTTTTTTTTTTAATATCTCAGTTAAGTGTCCACAACCTTTATTAAGCGACTGTAACTTAGTGCACTTGCGGAGCTTAGTCAAATTCTCTTTGGTTTCCGGTTACGAGTGCTTACTGTATCGGCGCTGGGGTTTTGTGTTCACAGCTGTTCTCTTTGAAAGCGGAAGCATTTTTGAAGCAGCAGAAGCCTGAGAATGCCGATATAGTCCTGCTGGCTGCTCAAAAGGTGGAGGACGCGCTGCGTAGAGTCACCAGCATACCTGCTGATACTACCACCCTTTTAGTGCAAGCTCAAATTGATATGGCTCTCGGAAGGTACAGAATCCGCCCTCATCAAAACAATTCTAGTACCCAGCCTGTTTTTCTTTACCTTTTCGCCAGTTTTTGGGGAGAACCTAAATTTGAATGGATGAATTGGTTGTGAGCAGATTTGAAGGAGCAGTAATCGCGGCGGAGAAAGCAGCGCACTACGACCCGAAGAACACCGAAGTCACTCCTACGTTGAGGCAAACCCGCGCTGTAGCTAATGCACGAACGCAAGGCAACGACCTGTACAAAGCGGGCAAGATTCTGGAGGCTTCGGTTGCTTACAGCGAGGGCTTGCAGTACAACCCTAGCAATTCCATTTTATTGTGTAACCGAGCAGCTTGCCGGTTGAAGCTCGGCCATTATGAGAAGGCCGTGGAAGATTGCACCTCTGCTTTAGATGCCCAACCTAATTATCTTAAAGCCCTCCTCCGACGTGCCAATTGCTTCGTTAAGGTACTAACACCTCTCACTAGCTGGAATCCCAATTAGTTCTCTTTCTTGCTGAGGTGCCTTCTAATTTCGGAATTGTAATAACCCTAACTTGCCTCTTTGCGAACAGATGGAGAAGTGGGACAAAGCCATGAGGGATTATGAAACCTTGAAGAAAGAGATGCCAGGGGACTTGGAAATTGCGAAAACATTGTTTCAAGTGCAACTGGCGCTGAAGAAGGCGAAAGGCGAGAAGGTGGTGGAGTCGCAACATGAAAACGAAGTCGAGGACATTTCTAGTGCCGACAGATTGCGAGAAGCCATCTCTCAGCAAGGTACGCAGCAACTGAACTAAAAATTGTGCAAGTGAGTACCTCAAAAAAATTATTCCAAAGTCTCTCCCTCTCTTTCTCTCTCTTTCAGGTCCCGATTTCTGAGTTTTTTTCGCTTCATTGCAGGTGTTTCCGTGGTTCAGTTTAACACAAAGTGGAGCGACAAATGCAGACAAATGTCAACATATGTCAACCAGCTCTGCAAGTTGCATCCTTCCGTCAATTTCCTCAAGGTATTGCAATTAGGTCATTTCACTACGCCATCTCTACTGAACAGTTTCGATGTATTTAATCTCAGTTTTAGGAGTCGGCTCTATTGTCTCCCGATCAGGAAGTCTGATGTTCCGTTGTGTTGTAATTATGCCAGGTGGACGTGGAAGAAACACCGTACTTAGCGAAGGCGGAGGGCGTGAGTTTCGTACCGACATTCAAGATCTACAAGAACGGTTTCAAAGTGAAGGACATCGTCGGTCCGACGCAGCAAGCGCTCGAAACGGCCGTCAGCCACTTCAGCTTATAATATTCTATTGCGACAGCGAATAAGCACAGAAAACAACAACAACAACAACAACAACAACTGGAGCACGGTAATACCTTCAACAATTATCATAAACTTTGCGTAGCGTTTTTCCTCTCGTTACGAGAAAACCAACAACCCCATCATTCGTTGGGGAGTCGCAGCCACTTTTTCTCTGATTCCTCTCTCTCTCCTCTTTTCTCTGCGAACTCAACCAACCCTTCCCTCTCCTCTCCCCAAATTTTTTCTCCCCCGCTGCAAAACTGAGCCACGTAGTTATACACACCCCCGAGTGTTGACAGAAACTTAGGTCTGGAGAGGATTGAGATTTATATGAGGTGAAGCGCACGCCCCGTTTTGCCTCTTGTGTGTGTAGTTGAGGCGTCCTTCACGATTCTGTACTGAGAAAACTCTGTTTAGAAGGAAGCAAAAAAGACCGTAAAAAGGAAAATATGCGTATGAAAACTCTAATCCTTAAACCCCTAGTAGTTCTGATCCTTTGGTGAACTTGCCGCTTCCCTCTCTAGTGTTTCGTTGCTAGACCTGCTGCTCTCAGTTGACAAGAAGCAATTTGTTGCTGTGGCGAGACCGTCGCCTGCCCCTTCTCCGTAATGTGGAAGTGCGTTGTATATAGACCTGGGTGATTGAGTGCCCATTGTGAGAATAAACTCCTGCACTCTCTTCTCCGCAGCTCTTGACATTGCATTTGTTTTCCTCTTCTCTCTCTCTCTTATCCGTTGCTTGTGTCTTCTTTCTCCTCTCCGTTGCTTGTGTTTTCTTTCTCTTCTCCGTTGCTTGTGTTGGTGCAAGCAAAGAGCTCCATCTCTGGCATTTGTGATCAAAAGTGTGAATTTGTGTAATTGGTCATTCGACGATATCGAAGCTCTAGGGTAAAATGCGAGTGTTGCATCAAAGTCGAAAGCTTACTACTTCACCCTTCTCTCGCTCCTCGCACCTTTGCAATAGAAGCTTATGTGGAGGGATGGAGATTGAGTTTGTTAAACCAAGCGTTTGGAGCCTTTCTTACAATTTTTAAGGCACCCTAAATGCACTATTTAGTATAGCTGACTTATCTTGATGACTTATCACCTGACCACTTGTAGGTACATAAGACTCTAAATACTAGGATATGACATGGTTTAGGGCCTTGATGTTGCCAATATGCTTTTCTGCAGCGTTGTTATTGTTGCGAAGTCCTTACAGTATTATTGTTAAACACTGTATACAGTATTGCAGTAATTATTGATGGAATTCATTGTAGTGAAACGTCGAAAAACTAGTGTGGGGCAACCTAATTGCACTGTTTAGTGTACTGGATGGGCTTGAAATATTTATTCTAATGTCTTTGCTGTTATGGGTTTTTCAAGGTATGTTGCCTGCCAAGTTGTGACATTTCAAATCTTTTCTATTTTTTGATTTCTTTTTTGAAATGTTGGTGCTATTGTACTAAATGTTGGGTTGTCACAACTGGGTACTCCTGCCTTATTATTGGAAATCCATGTCCAGGTTCCAGCTGGACTGGGCGGTCGCCTCCAAAGCAGGACAGCCTTTGTGGAATCAAATTTGAAAATAGCACTTTTTCACATTTTATAGCCCCAGCCTGTTTTCAGCTGGCGTCGTATTAAGTTAGTTCTTGCAACAGACTGTTTTTTTGTTTCATCATTTGTATCAGAAAATCACTTTCATTTTATTAATGTCTCTGAGGAAACAAGTCGCAATCACAGTAGTGTCCCAGGCACAAAGATTTAGGAAAATTCTGTAGAACTGAGAAAAGTGGTTTTGCAAAAACTGTCATGAGCTCATGATTGTGTCCAAAGCGAATCTAGATTTTAATAAATTTGTAAGCTTTTTACCTTTTTGTTTTCTTTTGTTTTGGTTAATCAAGGGTGGCATAGGTGCCTCAAAGCCAAGCCATACCAAAATAAACCGGCATTTCGAAAGGCCACATCAAAATAAAGTGACGTTTCAAAACAACGTCTTTGTAAAGAAAAAGGTAGTTGTTTGAGTGTTCATAAACTTGCGTCTCCAACCTGTTGCCCCCGATAGGAGTTACCTTTGGTAGAACGATAAGTGAAACCCTGAGTAAAATGATTCTCTCCCAATTTTTCAAAAATACACTTTCCTTCTTCATTTGTTCCAGCCGGTTGTGGCATGTGTGGCCCTTGCATCACAAAGCTGCAATGGTGTGTAGAAGAATCTTTGGGTGGCTTGGGAACTATTGATTAGATACCTCCTTTGCATGTATAAATTGTGCTTTTGTAAATCACAATACTAGCTAGCCCCATTTGATGATACACCAAAATTTTCATATATTATAGGCAAATAATCATTGTAGGTTTGCTATCATTGTGATCTACAACAATTTTTTGTCTAATGTTACAAATCAGTAACTCTGATAAGTCAAAACACAAAGTCTACGAGCTTGTTGTCATCTAAAAGCTTCAACGTGCTTCTAAGCCACTTATCAATGATGTTGTTTTGCAAGGATTTGAATCCATAGTAATTTGCAAATGAGGTAAAGTCAATAAGACATGTCAAAAATTTTGTGGCCCACAACATATGGTGATATTGGTGTAATACCAATGTGCACAATCAAGTTTGGCTTTCGCGTTTGAAGTGCCTATTTGGTGATAACTAGCAAGGTTTGGTTCAAAGAGAAATTGAGCTTAACCAGATTAAAAGTCACCTTTTGATATTGAATTTAGGCAAGTTGTCAACTTAGTTACTTACAATAGTTGCTCCTCATTTGGAAAAGAAAACTTTTACTAGTTTTGGACAGCAAGGAAGGAGGCTTTGCATTAAGAAAAACTGCTTTGAAGGAAGTTTGAGTAGGTACACTACTTTCACCCCTAAGCGTCTTGCTGATTTTTTTGTTGCATTACTCCAATATGAAACCTTCAGCACATTCTCTAAGTTTTTGGAAAGTTGAATAAGTAATCACATAATCTGAACCGGTCATTTTATACCCAACTATAACTCAAATGTAGAACTAATTTGATTTCATATTCAAGTAAATTTGCAAAATTCCCACAGTTGAAAATATCATGTTAGCCAATTTGAGCAGTAGTTCACAATATGGATTTTGGACTTTGATGCAATTTTTTTCCAAAAAAAAGATTTACCAAATGGATGATCCTATGAGATTGTGTTTAGATGTATTTGATGGAAAAAAAACTCCAAAAGATATGGTCATTCAAAGTAATTAGATTCCTTAACTCCTCACTTTTGAGCTACAAAAACCTTGCCCAAATCAAAAAAAAGAAGTGAAACACCATCAAACTTCTCCCTTGTACAATACATGACATGGGAGCATCCATCCCATCCGCTCTCTAAGCCACTCTCTTTGATTCTCTAAAGACATGCTTCTCCTAATTGTTGAAAAAATAGAATATTCTCCATATGCCTTGAGAATCTAGAGCAAAGCAAGCGCTCCAAGGAATGACAAGCCGATTGGAAAATCTTTTTGAACTAACAACTCCTTTTGCACTTGTGTGGCAAACCAAAATTTGAACTCAAAATGCCTTTTTTGTCTACTTTCACACCTCCAAGCACCCCCTTTGGCCATATTGGGCTCTTTAGACGCTTAAGGGTTAAAAAAAGCAAGGCAATATTATGAGTAGAGAGCCTTGCTACTTGTTTTCTAACTACACCAAGCATAATCTCATATTCAATCAATTTCTTCATAGTTGGTCCGGTTAAAGGCTAGGATGTTGTTATGTGCACCAAAACATAGTGGTTTGGTACTCCAACAAACCAAACAAAAGGGCAGAATAATATTGGCAATTTTGCAAGTCTAGAATTATGGATGAGTGAGACAAGTGATAAGGTATTCAATGACTAGTTGATTTCTACCAAGGTAACGGTTCTACTAATCAATACATGCTTAGTAGAGACATCATCAAACTATATATTTCCTCAACAAATTGAAAACCAATAATCTTCACGAACTTTTACTTGTGTTACACAAATTATTTTATGTGTTGCATTCTATGCTAATAATGCAAACTTGTACCAATTCTACCAACTTAGGAAACAAGTGAATTTGGAAGGTGCACTAATAAGGTGGTTTATGACAATTTAAGCTAATGCAATAAATAGTGTGTTGTAATATTTAAATGCTATCTTAAATAGTGTGATTCAAGTGGTTGAAATGTAGAGAAAATTTTGCAAGCACGTATCTCAACTAGAGAGTGAGTTATAGATGGTGCATTAAACAAGCTATGTCACCAAATTGCTTGAATCCTCTTTTTAAACATTTAAATTGGGTTTTTCCCCTCCAAACATAAATTGAATATTCTTACACTTAACCATTGAACGCCTAGGAGGACCAAAAGTGCCCTCACATAATTTCAAAGGCTTGTTTAAGATACTAGGTCTAATTTTTTTAATCTTGCTATAAACTACTGTGAGTGATAGAGTAAACCATCATACTTCATAAAGTGGCCATATTTCCGTGATATATTTTATTCTTGACTTTTTGCCTTGACCTACCCCTAAACTCATGTGGGGTCTTCTAGATTTGGCATGGACATAAATGTCTTGAAAAATAGTGTGATTTCTATTGGATCTCTATAAATTTAATTTGTCAGCAACTTAATTTAATCTAAACTAATTATTAGTATTGGAGCAACTAGTGCTAGGGTGGCCAATTCTTTGCTCTCTTAATGTTAAATGCCAAATAGTTGCCAATTTCAAATGATGATAACTTTTTTTGGCAAAATATAACTCCAATCTGTTTTTGTAACTTTTTTCCGAACATCTGTATACTTATAGTTAAAAAGAGTTTTAATTTATTGAGGGGTGTTATAAATAGTTGATATGATTTTTACATCTTTGTTGGTTTATGATGGCTTGCATTATACAATTATGAAGGCATTCAAGTGGTTCATGCCAGTGGAGTAATGGCAAGGCAAGTCAAATGTTGTACTAGTGCCTCATGAATTTTTGATTGGGTGAAACACCATACGAGGTGTGGTGGCAAGCAGCTTGTAAGCTGCAATCGGTCAATACCCTTGGCAAGCTTCCTTGTGGGTATTTTTTAGAAGCGGGAAATTTGCCAACAATGGTTCAAGCATGTTCTTAACAAGTCATGGCAAATCTCATCGACTGCGCATGTCATTGTTTTCCACATAACAACAATTTGAAGTCTTAAAACTTAATATAAAGAGAAGTACAATCTTCAATAATTTACAAGTATGTGCATTCACATCTAATTTTGCTACTCACAAAAATTGAGATGATTCCTAGGCTTATAGAACTTTGTAAAATCATCAATAGCAACTACCTACCAAAAAATGAGAAATGTCATCACATGTTGTTTGATCAAATGTTATGATCTCCCATCTCCTACAGTCAATAGTTCCCAAAATTTGCAAACCATTTTCTAATTAGGTGCTCCACTATTTCAAGAGTCACTTTTTGTGGATCATCCAACTAACTGAGATACAATACAACAATGTTGTAGGTCTCCCAAAACTCCTTTTTTTTGTTTTTTTTTGTTTGGGTGAAAATGACCTGGGTGCTAAGGGGTTAAACAAACGTTAATTTCCTTTTTAACATTGACATGAAGGGTTTGATACTAGAACTGATCCCTAAGCTAATCCACCGTAAAAGTAGGTTTTGATATTTGAGTTTGAGCTATGGGGCTAACCCTAAGTGGCACCACTCACATGTGTGGTTTGCTTTTGGCCTCTTTTTCATTAAAACGGCTCAATTTTAAAGGCTCAAAATTAAATGACAGTTGATTAAAGCCACGAGAATGGGTTAAAACAAAAAAGGATATGATAAATAGGTTTACCTGCAAGTATTGCTGGAATTGGGCCCTAATTTCGATGTTGCCAGCCTCTTTAGTGAGCAAATCCTGGCTCTTTATATTTCCCACCCGTGACTTTAATTATCCAACTACATTATTTTGCTGGCTTTATCTCAAGGCTCCATTCCAGCTAGCCCCCTCTCCCCCTTTTTATTTAATAGTTCAAAATAGCAAATATTGTTGTAAAGGACCCGCTTTCCACCAGTTATGGACTGTGGAGGCCATCAAAATTTAGGACCGTTTCGACCAAATCTTTAGCATATGTGACTTTAAGAATGGCCTCTAGCACTTGTTAAAATAAGAATACAAAGAAGAATTTTTTTTCTTCTTGCATCTAAAGGCATGGAAGCCAAAAAAATAAGTGCTTATGGGTCACTTTACACTATGAGTCGAGGTCGTGAAAATTTGAGGTGGTTTTAACTAAAACTGTAGCCGAAATGGCCTTAGGAACCATCCCAAATACTGGTTACAATATGAGTAAAATTGAGTCAATCCCCTTATGTGTATAAACCTTAATGCTAAAAAGTTGAGGTCACTAGAGCAAAATTTGCGAATTTCAGGAGAAAATTTATTTAAAAAAAAAGAGACCCAGGAGAGTTGTTGATATTTTCATTCCATTTTATAACGTTCATTCCATTTCATAATGTTGAATGTCTAAAAAATATTTTTGATTCAAATAATCATTTTATGATTAAAAATTTTGACTCTTGCTTTGGGGCCAAAATTCGGCTTTCCATTTTTGAAGGACCCAATTTCTAAAGTTGGGGCCATGTTAGAGTTTTTTTTTTAATAATGAAATATACACTATAATTTGGGTTTAAATCTTTGCTCTAAGGCCTCAAGAATGTTTTTAGAGAATCAACTATTTAGAAGCTAGCATTGGGAGTGTTAGTTGATAGAAACTAGCCTTGACTTGTAATACAAAGTTGCCCTAAATACAAGCTTTGATAGAAACTAGCCTTGACTTGTAATACAAAGTTGCCCTAAATACAAGCTTTGAATCTCCCAAAGAGAAGCAATAAAGAAACATTTCACATGAATTTCAATTTTATCTTGCAGTTTTGATTCTTCAAAGTGATTTTTGTAAACAATGCTTTTGAGACAATTGTGTATTTAACAGAAGCTCTAATGCCACAGATTGTCCTTCCTTTTTATGAATCCAATTCTTGGCTTAGGTTCATTCTTGGATCTTGTCTCTTAATATTTCTTAAAACTTTGACCTTGACTTTCAATCTAATTGTATTGGGGGAGTTTCAATAATCGAAACTAATGAAAAGTGAGGATTGGAACTTACTAAAGTTTTGATACGGGCACGATTCCTAGTGTAAAGCAGTCTTACGGGACCACACATGTGTACATTCATCTAGGCTTTAGATAGAAATCCTTCATTTATTTATGTATTGTGTTATTTTTGTGTAGATTTGGGAATGGAAATTGATATGCATACCACACCTTCTTGACTATCCCACCACACCCCGGGATAAATTTTAGATTTCTACCACCAAAAATCTGAATTTGAGAATTTGGAATTTGGATTTGGACTCAGAGGCCGTGATTTTGGCTAGAATTACAAAAAGGTTCTAATTGAACAACACCCAATGAAAAAACTTATTTTTTTTATAAACAAAAGTAAAAGTTATACTTTTTCCCCGAGCTAAGCTTTTTCATTGGGTGTTGTTCAATTAGAACATTTTTTGTGGTTCTTAACAAAATCCAAGTCTCTGAGTCCAAATCTGAATTCCAAATTCTCAAATTCAACTTTTTGATGGTAGAAATCTAAAATTTACCCTAGGATGTGGTGGGATAGTCAAGAAGGTGTAGTACATATATGAATTCCCTTTGGAAATTCATTTGATAGTGGAATTTATAGCTTTTTGCTCATTTCCAACTAAGTTGTACTAATTTGTTGCAGTAGTTTACCTTGCCCAAAAAATGGCCAACCCTAGATTATGGTTAGTGCTCTTCAACATGCTATTCCTAGGGAAATTTTCTTGGATACATTTGAAGTTTGCAATATTTACAGAGATAACCTTTCTTTTTCAGAACTTACACAAATACCCTTGGACCAATTTTTAGGCATTTATTTGTTGTACTTGTACTTTCTTCATGATCAATGTTGAAAAAGGAAATGTACTGAAACAAAAAAGAAGCAACTTGTGCACAAAGGAAGAAGGAAAATGGCATGCACAGCATGGATTGAAAATTTTGATCCAAAGGTATTTATGTAATTTTTGGAAATGCATAAGTACCTATGTAAATATTTCAAACTGCAGGGGTATCCGTGATATTTTCCCTTGTTTCTATTGGAGCCATCCTCACAAGTGAGACTTCCTCTTTAAGTCTCTAATTTGGTTTTAATTTGAAGACGGAATTCTCTTTGTTTTTCTTTTAAAAATAAAAATAAGATCAAATTTGGAATCCTTGACCCCAAATAAAGGAACACGTCAAATATTTTTGGTATGTGGAAGAAGAAGTTGGTTTTTGTAAGGTCCTACCGGGTATAGTATAGGGACTAGTTTAACCCTTAAAGACCAAGCCATTTTTTCTGTGAAAAACATAGAAAACTGCCACTTTTGGGGAAGCAAGTATAATGGTAAGAAAAACAGTTTTTTACAAAAATTCAACCATAGGATCTTACAGTAGACTACAAGAGGTACACGTGGTAAAAAATTCAGCTCAATTTACACAAAAATGAGTGAGATATTTACATCTGAATTGCGGAAATGAGTTTTTTTTTGCTGCAGTCCAGAAATTTCAGAAGGCTTTGACCACTCTTAGATCAAAAAAATTACTCTACACAAAGTTGAGGTTTGTTTTTCCCATGTAGAAAACCAAGTTAGGTATGTCCAGGAGAATTTTCAAATCA
Source organism: Ulota crispa (assembly GCA_963920765.1). Classification (NCBI taxonomy): domain Eukaryota; kingdom Viridiplantae; phylum Streptophyta; class Bryopsida; order Orthotrichales; family Orthotrichaceae; genus Ulota; species Ulota crispa. The sequence continues at coordinate 17,315,608 of OY987245.1, forward strand.
ATTGGAACTATACAACACATGGGAAAAAATAGTAAGTAAAAAGAAGCAGAGAATGAGTCAAAACACTAAATTGTTAAGAATTTAATTATTAAAATGAAAAATGCAAATCCCAATGGTTAAAATGTTGTGATAAACAATATACATCCTTTGGTTTTTTTTTTTTTTTTTTACAAAATACTAAAAATTGAGTAAAATAAAGGACTTCAAAGTTTATTTTAGAGGAATTTAGAACTGCCTGCAAACAAAAACTCCACATAACTTTCATCTCATCTATCAGAACTAATGATTCAAAACTCCCCACGTCTATATAAGTCTAAAGAATCTATTTCAGATTTTTATTTGAAAAAAATGAAATTTTTAAAGAAGTTTTGGCTGCCCCTCAAACATCATTTTTCATAAATTCATGCATAACTTCTTCATCAAATGTCGGAATGAAGAAAAAATTAGATGCCCATGTAGATCTTTGAATTGCCCACCTTCAATAAAAGTTTTAGAAAATCACAAAAAATAAATTAGCCATAGGTACATGCCCAAAATCCCATTTGTCGCCCAAGGGGACTTTGGTCCTTTAAGGGTTAAGGTAGGCCCTTTCATGAATTGTTGTGGCATTTCAACCCTAAACCCTAAGTGGACTTTTGTCCATGGCCAAGTGCAATTGCAAGTTGCCTCATTTCATGTTTAGTAATAGATGTCTCACATTTCTTTTGAAACAACAATGAAATTATACGCAAAAACAAATCTTATTTATGAATTTGTTTTTATTTTTCTGACACAAATGAAAAAAAACCATTGCAAAAATAAAGTACATAAGCCTCCAACTAAACACAACATGGGAATAGAACAAAAAGAGACGTGACTGGATACAACTAAAAGAGCATAACCAAAAACAAAGCAACCCTCACATGTAAGCCAAAGCATTGGTGTTATAAAGATCTCTTGCACCCCCTTGCCACTTAAATCCCTCTTAACTCTTGCCTTCAAATTTAAATGTTCTTGGTCAAGCCAATATTCCTGCAATTATATCAGCATTTGCTCACATTTAACTCAAAACTAAAGCATGATGTACTTGCATAGAGTTTAAAGCAAGTCATAATACAGAAACGAAAGGGTTCTCTTTTTACAAAATAGATCAAAGCATAGAAAACACAATATTGGTGAAAACAACACACGGCGTGTGAACATGTCATGAGTGAACTTTTTGCAATATTGTCACAAGTAGGGCAGCTCCACCTGTCCTCACAAACTTCATCTTTGGGGAACCAAAATGTTTTTTGTTTGTAGTGCTGACCACTTCTTTTCCTCACTTGTCCAATTAAGTAAATTAACATTCAACCAGTGACAAGTCTCCTTGTTTGCAAAGAATATAGATCTTTCATCACTGATTATTTAACTTATTAATTGTGAAAAAAAAAGATACAAAGAATGTTGCATTTAGGTTGCCTTATCTTGGAAATTACCTCATGACTCAACATATGGTCACTTGAAGGTTCATGCAACTCTCTAAATTCTAAGATTTTCCATGATTTACAACGTGGATGCTAATTGCATCACTCTTGTTGTCAAGACCTTTTGAAAATGGTTTTTGCAATAACTACTGATGACAATTACTATAGCAACAATAAACATTTATATAGTGAAAATTGTCAAGAAATTAGTATGGAGCAATCTAAACTCAATATTCAATGTAATATTTGAAAAAATTGTCATGCACAAGGAAACTTTACAATTTTTACCGTGATAAAAGAGAATATTTTGATAGATCCATGCATTAGTTGCTCTCCTTTTACCCAGAAATCTTTCCACCCTCCTTGTTTTCTTGTACAAGTGGAGATGCTCTTACAATTTATTTAATGTACTATTTTTTTTACCTGCCTTGCTTTGTAGCAAGGCCTTGTGTGTAAGGTTGTACCCCTTTTGTCATCACTTTGGCAATGAATGAGGGCATTGGGGGCACCTTGCCACCATGTTGGAGTTCACATCAGCATGCCAGGGGAATGACTCAAACGTCCCAATCTCTCTTCATGGGTCTTTGCCTTTGCATATGCCCCTAATTTTAGAGGCAGTTGCAAATGGCTGCATTATACCATCAGCACCCAGTCACTGTAAACAAGCCTGCACTAGCACTTGGTGTGCCCGTTTTGCTTGGTGCACTTCACCACAAACGCGAGAAAGTCATATGAAAATTAGGGCTAATTTGCAACATACAAATATCCATGGTTTGTGTAGTTTGTTAACATGCTCAAATTCAAGAGACTCTTTGTTAGGCTATTTAATGGTTGAGTAAAGATTGCAATGACAAGGCGCGGTCAGAGCTTGATGTTTGGTTGACAACAATGGCTTGCAATCAATGTTTGGGAAATTTTTTGCACTTCACCAGCTAAAAACCGGTAATTGGTTTTTTGCCACGGTGTGCCGGATACTTTTCTAAATTTATATTGTAATATACTATGTTTAGAAATTTTAATGATATCTAACCAATTTTTTGTCAATAATTTCAAAACGCAATCAGTTTTTTCTAATTTCATCAGCTAACAATGAACTAGCCGCCAATTTTTCCTGCACATTGCTTGCAATTGAAACTCAAGTTGCAACATTGCAAGGAGAGCAAACAGTTATCCTTTTATTCTTGCTTGCCCAATCCAACTGCCCATTTGGACTCCTGGATTTGCACTCTAGCCTTTGCTATAAGGCAATGGTGAGACCTCTCAAAATTATACAAGCTCTTGATCATTGATGCACCCTCCACATCTGGTTTTGCCAGCTTGTGGTTGTGTGATTGGGTGCAAATGCTCGTAGGGGGTTTCAAAATTTGGGAAAAATGGTTATCTTTAGGCGTTTTTGCAGGATGAAAAAGAAATTACCGTGCAAAATTGTATTTTCTCATGAGTAAGATTAAAAAAATTGGCAAGGCTTTCAAGAAGTGCAATTGTGGGATCTATTACATAAGAAATTGAGCAAAAGGATAAGAAGTCGGCATTAGAACTTGAGAAATGAGACTGCTAAAAGGGGCAAAGAGAGTAACAAATATTCTATGAGAAATCTACCAAGCTCTTGAATTTCTGAATCTATGGTGTGTGACAAATCAGAAATGGCGAATTCGGTTGCCTTTGTGGTGTTACAAGTTGGATGGGCTAAGACCTAATAAGAGTTCTTTATGATTTTTTTTGAATTTCACAAAAATCGTAAAGTGTGTTGATTGTTTGTGGGTGCCATGTTTGCTCAATAGTGTAGCTCAAATACGTTAATCAAACGCATTTGTAGGTCTAAAGTAAAAAAACACAAAGTAAAAAATTTGCCTCTATTTTAGAGTTGGTCAGTTTTGTCTCTTTTTGTGAAAATAGTTTAAGTGATGGTCTTTGAATCTGAAATGAATCTTTTGGTGGTAAATTCCTAAAATCTATTGTGTTATGCGAGGTGAAGGTTTGAGCTTTTCCACATGGGCGAACAATTACCTTTGAACAATGTACCAAGCCCAATATTGCCATCATGAGATAGTTGTAATAATAAATGTCTACATTGTTTAACACGATGTTGAGCATGGTCATGAATTGGCACTTTCTAAACCCATTGTAACATCACCCACAATATTTTCATTCCACATTTCCTCACTTTGCCACTTCAAATCTACGCCAGATTTTGAGAAAAATGGATGAGCGTCATGCTTTCCTTTAGCTATTTAGCGCTAAACGCGTTGTGTAGCTTTAAAATCCAAAAAGTAAATCAATGTGTCGTTGCAAATCAAATCAAATTTCAAAGGCAAAAGAAGCTATATAACATCTTTTGCACTCAAAAGCTACAGCATAGATACCGTAGTGTGACATGGGGTTCGTTTTTTTTTAATTCAAAAATATAAAAGACGAATTTCTAGAAAATGTTAGGAAATAAATATGAAAATTTGTGAAAAATGGGTCATAGATGTGATGAAAAGTTTAGTAATTGTTCTTTGGCAACATAAAATATTTTTAATAAATCTACTGTAGTACATTGCATGTTCACTATTTTTTCACTACCATACTCAAGCATCTTTTCAAATCCAAATCTAGAGCTTTCTCTTCCTAGACAACCTTCAACCGTTACCAATTTAATTAAAACCCGTTAAACCCACTCCACTTTCATGATTGTAAATATTATAAGAAATTAACCATTTTTTGATTGTCCCTTTAAATTTGAAAGGACGCGTTCTTTTGTTCAAATAGAACGTATGACAAAAAGTATAATAATTTTGTACTCATAAAAACAAAATCATCATTATTCCATTTAAACAAAAACAAACCTCTTCATATAAAAGTTATAATTATTTTGTAATTGTAAAAACAAAACCCATGTCACACTACGGTACATGATCATATAGTTTTTTCAAAATTGGTCAAATATTGGAGTGACGAATAAGTGTACGTTTCTTATCCAATCTTGGCTAGAAGTATTTGAAACTCCCAAAAAAGGACTATTCCTCCAAAATGAATAGACCGTTTTTTCCATAATGGTCATTTCTTTCATCCTCTTACTTCCAAAATCTTATATTTTTTCCTTCCAAACCATTGGGACATGGGCTTGTTACCTTTAAATTATCAATTAACAACATATATACAGTGACTCATAAAATTGAGTCAGTGTTTGGATATTTTTCATTAAATAAGCAATATTATCACATGGAGTGAACAATTCAACATGTAAAAAATTGTTTCAAAAAGTAAAAGCTTTATTGATTATTCACATGGAAATTAAAAATAAAATACACATAATACATGGAAGCACTAAATTCTGAAATCAAACCCCTCATTAACTCAATTTTGGACTTGTGTGTCTATACACATTCAAAAATTAATTTACTTGCCCTATGCATAACCAATTGCTTGCATTTTTTGTGGCATGCTCTCATAAAGGTTCTCACACTCAGTGGAAGTGACAGAATGGAAATCTCAAACCCACGCTCTCACAATTCTAAAAGACCCTTTGGACTATTGATTAACAATCGAGCTTCCATTTTAGCGTGACCCATAGGTGTTTTATATGGTTTGGGTTGGGTGATTGAGCATGTCACTTTAAAACATTGAAAAGTTGTTTAAACAATACTCTTTCATTGTTTTTGTTGTATGTTTCAGATTGTTGTCATGTTGAAAAATGACTCTAGATGCATCTATGCCATACTTTGAAAAAACATCATAGGGAGATTAGTCTCTAACACCTCACAACAAACATATTGATTTATTGTACCTTCTATTTTGCAAATCAAACCAAGTCTAATTGCACTTATGCAATCCCAAACTATGTAAAACCTTTTCCTTGTTTCACACTTTTCTTCATTGTTCAATCTATAAGACCCTCTTTGCCTCAATCCCAACATTAGTATTGACCATTTAAGCAGCAATGATTGATTAGAGTCTCATCTCAAAAAGTCACTTGCTTCCAATTTGCAATAGTCTAGTTTCAAGAGATTTGGCAAAATTTAAACAAACTTAAATATTATTTTTAAAAAAAATTGGTTTTTTCTTCTTCACATAAAGCCTTTAAACTTGCAAATTCAATGCACATTGCATTGTCTGAACACTCATTTCATTGTTGTATTGTTGCCTAACTAATTTGAATGGTTTTGGAGCAATAATAAATCTTTTACGTGTCATTACTTTCACACATACCCTCCCTAAATGGTTTAAAATTTTAGTTGATTATCCTTCTACAAAGAGTTTAGTATAAAAAGGTCGTTTCTTTTGGATTCTCTCAACATTAGACTAACTAACAACAACTATTTGGTTCAATTTTTTGTGATTTTCCTGTTCTGTAGCAATGATATTACACTAATTTTATTTATTTTAAATAATCGCCTAATCATGTTATAGAACAATTAAAAGCGCAATATACTATTAGAAAAGGAGTAGAAACACTCATTCCTACTTATAACACTCACAACTAAATTTAAGTTCTATGATATATTGTCATTATAAGGAGGAGATGAAGATATAGACATGCAAGACCAAAAGTGAGTCAATGAGTGACTCTCCTTTGAAATGAAATATCTCAATCACCCTTGCAAATTTTTCATTGAGGTTTCCTTACATTAATAAGTACTTGGATACCTTTAATCTACTCTTTATAAAACTTAAAAATATCTATTTATGCACTTGATATGACAAATTATATTAAGTAACAGTAAACACTGACTCAGTTTTGTGAGTCACTGCACACACACACACACACACACACATATATATATATATATATATATATATACATACATAAACATAGGGAATTGCTAAAGCCACACCCAAATTGCTAACACCACACCCCCAAGGTGTGCTTTGAGCATGAAATGTGAGAATTTAATACTATTTTTTTAAATTTGGATCAAAGGGTTTGTTTCATCTTTATCATTCTAGGGTTACATTCAAAAAAATTGGAGGTGCATGAATTTGAATTAAAAATACAGGACTTTTGAATTACTTGAAACAAAATTATATCAAAAAAATTAGCAATGGTGTAGTAAAAGTTCAATAAATTTTTGAATTTGTTCTTCTTTCTTTCAAGAAGGTGGTAATGCCATGATTGAATGAGTGATGAACCACTTGATTACAAAAAGTTAGCATTAAATTCTCAAATTACATGCTCATAGGGGTGTGGCATTAGCAATTTTGGGTGTGCCTTTAGCAATTCCATCTATCTATCTATCTATCTATCTATCTATCTATCTATCTATCTATCTATCTATCTATCTATCTATCTATCTATCTATCTATCTATCTATCTATCTATCTATCTATCTATCTATCTATCTATCTATCTATCTATCTATCTATCTATCTATCTATCTATCTATCTATCTATCTATCTATCTAGGGAATTACATAAGTCACACCCATGTAATCATGTATTTTGCAAATTTGATGCTATTTTTTTGGTCGAGTGGTTCATCTATCTATCTATCTATCTATCTATCTAGGGAATTACATAAGTCACACCCATGTAATCATGTATTTTGCAAATTTGATGCTATTTTTTTGGTCGAGTGGTTCATCTATCTATCTATCTATCTATCTATCTAGGGAATTACATAAGTCACACCCATGTAATCATGTATTTTGCAAATTTGATGCTATTTTTTTGGTCGAGTGGTTCATCATTTGTTCAATTAAGACATTGGCACCTTCTTGAAAAGAAAGAAAAACAATTGCAATTTTTTGTTGAACTTTTATTGCACCGTTGCCATTTTTTTGATGTATTTTTGCTTTAAATATTTCAAGTGTTAGCAATTCCCTATATGTATATGTATATATACATATACATATATACATATACATATACACATACATATACATATAGAAATTTGATTTTGAAACTTAACACTACGTGCCAAATCTACTAAATGTCAATTACATGTCTGGAGAAGTTAAGGTAGAGAGTCCCAAACATGTTCTGGTGCTAAAAGAATTTGCTTTGACATAAAGTTTCATAATGGAGTTATAGATATTTAGTGAATAAAATGCTTATAGAGTATTATGTCATTCCAAATTCAGAAATTCATAACCAACTCCCAAAAATATTCAAACACATGTATGAAGAGAAATTTCTATGCAAATTTTGTTTTTATTTTCAAGAAAAGATCATTAAAAGTATTTCAAGGTTTATATCCGTCCAAAAAAGGCAAACTCAAATTCCAACCTTACATAGTGACAGGATTGAGGGCACACTTCCACATGAGGCCATTTTCCGCAAAACCCATCAAAAGCAAATAGTGGAGCATTATGGCCGTAACATCAAAGTGTGGCTTATTGGCAATAGAAAAACTAAGAAACTTGGCAACAACAATTCAAAGATGAAGCTTGTTTCTTTAAGCATTTTTTATCAACAAAATTGATATATTGAAATCAACACAATGCAAAAGATCACCACTCTTTTATGTAACCTCCTATAACAAGGTACTAAGGGCCATTTCACATTCTAACCAAACAAGTTGAGAGGATGTGAGATTGAGTGATCAAACTTTGTTAAGAGGCCAAAGAAAGGAGCTGAAAATAGGCAATAAAATATTGTTTTTGACACTTTTGGCTGCTCTTAGTATGAAGCCTCCAAAGGCCAAGTCCAAAGGTTAAACTCTTGGCAATGAACTTTCATGGCCTCTTAATTTGAAAAATCATAGTGTGAAGTAGTGTTTTTGTTTGGGGCAATAAATTGCCAGATTATTGTTATTATTTTTTGAAGAGCCTAAAATTAGCACTAGAGCCAGTGAAAACACTAAGTGTGATTTGCCAAAATTCACCTGCTTTTGCCCCCCTTTTTCACATGTCACGCCACAATCATTTGCTTTAGATGTCTTTTTGCACTAAAAAGCTTGGGATTGCATGTGGACTTCACCAAAAAATAATTGAAAGAAGCCAGATTTGCACCCAAAAAAAAGGCAATTGCCAAACTAGCACCAAATACAAAATTCCAATTTAAACACACTATGAAGCCTCCAAAGGTCTATTCCAAAATCCAATATCATAACATTTATTAGACCTTCCAAAGCTAACAACCAAGATCTTGTTGTCTTTTGATTATTTTATGAGAAGATTTGACTACCTCTCAACCATAGTTTGGGTCTCCATTTTTGCTTGACCCAAACTTTTCTTGAGAGGACGTCGTTTTGGATGAAAATTTGATGTCATGGGGGTGCGGGACTTTGGACTTTAACCTCTAATGTGAAGGGTTGAGAGGCCAAACTCTTGATTTCTTGCAATTTGATTGGTGAAAATTGAAGATCTCTTAACCTTTGACCATAGTGTGAAGCAACCCTAAAAATCTCAATTTTTGTTCCAAATGGGGCTTGTAACATACCATCAAACAAGGTACTATCTAGACTCAAGAGTTGTCTACCAATGTACCTTGAACTGTACAATCCATCTCATTTGGATAAGAAATCTACCTACGAGACTTTGGACTTCGGACCTTGTTAACCCCTAATCAAGCACCCGGAGTTGTTTTAGGGTTTAGGAGAAAGTGGGGGGGGATGTTAATGGCCACCAGAGCTTGGAAAATTACATTTAGAAAAAGTGACTGTAGGATTTGAAAAAGAACTACCTTCTTTGTTGGTGGGAACCAGTCACAACTGTTTTCACCATACAAATCAAGAGAAAAAGTGAGATCAAGTTGTGATACCCAACAACAAGATCTTGTTGCTAGGGCATTTAAGGATTAAGAAGATTGATGGCAGTTTGTTGTAAATTTCTTAAGCACATTTTATATATCTTTAACATCACTGGCAATCCTAATCCTTTACGAGTTTCCTTTGTAATCCCATGGAAGTGACTTGGGTTTCTTTTTTGAGCAAAAAATTGCTCAAAAGAGAGACAATCATTTTTCTTGATTTTTTTGGCAATGTGTTTGTCCTTTTGCAATGTGCAATGGATAAGATTGCTCAATTACTCCACAGTCTTGAGAAAATATCATTGTTTTTGGATGAATGTGGATTATTTTGATGGAGTAATGAATTTTCATCCATGTTTTGTATACAACATCCGTGTCCATGGATGTAAATAGCTCCACTACTAGTAAGGATTTCTTTTTTGCATTATCCAAATTAGATGGCTTGATTTATTGCACATATGTCAATGTGGGGTTAGGATGAAAAAGCTTTGAATTTTTACCGGCTAGAAAATGTAAAACTTTAAATATTTACTATCAAGAGACTGGATTTAAAATTTGAAATTTATATTGATTCAAAGATCTTGCTTTAATCTAGAACTACGCAAGAGGATACAATTGAACAACATAAAAATAGGGGACTAATTATTACTATTACTCTTGTTTATAAAAAGAGCTAAGCTTTTTCACTTTCACCTCAGATTAATGTATGTGCAATAAAACGCTCCAAATCAAATAAATATAAATAGGCCTAGAAGTGTTCTAATACTTTACCAACTCCGATAAACAACTTTGTGTCTTTGCCAGCTTGGCCAGCACATGCAAGTCTGACCTGAAATACCGCCCCCCGTGCTGGTTGTGGGAGTCGCTGCTGTGATAAGCTGTGAGTACAGGTGTCATACGATGATTGGGAGGTTAACTTTTTATTTTAATTTCCGGAAACAGGTCACAGCTATAGGTGTCCAATGTCAGCTTGTTTTAAAGAAAGCATGATCCGAGGGTCATGTTTACATATCTGACTTGATGTATATCTGCAAATAATACTGGGCCATGTGCATGACATGAGGCAAGTCCCATGTGACCCTGACACGTGGAGAGGCCGGACTGGTTGTTTAGATGGTAGTTGGGCACATGAAGGGGGGTATGTTAAGAATAAAATTTGCAAATTTTGGATTGAGGTAGGAGGCTCTACAATCGACCATGTTCTAAATGCGTTCCCTATTTAAGAACAAGTGGCATGTTCCTTCAGGTATCTATTACTATCCTTAATGAGTTAGGTGAACTTAAATGATTAGTTTATGTATCTCATATTTTATTTCATGAAAAATGACTTTCAAGTAGTTTTTGAGGAAAATGGGGTCTTTATTAATATTTCTTTGTTATGAACAACGTTCTAGGGGAAGGAAAAACCAAATATTTGGAAAATGGAATGTGCCATATTTATCTTTATCATAAGGCATCAAACGTCTATATAGTACACAAAATTCAAAATTCTCTATTAACACAAAGAACTTGAAATCTTCTATCATAAAGCATTGGGCATCTGTGTGTCATATAAATTTGATATTCAAAAAGGGAGGGAAGAGAAAGGTAAGAAAAAAGAGGGTGAAAAGCCACATGATTTGAGAGGGGAGGAGAGGAAAAGGCATGGAAGGGGGAGGTATAAGGGCATCCTCATTTTAGAGCTTGCATTAGGCTCAATTAATGGCAATTATCGAGTTTTGTTGCATGGCCTCATCCGACGCTGGTAGCAAAGTGGCTCCTTTGATCCAATGCGTACATATGTAGTGTGATTATAAACTTTGGTTCTGTCATACTTTGTTAGGTGTTTATGACACAATTTCTATTTCTGGCTTGCAAAGTAGTCATCATTGCTTTGACAGCAATATACAGAGGAATTTGCAGGACTCTTCAAGAACACTGAAACTATCGGGTGTAGGCTAGGTTTTGTTGTCCCCTTCAAGATCATGTTCACTTGCAAGGTGCATTGGACCAGGTTTGCAGTTCTCCACCATGAGAGTACCGAAGTAGGGGTATCAACCTAGCTAGATTGAGGATGCTCTAAGTCATTGGAAATTGAGAGAGCGTGAAGAACATGAAAAGGTAGGAAAGGGTAGAATGAAAAAGGAAGGTAGAGAGTGGAACATGGTGGACAAGGAGTATGAAGAAAGAAAAAAAGCAAAAAAGCAAACGAGACGGTACAAAACAAGGGGAAGGAATAAATTAATATTGGCAAATCTTGAATATACATGATCATGGTGATTGAGAGATGTTTTGATATCACGCATATCCTCTAACCCCTAAAGGACCAAGCCCCCTTTTGGGGGACAAATGGGATTTTGGGCATGTATCTATGGCTAAACTGTTTTGCATGATCTTTGAAATTTTTATGGAAGATGGGGAATTCAAATATCTATGTGAGCATCTAATTTTTTCTTCATTCTGACATTTATTGAAGAAGTTAAAAATGAAGTTCAAGGAAAAGGTCCAGATTGGGCAGCCCAAAATTTTCTTAAAATTTGTCTTTTATTTTTATATATATATATATATATATATATATATATATATATATATGAAATAGGTTCTTTAGACCTCATGAATGAAAATTGAATGATTCAAAGCTGCCACTTATATATAAGTCTAAAGAACCTATTTCATTTTTTATTTTTTTAAAATGCAATTTTTAAGAAATTTTTGGGCTGCCTAATCTCGACCTTTTTTCAAAATTTCATATTTAACTTCTTCAATAAATGTCAAAAGGAAGAAAAATTAGATGCCCATGTAGATCTTTGAATTCTCCATCTTCTAGAAAAATTTCAAAAAATTACTCAAAGTAATTTAGCCATAGGTACATGCCCAAAATCTCATTTGTCCCTTGAGGGGACAGTTGGTCTTTTAGGGGTTAAAACTAAATTGTGCAAGCTTAGGTTAGTCAAACCCCTATTGTTGATCTCCTTCAAATTTGTAAGTGTCATGAGATCAACAAAAACTTTATATTCTTTTTGTTTTATGGTGTGGATTTTGTTTTTTAACCTTGAATTGTCCAAAATTAGAATGATATGACATACAAAGAAAGCATTCCTCAAAAGCTTGAAGAAGTATTTGAACACAATGCTTATAATGTGTAGGGCAAGGGCTTCCCGTAATGGCATTCTCACGTTTAAGTCATTAGGAATAAGGACAAAGCTTGAGTAGCTAATGGCTCAAATGTGAGATTGCTTGTGCCTAAGGCCCTTAGCTTGCATCAACATTGCTTGAACAAAATATTGTCACATGTGATAGGACTAATTTTACACATTGGGATACTCCTCTGTAATTTTTGGTTATGTTTGGCTGCATAATTTACATGCTCAAGGAAGGTAGGTAGGGTTATTAAGTATAGAGCAACCAAAAATGCAAAAGGATTTGGTTTGAGCAATGTTTTACGCAAGTCTCTTAGTTTCCTCTCAATTTTGATGCAATTTGAAAAAAATTATGGATTTTTCTAGGAATATTTTTTTGTTTACACGAAATAAACGGTATAAATATTCAAGGTGCTACTTATAAGTGTACCCAAAATGGACCTTGAATACTCATGTTTACATAACATTCAGTAGCACTAGTAAAGGCTGCCCTCCATCCAAGAGAATGGTGTGGAATATTCCACACCATTCCATCCACTTGGATGAAATGGTGTGGAACATTTCACACCCTTCTTTAGCTATGGGGACACTTGGTTGAATTTGTCAGAGTTTATGAAAGGGAGGCTTAGTTCAGTACACACGTCAAGGGGGTCAGACGTGTCATAAATTTTAAAATAAAAAATAAAAAATATTTTATTTTATTTTACTTATTAAGATGAAGTTCGTGGATGATACCTAAAGAGAGGGAAAGGCAGCCTCTCTTCAGGCTACTGAATGTTATGTAGAAGGCATGTATTTCATGAAGAATCTGTTTAGGTCAATTTTGCAAATAATGCAGTTAGTGTGCGTACCTTCTTGACAACGGTTTTAAATTCCCCATATTAGTTTAATATTTTTGCTATATGATGAAATAGCTGGCACATGTGATTGTAACGGGGACCATGCTAATCCGCCCGGTTCATGCATCCCAAGCCAGGCTATTAGGTGGATGTGACATGAAGTCATCTATAAAAAATAAAAGTAAAAATTCAATATATTTACACTTGGTCCCGGTAAAATTAACTAAAATAAAAAAGCAAACTAAAGAGAAGCAAAAGATAAAAGAAAAAAAATGAAAAGTAAAGATAAGCAAAGCAAAGCTAGAAAAGGTAAAGTAAACAGATGACAACAAATGTCAAAACATATTTTTTGGAATTATAATACAAGATATCATAAACCAACAAATCTGTGGTCAAAAATGTTAAATAATTGTTAATTATGAATGTTGATAAAAAAAATTGGTAAATAATCATTGCAATGTGTTTTCATAACTTTTATCCTAAAACCTTCATGCTTGTAGTTACATAAAGTTTTAAATATTGAGGGGTGCTATGCACAATTGATGTGGTTGTTAGGTCTTTGATGTTTTGTGTTATCTTGCACTATTTGAAACATAAAGGTGAAAACAAGGTTAGATGTTGAAGTAACAAAGATAGCCAACAATTTCAAAAATGTTGCGAGTATTAAATTTGATTGCCAAATAATTCTAACCAAATCATGATCAAGGAATTGCCTTTCGAAGAGGGTTGGAAGGGGATTAACATAATCGTATAGTGGACAAATAAATGCAAACATGTTTTGTTTCAATTATAATATCTAAAAAGTCATGGTTTAGTTTTCCTTCTAATTAATATCACTTTATATAACATCAAAGTCTTGACTACCGGTACCTCTTGGTCCTCACATAGGAAAACACTATTATTACATTTAGTATTGTGGAACATATATTATAAGATTAATTTCATGCTAGCTATATAGAGTCATTTAAATTCAAATGGAGAAAATTTAAATTTCTTTCTCCATTTTATTTTGGGAAGAACAAAAATGGATATGTACAAGGGATTTGGACCTAAGAATGGGCGCCTTCCTCCAAAGATATGGGAATTTTGGGAACACTTCCACAACACTTCCACATAGGCAATTTGCAACAATATGACATGGCATTAGGGCGACCATGTCAGATATTAATATGTAATTAATTTTTTGGGAAAAAAACTTTTTTTTGACTCTATATATATTTTTTATTTTCTGATAATCAGCAATGGCTGGTTCCCATCATTGGGAACATCCAAACTCACAGTCCTTTCTTGGGCCCAAATCCCTTGTAATGATATGTTTTGTGAACTTCAGAGCTGTTCGATTCAATAATCTCTAAAGTCCTACATGGCTTATTGACCCAAGAAATATGGGCTAGCAATTTGATGAGAAGAGCTAAGCTTAACCCCTAAAGGACCATGGCCTTTATTTTGTCAAAAGACATGCAAAACTGCCACCTCTATGGCAAAGAGTAAAAAAGTTTGAAAATTGGTCTTTTGCATATCTAACCGTACAATCTTGTACTAGACTACTATAAGAATGTGTCGCACAAAACACAAGAACTTTGACCATACAGGTTGGAAGATATTTGCATTTAAAAAGTAAAAAACAGCTTTTTTTGCACCTTGCATGACTATATTATTTAACTTTGAACATTTTTAACTTAAAACTTTTGCACCACAGAGGTTGGAATTCTATTTTTGCATGGTGGGAAGTTGAGTTGGTAATCTTGGGAAAATTAAAATAACAAAAAATAATTAATTTTCATTCTTTAAGAAAAACATTAGGTAGAAGAAGGTATGAGATTGAACAAAAACTTAAATTGCTAATAACCCTGCTATGGAATTGAAATGCAATAATCCCAACAGTTAGATTGTTCTAAAAAGCAAACTTCACCCTCTCCAACAGTTTTTTTTTGAAAAAATGTTATACTTGCATTCAAAATGAGGTTTATAAGTTATTTTTTCAAGAAGATGCTTGAGTTGCCCCAAAAACAAGATTGTCCATAACTTTCTCATAACTAGTCCAAATGGAATGAATCAAAGCTTCAGATTTAGACAAAGATATATTCTATGAGAAAAGTGAACTATTTTTTTTTTCAAATTTTCATAAGAATTGTTTTTGCTGCTTGGAGTCCCCAAATTTGTGCTTATTTGGGCATAACTTTTGCTCCCTGGCATCAATTGGAATAAAAATTAGACGCTCACATAGATCTTTGAATTCCCCATCTTCAATAAAATTTTCAAAAAATTATGCAAAGTAATTTGACCATAGGTACATGCCCAAAATCTCATTTATCCATTGAACAGACAGTTAATCCTTTAGGGGTTAAATTTTATTATGTCTCATTTTCATTTTTTACTTTTGATAACCAATTTGCAAATTCGTAACCACATTTGTAACTTACTACTAAGTTATAGATGATGTAAGATCAAATTGTCTTGATTGAGAATGCGCTAGTTAATTGGTATATTAAAGCCCAAATACATTTGTATGAATAAATTCCATACTAGTTTATATATGTACAGCTTTGCAAAAGTTATGCAACATTTAACTAATATTGGACAATAAGTCCAAAATATATAAAATCTATGCTGTAAGGTGAAGAGAAACTATAAATTTTTGTTAATCTATGAGGATCAAAAGATTTTAAACAAAAGGTTATAATTAGTAATTGGAAAGTTTAGTTCCACAAGATTTAAATGACATCACAATCCCTAGATCACCATGACCGTGTAGTCCCAATTTGATTGTAAAAGCCTAAACCCTACCTAAAAGCAATTGACTCAAATAACATGCAAACCATCTAATCAAAAGCCAACCCTCCCCTTGCCGTCCTTGCCCTCCCCTCTTTGCTCTTGCCTCCACTACCTTCTTGGTTGCTTGGTGTAATGCACATACATATTTGTGGGGACAAGGGTGGAAAAGCTTAGATTTTTTACACTCACAAAAAATATAAGGTTTTAGATATTTACCATCAAGAAATTGAATTTTGAAATTTTGAATTCACAATTAAATTTAGAGACCTTGATTAGTCTAAAACCACATAAGAAGATACAACTGCACAACACCAAAATAGGGGGCAAATTATTATTTTTAACCTTGTTTGTAAAAAAATAGCTAAATTTTTCACCCTATCTCCCACAAATACGTATGTGTTGTACAAAAAGTCAAGAAGGGAAGGGGGGAAAGAGCAAGGAGGGGAGGGCAAGAGGAGCAAAGGGAGGGCTGGTTTTGGATTGGTGAATTTCACCCGGGTGCACATATAACAAACACCAAGTGTACATATATCAATCCCCCAAATGTACCATAATATTCATAATTCTTAGTTCTTTATATGCACAATTTTCTTGGACATGGGAGCTTAAAAAACGAGCAGAAAAACTTTAATTTGATTTCCATTGAATGTTTTGATAAGCAAGAGTCAAGGTTAAGGTTTATGATCACTAGAAAATCACCAGTTTTTTTGATAGTGCACATTAGCATGTGTTTTTTTTAAGCTTTGACACAATTAACTAAATCATGTCGTAAAAAGCTAATCATTGTTATAATGAATAAACTCAAAATCATGCCTCTAATAAATATAGAAATTGAGATATAGGTGAGGTAAGTACATGATCTCCTAGAAAAATCGAGAGAAAAATACATCATTTGTATATACAACAGAGGAAAGTATTGCATCAACATTGTTTTCGTGAACCGCTATGTAAATCTAATTACATATTTGTTACCCCTAAAGTTTTATGACTATGTTTCACCAAATAACACTTAGAATGAGTTGTTTTAAATTGCAAAAGCAAAAAAAAAGTTGAAAATGAAATTTTGGTGTAATTCTCCATAGGATCTAGTAGTATACCACTTCATTATGATGTAGTAAAAAGATGAAAGATTTTTATAGCATAAATTGCAAGATTATAAGGTTTGAAGCAAGAAATAGTTTTTTTGGGGCATTCAAATTTTAAGCAACTTTAATTTGGGGTGGCTTTTGCACCAATTAATATCATTTTTTGCTTGTCATTTTTTTGATGGGCTTGGACAGAGAGCTGGTTATATGCTTAAATTTTTCTATAACATCTTGAATTGGAGAACACATACTAAAAATTTGGAATAGAAAACAAGCTTCTAGAAAATTCTCATACAAAGCCATTTTTTCAACAATTTTTGACTTTCACATACAATAATCTTTTCAAAATGTGAACAATGGAGCTTTAGATTTCAGCTTGCTTTAGAGAAAGGAAGAAAAAAAAGTGAATTGACCAAACATTGTGACTTTGACAAGCTTGATCAAAATATAGCCACTTCTACCAAAAATGAGGTAAATGGCAATAAATAAATAAAATTGCCTTTATATATTGAGGTTGAGTTAAGGTCCGACAAGGGAATAGCTTTGCCCCTCAACCTTTGGGCAAGATCCCAAATTTTAGATGCAATGTAGATAAATGTACCCATGCCTATTCCATCATAACTTTCTTTTTACAAATAAAAATGGTTTGAAAACTATTGTATTAGAAAGCTACTCCTTGGGCACATATCCTCTAAATTTATAGTGGAAATTTATTTATTACTTCATAAGTACTAGCCTGCCCAAAAATGCTATGTTACCAAAAAACATGAACTGTTTGGTTAACCTTTAAAAACCACACACATTTTTCAGAAAATCCACTAGAATCAAGTGTGGTAAACCTAGATGTGCAATGGAATCAAATATGGACCCAATTTAAATAATCCAACCATAAAAACAAAAAGAACTCCTTGTTTATTGTAAAGTATCAAGATTTCAACAACAATCTTCCATTGGAGGTGAAAATTTATAATGATTGAGTGAGATGTAGGTGGAAAATTTATAGTTTTTCATACTTGTGTGGTTTTGGATGTTAATGCTTCATGCAAGCTTTACTTGAGAAGAGCCTTATATTCCTAGAAAGCAATGTTTCCCACCTTTCCAATAAGACTAGTTTCACACAAAATGGATAAAATAGCAATTATTGAGTGTAGCTAAGTAAACAAAAAGGGTAAAAGATCCCATTTTATGTGCTATCCTTGAAAAGTTCTACAAAAAATTTGATAAATGTCATGGAAAACTCAATCATTGAAAACAATCAAGAATTGGCCTTAATAACCCTTGAGCGCCTAGCCCATGTTCACTAAAATCCAGACCTATACAAACTCATTCCAACTAAATTGTTACCAAAAACAAGATTGACCATGTTGATAGGGAGTGGAGACAAGCCCCAAGGTACAAGAGAAATGACAAATGTTTTGACTATGCCAATCAAAAGATTATAGCAATGAAAGAGGATTTTTTTTATTCAAAGCAACTAGAATTTGGTCGTTGGGGCACTTAGGGGTTAATCCCTAAAGGACCAAGCCTTTTTTTTGCCAAAATCATTGAAAAAATTGTCACTTCTAGGGGATGAATAAGAAGGTAGATTTTTTTTGTTTTGTTTTTTGAAAATCCAACTGTGGGATCTTGGCTTAGACTAGAAGATATACTCATGGGAAAAAAATCATGTCATTCTACATGGAGAGGAGGGAGATATTTACATCTGAAGTGAAGGGAAAAGGTTTTTTTCCTTGTTGTCAGTAAATTTCAAAAGCTTTTGACCTCTCTTACATGAAAAAATTGCTCTACCCAAAATTGTGCTTTAATTTTTCCATGTAGAAGATCAAGTTAGGTATATGTGGGAGAGTTTTCAAATCAATTGGAAGTATACAACACATGGGAAAAAAATAGTAAGTAAAAAGAAGTAGAGAATGAGTCAAAACTCGAAATTGTTATGAATTTAATTGTTGAGATGAAAAATGCAAATGTCAACGGTTATAATGTTGTGATAAACAATCTAGTTCATTTTCTTTAATAATTTTTCCAGAATATTGAAAATAGAGTAAAATAAAGGACTTCAAAGTTTATTTTAGAATATAGAATCCATAAGTGCCTGCAAACAAAAACTCCTCATAACTTTCATCTCATTGATTGAAAATGAATGATTCAAAGCTTCCCACATATTAAAAAAAATCTAATGAACCAATTCCAAATTTTTATTTTAAAAATAGAAAATTTTAAAGAAGTTTTTTGGGTTGCCTAAAGTGCCTCTCCTCCCCTAGTTTTAATAAATTCATGCATAACTTCTTTGTCAAATATCATAATGAAGAAAAAATTAGATATCCACATAGTTCTTTGTATTTCCCACCTTCAATAAAAGTTCCAAAAAATCACACTAAGTAGCTTATCTAAAGGTACATGCCCAAAATCCCATTTGTCCCCCAAAGGGACAATGGTCCTTTTGGGCTTAAATGAAAGATGACAAATTCTAAAAATGAAATGGCATCACCATTTCAATAGATCTTCAAATACTACAATTATATTGCTACAATATAAAGAAACAATACAAGCATATTTCTTAGGCAATTTGAAATTTTGTAGGATTGCACAATTGAAATGTGGCATTATTTTTGGATATTTAATATATAGTGTTGTTGCCTTGATCTATCTTTCAAAAAAAAATGGATACATATTTTGAGGCCATGTTGTATAAACACCATTATTTATCAACTCACCTGCCCAATTCCATTGTTGTTTTTTCAATTGAATATAAAATTCTTGTGATCACAAGCTTTCTACAAGAAAAATTTCCAAATTGTTCAGCAATCTTACTCTATAGGCCAAAAACCACTTTATAACCAAAATATGGTTTGGGTCTCTAAAGGGTTAAAACTTACAAAGCATTGAGAGATACTTGCAAAGCATTAGAAGGTATGTCTAATCAAATAATATATGCAAAAACAATGGGTGGTACATGCATATGTTCAAGCACATAAAATTGTATGTAATTCCATGAATGGTCTGGTCCCTATATAGTTAACCCCTGAGCCCCCACATTGAGATCAAGAAAATGAGGCCAAAGGGACCATGCTAGAAAAATTTGTACGCTCCGAGATGGGAACTTAGATCAGGGAGGATTCACTGCTAAAATGGCAAAAAAGATGCTTGATGCACCCGGAATTTGCAGAACTTCTGACCGCACCCTTTTGGAGATTATAATAGTCAAAGTATAGTTGACTATGTGGCAACCGGTCACTTTTGGAGGAGTCCGTGGCTATGGATGCAAAAGTTCATGTCTTAGACGAGGCTTCTTTTGATGAAATTTAGGCAAGGGGTGCAATTTACAAGTATCTTGCTTGCTGCCAAATTTAGTGATGTTCTAACATTTGCAAGGTGCTTTTTTAGAGGCCCAAAGTTGCAAGGCTCACACGGCATAGTGGATGATAGACGGGGTACAGGTAAGGCTTTGACCTCCACAAGGGCACGGCTCCTAGTGGTATAGGTGCAAAACCCTTCCCTAGTCTAAGCCATGCGTGCCAAAGCACCCCTAACGGTATGGAACCAGCCATAGCCGGTGGTCTCTATTCTTGCACCTAAACCCTAAACCGCATAAAATGAAGTTCTAGCATACTATTGTCATACTTGACTTGCGCAATCCATGCTTATACAAGTGGTGAAACCCCCATTGCCTATTATGTGACATGAGAGTGGTACCGTACCCTAAACCCAAGTACAATTCTGGGACGGTACACCCATGATTTGGACTCCATTTCCTGCAAAACCTGATCTTGGGAGGCCAGAATTTGGCCTTTGGGGCACTCACAGGGTTAACTCCTAAGCACCAAGGCCATTTCCACCAATCAAGATTTTGGGAGACCTACAATTTTGATGTATTGTATCTTAGTCAATTGGATGGTCCACAAAAAATGATCATTGAAAATATTGGAACACCTACTTAGAGAATAGCTTGCAAAGTTTGGAAACAATTGGCTATGGGAGATGGGAGATCATAACATTTGATCCAACAACATCTGATGATAAAATCTTATTTTTTGGTAGGAGGTTGCTATTTGATGATTTTTACAAAATTAAATAAGTCCTTGATTCATCTCAAATTTTGTGAGCACCAAGATTAGATTTGAATGAACACACTTGCAAATTATTGAAGATTGAACTTCTTTTTATGTCAAGTTTTAAGTCTCCAAACTTGTATTGCACGGAAAACAATGATCGGCACAATTGGAGAAGGTTGCCACGATAAGGATTTAGAATAGGTTTGAACCCTTGCCAACCGATTTCTCGCTACCACAATGCACACACAAGGAAGCTTGCAAGGAATATTAATCACTTGCATCTTGTAAAATGTTGTTTGCCACCACGCCCTGTATGGTGTTTCATTGAATCAAATCTCTTGAGGCACTTGTACAACATTTGGCTTGCCTTGCCAATAGTTCATTGGAATGAACAACTTGAATGCTTTCATAATAGTAGTTTGTAGCAAGATCAAGAAATTAGGTCTAGTGCCTCAAACAAGCCTTTGAAATCATGCAAGGACACTTTTAGTCTTCTAGGCGTTCATGGGTTAACCCTTTAAGGACCATGTAACCATATTTTGGTCGCTAGGAGTAGTTTTTGGCCTATATATCAAAATTGCTCAACAATTTGGAAATTGGTCTTGAAGTATGCTTGTGATCACAAGAATTTTTTATCCATCTAAAAAAATAACAATGGAATCAGGTATGTGAGTTGACAAATAATGGTGTTTATACGGCATGGCTTCAAAATACATATCCATTTTTTGTCAAAGATGGATCAAAGCAACAACACAATACATCAAGTATGCAAGAAGAATGTCAAACTTCAATTATACAATCTTAAAAAAATTCAAATTGCTTAAGAAATATGCTTGTATTGTTTTCCTATACGGTAGCAGTATAATTGTAGTGTTTAAAGATATACTAAAATGGTGTTGTCATTTCATTTTAAAAAATTGACATTCTACATTTAAGGCCAATTCTTGATTGTTTTCACCAGTTGGATTTTCCATAACAATTATCAAATTTCCTGGAGAGAATTTTAAGGGTAGTCAAGAAAGTGGAATAATTGACCCTTTTGGTCCACTTAGTTGCACTTTGTGATTGCTGTTTTTGTTTATTTTGAGTGAAACTAGTCTTATTAGAAAGGTGGGAACCTTGGCTTTCTAGAAATGTAAGGCTCTTTTCAATCAAAGCTTGCATGAAGCGTTAACATCCAAAACCACACAAGCATGAAAAACTAAAGATTCTCCACGTAGGACTCACTCAATCATTATAATATTTTACCTCCAACGGTAGATCTAGCTGAAATTTTGGTATGTAACAACAAACAAGGTGTCCTCCCCATTTGTATGGTTGGATTGTTCAAATTGGGTCCATATCTAATTCAATTGCACATGTGCATTTGTCATCCTTGGTTTTAGTGGGTTTTCTGAAAATGGGTGTGGTCCTTAAAGGGTTAAATACTTCATTCCACCTTGAAACCTACCACACATTTTCTCCCTACTTGCATGAGAATGATTGACAAATCTTTTGTTTGACAATATGAGAATATACTTTACCAACTTCGATAAAGTCTAAAATCTTTGCCAACTCTGAGTGCGCATGGAAGTCCACCCCTTGGCACTCTATTGGTCGTAAAAAGAGGGTTAATGGATTTCCATGTTTTCTTAAGTTTACTAAAAAAAAATTAAGAGATTAAAAATTCAAAATAAATCAAACCTTTTCAAATACATAACATTCAGTAGCATTAGTAAAGGCTGTCCTCCCTCCAAGAGAATGGTGTGGAATATTCCACATCCTTATTTAACTATGGGGACACTTGACTGAATTTATCAGAGTTTATGAAAGGGAGGCTTAGTTCAGTGCACACACGTTGAGGGAGACAGATGTGTCAAAAAATATTTATAAAAAAAATTTATTTTTATTTTTTGTTTTTTATTTTTTACTTTTTTATCAAGATGAAGTTTGTGGATGATACTTGAAGAGAGGGAAAGGCAGCCTCTCTTCACGCTACTGAATGTTATGTATCCAGTCTCATTTCGCTGCTGTTTTTTGTTTTTGTTTTTTTTCCTCCTGAACTTTTGTTGAGAAAAAAAAGCTACGTATCTTTCAAAGATCAGCAGAAGAATCCTTTCTTAATCATGTCAGTGTTGACATTAGGGGGTCTCAAAGTTTGTACAAAACAATCATGTTTCACGCAGATTTTATCATGGAAATTTTATTAATTGTGAGGGTACTTACAGGTAATACAAAATATAACAAGAACTTGATAACTAGGCCTCAAGCAAGGTATTTTTTGGTTTTGTGACCAATGGATATGTTGCATTCTTTAAACATGGTTTGTAGCTTGCTGGCTCCACCCCATGTTTGGTTGGAGTTGAAGGTGGCTTCTATGTATGGATTTTTGCAACATCGTCGCTATTAATAATGGGATTAAGGAGAAGTTGGCACAATCAACTATTTTGACAATGCATTTGAATTTATCTCATCATAAAATGATAGCATCAATTCTCGATTTGATAAGAATATTATGAAAGCCTAGGCTATAATGCAATTTTTAGTATTGCACTCTAGCCTTTTTTGAAACATTTTCCCCCTTTTTTTCTATAGGCTTTTTTTTTGGGATTTTAATTGCCCAAAAAAAAAAACCCTAGCCTCAAGGATTTGATTGATCTGATTTTAGTGTGTTGCTGTGAGGCTAGATCTTTTGAGAGTGTTAAAAGCAAAAGGTACTTGTTTTTGCCATATTTGTATTCTTTTTTAAATCAAAAAATTTGCAACATGGACCAAATTTGCTACATTTAATTGATCAACATTTCTAGTATACTTATAATCATCATTATATACATGGTATTTCTAGGATATTGATGTTGCCACTCCCTTTTTGATAATGCCACGATCCCCCTATTTTACATCATTCAATTCTTAATCATTTTTGGAGACAATTTATATTAAAAAAAAGACTTATGTATCAAATCAAGTGATTTTTTTGGGTATTTTTCAATAAACTGCAATTGTAATTTTTGATAAAAAAAAGATAATAGAATGTTGTCTTTTCTTATAAATTTTTTTGACTGCAGTTTATCATTTAGAAAAACACCAACAAAACATAACTTGGTTTGATATATATTTAAGTATAAAATTCTTTTAAAAATTGTCCGCATAAACGACCAAGAATTGAACAATGATGTAAAATAAGGGGCGGCATTATCAAAAGGGGAGGTGGTAGTATCAAGACCCTATTTCTAAGATACTTTTGCTTTTAACGCATTGGAGTGTGCAAAGAGTCACAAATTCTTCCATGCATGCAACTACACATGAGCTCAACTTGCAATTGCTTGCATGGCAAAGCACGCAACTCTTTGCACTCTTTGTAATACAAAATGAATCTAAAAATGTTCAATCAATGACATATACTTCAAATTTGTCAATGTGGGGTTAGGCTATAAAATATGAACTTTTCTTACAAATAGATAAATGTACTCATTTTCCCCTTATTTTGGCATTGCTTAATTATATCCTCCTTTGGGATTCTAAATTAACTTAGGATATGTAAATTCAAATTTCCAAATTTAACCTATGGATAAAACATAAGCTCTCACCTTTTTGGCAAGTAAAAAGATCACGGCTTTCAATATGTTGGATGTAAGAAAGCCGTTTTCATTTGTTTAAAAAAAGTGATAATGAAGATGTGGATCATAGCTAAAAGTTGCCATATTGAATGCACTCATATTTTTAAGTACCCAAAATTGTGAGAAAATTCACAAAGCCAATGTTTGGCCCCATGTTACCCTTCTTGTCACTTCCATGAGGACAACACACAATGCTAGCTTATGAAACTTTTGATCTTAATATCAAATTGTGTGTCATTCTAATACACCATTGTTGCAAACAATGTTCATGTTAGCAGCACTTTTGGCTACAATGACTTTTGGCCACAACGACTAGCCCATAGTGTAAATGATAACTCCTAAAGGCCCAAGCCCCCCTTCTTTTTGTAAAAGAAACTGTCACTTTCAAGGTAATGAGTAGAAATTATAGATTTTTTCCTAGAGTATGCAAGATATTTGACGGAAAAGAATTAGCTCATTTTAGATATGAGGAGTGAGATATTAACATTTAAAGTGACAAAAAAAGCTTTTCTTTTTCTTGCCCAAGAGTTTCAGAAGCCTTTGACCACTCACATAGCAAAAAAACTGCTCCACACAATGTTGAGGTTTAATTTTTCCATGTAACTGACCAAGTTAATTATATATTAGGGAAATTTCAAATGAATTGGAGGAGTACAACAAACTTCAAAAAATCTTGGAATGCCATAAGGTCGCAAAATTTGTAATTACACTAGGCAAAATTGGAGGATTTTTGGAAAATTCAAAAATTAGAATTACACTAATCCAAATGGTGACAACCTAGGAATCTTAGCCCATTACAACTTGGAAAAAAACAAGTCAAAAAACAAATACACAACCTGCTCAAAAAAATAAAGTACCAAATTTTACAAGGGGCAAAAGGAATGAAGAATTGGGAGTTCCTTAAGACGATCTCCTTCCACTACACTCCCCTTTGCCCAAATGTCCACACCTTGTGCCCAAAAGGGCTTACCCTTTTTGGAGTCAACATCACTTACAAAGGAGAGGCCTTGCCCAAATTGCCCCTCCTCTAGTTTTGATAAATTCTTGCAAAACTTCTTTGTTGAACATCAAAATGAAGAAAAAATAAATACTCATGTAGGCCTTTGAATTCCCCACCTTCAATAAAAGTTTCAAAAAATCATGCAAACTAGTTTACCTATAGGTACATGCCCAAAACCCCACTTCACCTTTGAGGGGCCAATTGGGTCTTTAGGGGTTAAGGACATTTTATTGCACTATTTTGAAAACACCTTCTTACCTTCAGGTCTTTTTGGGCAGCCATACTTTGACACTCTTAATTATGAATAAAAATGTTCCACACCTTGCTCTTCTAAGAGATCTCTTTAGAATTATTGTCCTTATTATGAAAATACTTAAAATTTTATGACTATTATAGCAAAATCAATTGTAATAGAAACAAACTTCATGGAAAAACTAGTATGTGTTTTATGCTTATGTTTAAAGAAATGATATAAATTAGTTAATAAAGATACATGCAGCATGTGTTTGGATTTGAAAATGTTGCCTTCAAAAGGACTACCACAGCTTCAAATTCAAATTTTTTTTTGGGTTAACTTTAGAGAGTTATTCAGCATGAATTAATTTGAACCATGTTTCAAACTTGGTTTTAGTCACACTTGTAATTGACATTTAACCCCTAAATGCCCAAGGGTGTTGTTCTTGGTTTTGGAAGACAATTTTGAAGTTTTTGAATTATTCTTGTAAGATCATTAGTAAACACCAAAATAAAATTGTAACTGTAGAATCTTGAACTTCAAGGCTTCTAGATGACGCTACTTAAAAGAATCCAAAACGGCCACGCGGAATTTAAGATGTGTGATTGAATGTGGATGAGTATGAAAAAATTTGCTTTTTTTTGGAGCTGCCCAAAACTTCTAATGCAAATTGGCAATTTTTGGATACAAAATTGGGAAACCTTAGGATACTTTAGTGTTTATTGTTGTTACTTGAAAACTAATGTCCCCCCTTCCAAATCCAAGACCACAATTTCACAAATGAGCCTACAATGCAATAGTCAAAGCACCACCACCCAATACAAAGAATGTTTTTAATTTCTTCTATTGACCATAAATTATTATGGATGAAAGAAAATTCAATGGTGAAAAAATTCTAATTTCTATGACAAAGATTTTCCATGTGAAATTAATCCAAAAGCACTTTTAGATTTTAATAGATGAAAAAAATTGAATAAAAGGGCCCTTGCTGCCCAAGGGAGTGCCCAAGGGAAATGTTCACTTCTTTCTCAACTTGATGCCTATCTTTTAATGATGCAACTTGTCATAGGCTCTGTGACACTATTCACAACACTATTCATGACACAAAATGTATACTTGTAGTTTAGCTTCCACAAAAACAATTACTTTAGCTTCCACCAAAAAAAATTGGAATAAGATATGAAAGAAATTAAAATTGAACGCTGAAGCTAACTTCAACCCCCAATTTTTCCAAAAAAAACTTTGGGGAAATTACAAATAGGGGCATGAAAACGTAAAATATTACAAATAGGGGCGCATTTTCAAAATAATTACAAATAGGGGCACAGTTTCAAAAAAATTGTAATTTTTTGTAATTTTTGTTTTGTTTGGACATTCTGTGATTTAGACACATCACATTAAGTGTTAGCTAATTTCTAAAAACTCAAAGATCTCTCCAAATCAAGCCTAAATAAAGAAATTTTAGTAAAAGAGATGGCAATTTTTGGAAACTTTTAAGTTTTTTGGAAGTTAACTAACATTTATGTGATGCATCTAAATTAACCAATGTCCAAACCAAAACCATTTTACAAAAAATCCTTTAAAAAAAAAACCATGCCCCTATTTGTAATTATTTTGAAACTGTGCCTCTATCTGTAATATTTTACGTTTTCATGCCCTTATTTGTAATTTCCCCAAAAACTTTAAAATCAATCAAATCTGTACGTACAATAGGGTTTCAAAGTTTCTTGTAAATTTTTGAACACCAAAACGTGGTGCCTTGGGCATTTGGGGATTAAATGAAATTTCATTGCTAGACTTTGGAATGGCTTTTTTGAGGATTGATTGATCTATATTAAAAAAACCCAAAGTATAAGATGACAAAACAGTTTAAACCTATAAACACGTTATTCTTAGCTTATTTCACAAAACAAATAAGCACATGAAAAATCAAGAGGATGTCAACCTTGCTATTGGTGAATTTTAATCCTCAACACATGAGAACTGAAAGAGAATGTGGTTAAACTTACTACTTATCAACTACACATCTTAACAAACTGTTGTTATACTATTGTTTTTAGGGAAAATTTCATGGATACCCTTGAAGTTTGCAATATTTACATAGATATCCTCACATTTTCAGAAATTACACAAATATTCCTGGACCATAATCTTTAGGCATTTATTTATTGTGCTTGTACTTCCTTCATGACCAATGTTGATTAACCCTTAAACAATCGGAAGGCCATTTGCAACCAATACAATATGGGATATTTTTCTTGTATTTGGAATGAATCCACACCTCTACTAAATTTGTGACCAACAAAGAAGTTGGAGAATAGATCAATGCGGTTCTAGTGAGCTACTTGAGATCCCAAATTAATTTTTTTTATTGGTAGCAAATGACAATTATACGTCAACATATATACTATTCCCTATGGTTGTTTAAGGGTTAAGGAATGTAATGAAACAAAAAAGAAGCAACATGCTCACAAAGGAAGAAGGGAAGTGACATGCACAACAAACAAACACCTGCAAATTTTGATCCAAGATCCAAGGGTATTTGTGTAATTTCAGAAAAAGCAGGCATATCTATGTAAACATTGCAAACTTCAGGGGTATCCATGAAATTCCCCCTTAATTTTAGTACCCACAAGTAGTACTTATGATGCTGAATGGTTATCAACAAGAGAACAAGTTACCTTAATCACCCAAAATGATAAGAAACGATGCACAACTCAATGTTTAATTCAACGTCATTCCTTCATTTCTATTAGATTTATGGACACTGACCTTACCCCTTCATGTGTAATAATAGTTATGGTGATTCCAATGTCATATTTTTTTGAAGAATATTGAACTCCTGAATTTGGGAGGTTTTGCATCAAAGGCTATAAGAAAATCCTTCAATAATTTCTCCTTCTAAAATCCAAAGCTAACAATGACAATGACATGTTCTAGATTTTATTTTATAAACACAAGTGTCTATAACAGGATGTGATGTGAAGAGATATCATTACCCAAAAGGAAACACAAAAGACTTGACCCTTAAACATCCCATTGGGATACTAGATATGGTGCCATATAATTGACATTTGTTACAAACAAGAAGTTTTAATGTAAGATCTCAAATGGCTCGCTAGAATTGCATTGACCTATATTCCAACTTCTTTGTTGATCTCAAATGATCTCAATAAAAGTGCGGATCCATTCCAAATACAAGAAATACACCTAGCCGCAGGAGGACGTTCAAGGTTAAATATTCACTCCCAAGCACACGCAATCCTTGTATATCAACAACCCCAGACATAATTTTCATAATAAGCTCCAGTAGCAAAAAGAAAAAAGAAAAAAACACTACGAATGTACTAAAAAAATCCAAATCCAACACTCAGAATCCTTGCTATTTGTAACTATAAAAAATAATTTGGGCATCTGTTTTTCTAAGTTTAACCACACACACTGTCGAAATCTGAAACCCACTGTTACTATAAACAAAACTTCAGCTAACTTAACAAGAGAAACGGTTGCAGCAATGCTGCTTACCAAACTCTATCATATTACAACGAGAAACGAATGTACAAAAAAACCAAGACTCGGTCGAGAATCTCCTATTACCATAAAAACTCAGCAAAAGCAATGCTCAACCCCATCCTTAGCAAACTCTAAACATCTTCAAGTACCACGAAAAGGTGTCGGTTTTATGACTATTTGCAAAAATATTATGGTATGCAAAAAGACCGACTGTTTTGGTGTCGTGATGGGAGCTATGCCGGAGTGGCGATGGCGGACTTGGACTCCGGCCATAGCTGGTACCAGCCAGCCCAAGCAGAGGCGAGGCCACTGAGGCCCAACGTAACAGTGTGCGACACAAACGGATTGGGATCGATAACAGCCAAAGCAATGAAGAGGTCAGACGTTTTGGCAACGATGGACATGACGGACATGACTCTCTGCACCTTGATGGCAGCCAGTTGCGCCTTCAACCGCTTCCCTTGCTTGGAATCCTCGGCATGTTTTGACAGCTCCCGCTTCAACGCCACCTCCGTCGTCATCCCCCGTTTGATCACGATCACGTCCACGGTGATGAGAAAGACGTACCACACGCTCTCCCCGAACGCCGAGATGTACATGGTCCTGGACGCGACGTCGGCGTTGAGCACGCCCATCTTCGACAGCCACGTGAAGTGGTCGAACAGCCAGTACACCATCTCCCCGCCCGTGCCGAAGATGGTGAGCAGCTGGATTGTGAGGTCCGGGAACTGCGCCGTGCGCAGAGCATTGAACCCCGCCAGAGATTTCCCCGTTCGAAACGCCTTCCGACTCATGCCCGCCGCCACCTCCAAATTCTTGTACCGCCCTGCCAGCACGGGACTCCTCCCTTCCACGCTGTAGTGGCCTAACTTGCCGACGTATTGCAGCGTCTTCACCACCTTGTCAATTCCGTCTCTCTTCGCCAGAAAAATCACCAATTTATCGAACGTGTCCATCCTTACCCTAATCTTCAACCCCAATGCACGACGCTCCTTATCTCAACCGATTCGGGACACCAATCGCGGCGGCTTCTCTCACAACGACGAACAGCAGCAGCTAATCGTCATGTCAGCTCGCAACCCTAACATGGCAGACACAATTCCAAAACCCGGGATGCAAATCTGCTACTCCAAGAAGTGCCGAATTCGGGAACCAATTGCTTGACTCAATCAAAGCAGAACGATGAGCAGCAGCTGTGAAGTTCGAAATTCGGAACCGGGATTCGTGTCCAGACAGACAGCTAGGGTTTGAATCTTCGCATTCCGGGCATGAGAGTGAGGCCAATTGGAACTTCGAATTGGCTCGGGGCTTCGAGAGCGCGCTGTTCAGGACTCGTCTTGTGCCCGTTCCTCGCAAATGTAAGCTTGGCTTCGCAATGGCTGTAGTTTAATCTGGAAGTGCATTCACCGATTCTGGCGTTAGGGGAGGTGTGAGAAGACGAAATTGGAGAGTGCGTTGCGGACAAGTGAGGGAATCTACTGCGGAAAAGCTGGAGCTGTGAGAATGGGAGTGCGTGGGGCCGCAGCTGGAGCCGGAGCTGGAGCTGGTCTGTGGAAGAGGGGCCCTCTGGAGTCAAGGGTCCCGAAGCCATCTCAGCAGAAATGGATATGGCTAAGGTGGGCCCGGGCTACTGGGCTGAGGACTGGCGTGCGTATGTGACTGGTCAGCGGGACACGTGGCGTTTGAGGGGGGCTTTGTCCACTTGGAGCCTGAATGAAAAGCTTGTGGCGAAGAGTAGACATCCGGAAAGTAATGATCGGGAAGGACCAGGTTTCAATACAAAGTTAGCTGGTTGAAATGGTCAAGATCATAACATTGTTCATCTTCACTGGAGGGTTCCCTTTTGCTCCCTAATAAGGTAGGAGCACCCAATTGCAACACTAGTCGTTCTCTGACATCTAAAGTTAAACCTAAAGTAAAGTAGACATATTTGCACCCAAACAAGACACAAATGTACTCAAGTCAAACACGCAAGTTGACATAAAGGAATAGAAATTGTGTAGGTGGCAGTTTTTGATTGGATGTGACATGCAAATGACATGGTCTTATTGTTGTCGCTTTTTCAAGGGTCTAGTGTTTACAATAGGTAAGTCTAGGGAGTTGTCTTCAACAATTCATAATTTATTCATATGATCTCAAAAAATTCCAAAAACAATTTTCCTTGCATCTGTATCCATTTCCTAACAAGCCCATGCCATCAGATTCTCAGAAGACCCTCCCAATTACCACATCTGAGGTAAGTGTCACATTTGGGTGCTTCTACCTCATGAGGATCCCCCAACGAATCCAAACCTCAAGCTCTGGCCTTCCTCCAATTAGCTTTGCTAAAATATAACTATATGCTCCCCCAGGTATATAGGGGGGAATATCCCTCCACCTAGGGGGGGAGCAAAAGCAACGGGTGAACAATGTTATGATATCAGTTGAAACTGAAGGTGCATGAAAAGTAACTTAATTGATTTTTGAAAAGGGAATTGATATAGGCACACCTTGGGTTTGTCATTTGCACACCCCCCATCGGGAAATTTTCAGATTTGTACCCTCAAACGTTTACCATCACAAAGTTGAATATGAAAATTTTGAGTTTAGATTTGGACTTAGATACCTTGATTTTGTCTAGAACCGTAAAGGAAGTTAAAATTGAACAACACCCAATGAAAAAGCTTAGCTTTTTCTACAAATAAAAGTAAATATAATAATAAGTCTCCTATCTAAGCTTTTTCACTAGGTGTTGTTCAATTGTAACCTCCTTTATGGTTCTAGATTAAATCAAGGTCTCTTTGTCCAAATCTAAATTCAAAATCTTCAAATTCAGCTTTTTGATGGTAAAAATTTGAATTTTTTTCCGATGGGGGGTGTGCATATATCAAATCCAAGGTGTGCCCATATCAATTTCCTTTGAAAATCCTAATTAGAATACAGGGAAAATGTCATGGATACCTTTGAAGTTTGTCATATTTACATAGACACCTCTAGTTTTTCATAACGTTTATTAAACCTTCCAATCTAATGGCTAAGAATTTGTTAATTTTTGATTGTTTATGAAATAAATTGACAGCCACTTGACCACAGTGTGGGTTGCTCAATCCAAACTTTTTCTAGGAGGTCATCCCTTTAGTTGAAAAAGTGATATCATGTAAACAACATGCTTTGGACTTTGACTTCTATTGTGAAGGGTTGAGAGCATTGTCTTTTCTAAGTGGCAAATAGTACTTTGTTGTCCTCTAGAGGAAAGCCATTACAATGGATTTGGGCCAAAGAAAAGGCTGTGAGTTCAGATCTTCCCAATGTTGGGAACCAGCCACTGCTAGTCGTAAAAAAAAGTAAAAAAAAGAAAATTAAGAAAAAAATGTATAAAAAGTATAAAAAATTAAAGAAAAGCTTTTTTCCAAAAAAAACAATTAAATAATAATATCTGACATGGTTGCCCTAATGTCATGTCATAGTGTTGCAAATTGCCTATGTGGAAGTGTTGTGAAAGTGTTCCCAAAGTTCCCATGGTTTTAGGGGAAGGGGCCATTCTTGGGGTCCAAATCCCTTGTTGAGAACCAATGTTTAAATCCTTGACAAATTTTTGCCAAATTCTTACTTGAATCAGGGCCTAGCAATCATAACACTAGAAATTTTGGGTGAGAAAGTGGATGAATTTGTCAAGTGCCTACTTGAGCATACATTTGCTAGAATACAGATTAAAAACACCAATATTAATGTATTATATGGATGAATGTGCATTTAAAAAAAAATACTCTATCCATTTCTATCCAATTTTTCCTTGCTTGCAAGCATTGTTGGGCCTATGTTGAGCGACTAGTGATACAATAGAATTAAAGGCTAAAGAGAACTCAATGACCAAAGTTTTCAAAGCTAGCAAAATTTTGCCAGGAAGAAAACCACTAATTGAGAGGCCAAAATCTTGGTTTCTAGCAATGTGATTGGTGGAAATTGACACCCTCTGATTGGCAGATATTGACAAGATTTGATTGGTGGAAATTAACGGCCTCTTGACTTTTGGCCATAGTGTGAAGTAGGGGTTTTTTTTTTTTTTTGGTTTTGGATCGGCAGCTTCTCAAGCCATATGGTAATTTTTAATGGTGTAGATATGGCCCCATGAGATTTTTTTAAAGTGCAAAATTAGGTTGCAAGCAATTACACTTTGAGATTGTTGATTGTGATCAAATTTTCCTAAAATCAAAAACTTGTATTACAAGAATGAATTGTATGAAAATGTGCATTATGAAACCAATTTTTTTTAACAAAAGAAACATCATCTCAAAGAAACTTAAGGACAGCTTGATATTCAAAAGATATGGCTCTACATGGTGTGAAGATCATGTTGTTTTCTATCTAAATTCCTAGCCTAGCTAGTTGACTGACTACAAACAACAACATATTCTTTTTTTCTAATGCATGGCATGCATTTAGATTTGAAATGTTGAGTGACATCTAGCTCTATGACATTGTTTTTTCTTAATTTTATTTTGTATAGACTTGTAGTTCGATTTTTTTTGTAGTACAGTATTTGGTTTTTAAAAGCCTAAGAAAAAAACCCTAGTGTGAAGCATTGTTTTTTTTATTGGCAAATTTTTGCCTAAATTTGACCTTGAAATACTTATGGCTACCACTACACTAAGAAACTAGGCTCAAAAAGTGGATGAAATTGCTAGGTGCCTCCTTAAGCAAACATACAGTTTGCCAACTTTTGGATGAAAATAGCTTACATGAGTAAATTTGTTGGATGAACGTGCACACATCATTCATTCCTTCCAACATTAGCCAAATTTTCTTTACTTGAGCGCTTTCTAGGGTGCTAGTCGCTCTAAGGTAGGAGCTCCCAATTGCAACACTCGCCATTCTGTGATATCTAAAATTAAATCTAAAAAGTAGACACTATTGTACCTGAACAAGACAAGAATGCACCCAAATCAGTTACGCAAGTTGACATAAGAGAATAGAAATTGTGTAGGTGGTAGGTTTTGATTGGATGTGACATGCTCTTTTTGTTGTCATGACATTGTTACAATACAAGATCAAGAGTCGACATTCCTTTCCTATTTTGAGATCATAACCTAATGTAGAAACAAACACTAAGAGACACAAAGGTGACATTGAAAGTATTCCATTGTATTAAGCAAAATGTCAAGTGATGAACAAACCTCTTCACTTGGTTTAAGAAAGAAAGAGGAAAGGTAACCAACCTCTAACCAATGTAACCGTCATTACAAATTAGTTCGTAACATTATCCCTCTTCTTAGGTAGAGTTTTCTTACGGTTTGGTGCCGGCGCCCCATGGTGCTTCTTATGAAACTTTGCCACCGCTAGTGGTGCATTCTCTAAATTTGCCGCCGGCTCCCAAGAATTCTTTTTTGGTCCGTAGTCCTCTCAAGAGACTAGATGTTGCAATCTTCTTCCCCGATTAAAAACCCGTGAATTAAGAACTTTGTGGACTTCCCATTCAACATTTCCATCAGGAGTGGTAATTGGTGGGGGTGGTAATTGACGTCGTCCCGGAATGGAATCATGACGATATCTTTCAAACAAGGAGACATGGAACACATCATGAATCTGCAATGTTTTTGATAATTGTAAGCAATAAACAACATTGGAGAGTTTAGCAATTATTATAAATGGTTCCAAAAACTTTGGGACCAGTTTCCGAGACGGCTCCGTTGTTGTTATATTATGGTACCAAAGAAGAACCTTGTCGCCTATTTGAAATGTTGGTTATAATTGTACCCCGCAATCATAATTGCGTTTGGCGTCCTCCCCTGCAATTTTTATTATGACCTTAAGTTCTTTGTGAACTTGTTGTAAGTGTTGCACTTGGTCTTCCGCCGCAGGCACTGTAGATGTGGTTGGTGTAGAAACCAAAAATGCCAGATGATAATCATAAGTGATATAGAAAAGAGAGAACCCTGTTGCAGAATGATTTGCGTTGTTATACGCAAATTCCGCTATTGGGAGGAGATCGGCCCAATCATCTTGCCGGGTTGTAGTGAAAGTTCAAAGAAATTGCTCAAGCACTTGATTTACCCTTTTGGTTTCCCTGTCCGCTTGAGGATGAAAAGCCGTGGTTGGAGATTGCCGAATCTTAAGGAGTTCGCAAAGTCTTCTCATGAACTTAGAAACAAAAACTGGCCCACAATCCAAAATTACCTCCTCCGGTATGCCGTGAAGCTTCCAAATATTATGTAGATATAATGAAGCGGTCTTGTTGGAGATAGCCGTTTCTTTTATAGGAATAAAGTGGCCTAGTTTTGTGTTTTTATCGACCACCACCATGATAGAGTCATATCCACTGCTATTTGATAATTTTACTATGAAATCGGTAGAAATTCTTTTTCACGGTGCATGATCGGCCGGAATAGGTTGCACTAGTCCATATCTAGGATGGTGAGTTGATTTCAACCGTTGACACAAGTCACATTCCTCAACGTACCGGTGAATATAGCGGCGTAATGTGGGCCAATAAAAAATTTGGGTAATCAAATCCAAAATTTTAGTTTTCCTTTGGTGTCCCGCGGCTGGTGCATCATGCCGAAATCGCAAAATTTGCCGCTTGAATTCCTCATTGTCTGGTACATATATCAAATCCTTAAAGCAAAGGATTCCATCATCCAACGTGTATCCTTGAAGTCGTCGGCGTATATCTCAGGGAGGTTGCTTGGAATTGTCTTTGAAAAATGACAATAGTGGTTGTAGTGTGGCATCCTCTTGCAACACTGTTTTAAGTTGTTCTATAATTTGTACATCCACCCATACTGGTTCATGAGACTCAAGCGCAGCCAATCGCAGTAAGGGTCAATTCTCTTTATTTTGTCCTTCGGTGACATCCACTTGTCTAGAAAGAGTATCTGCCCTTCCATTTAACGATTCCGCCCGGTGGTGAATTTCAAAATTAAAAGCAGATAGGAATTCAGACCATCGAGCTTGGCATCGGCTTAATTGTTTTGTAGTAAAAAAATACTCCAAATTTTTATGGTATGAGTATACTCGAGTTTGATGCGGTGATCCTTCCAAATATATCCGCTAGTCTTGAAACGCCAAAATTATACTTAAGAGCTCCTTATCATAGATATTATAATTTTATTCTGCTAGAGACATCTTTGAACTACGGAACGCACAAGGGTGGAGATGCTCATCATTCCCGTGCTGCAAAAGAATAGCTCCTGTTGCCACATTGGATGCGTCCGCCTCTACAATGAAGGGTCTTTCAAAATTAGGGTGGAGCAATACCGGTGCTTGGAAAAATCTTGATCGAAATTCCATGAAAACCTGGTCCACTTCTATGATCCATTCAAATTTTTTATCTTTTTTTGTCAGCATGATAAGGGGAACGGCAATCCTAGAATAATCACATATAAAACTCCAATAAAAATTGGCAAAGCCAAAGAATGCTTGCACTTCCTTTACGGTTTTTGGTGTGGGCCAATCCTTAATGGTTTAAACCTTGTCCTGGCACATTTCCAACCTTTTAGCATACACCACCGTTCCTAAAAACTCAACAGATTGACAATGAAACTGACACTTTGATTCCTTGGCATAAAGTCCATGTTTCTTCAATCGTTGAAGAACTTCTTGCACGACTCGTACATGTTCTTCCAGATCTTTTGAAAAAATGAGGATGTTGTCCAAATATATTATTACGGAAATGTTCAATAGATCTCCAAAGATCTCCTGCATGTAAGATTGAAATTTGGCAGGCGCATTGATTAATCCAAAATGCATCACTAAATACTCGAACAACCCATACTGGGTTTTGAATGTCGTTTTGAACTCATGTTCCAATGCCATCCACACTCGGTGATACGCCTGTCTTATATTCAGCTTAGTGAAAATCTTTGCTCCCACCAACCGGTCTGTGAGCTCTGGAATAAGAGGTAACGAGTAGCAATTTTGGATTGTGACTTTATTCAAATTTCGATAATTTGCGCAAACTCTGATGGAACCATCTTTCTTCTTGGCAAATACAATTGGTGCTGATATCGGGGATTTGGATTGTCGAATCCATCTCTTCCCCAAATTTTCCTCTAAATACTTGCAAAGCTCTTCTAATTCCGCCGGTGATGTAGGTCGGAGACCAGTATTTTGTGGCTCTTGGCCCTCCTTGAATTCAATCTTCATGTCGGCCACGCCGTGTTTTGGCAATTCATTTGATGCATGCTCACTAAAAGTTCCATTCAAGTCGCGGTATTCCTCTGGAATTGAAGAATTCTTTGTACTAGAAAGACTCACCTCGGAAATATCAAGTGCATAAATCTCCGCATCCTTCGCCAAAAAACGAAAAGCGGCCGCTGACACAAAGGAGTGCATTGGGGCAATTAAGTTTCTTGTAACGGGCCCGGTACCTTTCAT
>OY987245.1:17353490-17444887 GCA_963920765.1 Ulota crispa
GCAAGGCCCGCGGCCCCTCCTTCTTTGCTAATTTCTTTTTTGATTCTTCCTTCGTGAACTTTGTTTTGTGAATGCAGTGCACTCGCAGTAATCCCACCATCCATTGACCGTCACCAAGCATCATTCCCAACTCCGGAATGGAGGCTCGTTATTGCAGGCATTGTACAATTTGCTCTACAATACGCTGAGTTGAACATTACACTTCTTTGTGACCAACAAATAGTTGGGTCGTGACAAATCAACCAAGGGATGCCCAAAATAAATGGGTATCTTTCTGTGTTGGTGATATCCGCCACCAACTTCTCACGATGACTCCCAATTACAAGTTCAACCACCGCTTCGTGTGTAATAAGCCCGGAATTAATCATTCGGCCATCAATCACCCGGACTTCTCTTGGTGCTCCCTTGAGTTTTATGATTGCATTGCACTTCTCAGCAAACCTAGGATGCATAAAGATTCCTGTGGCTCCTGAGTCTACTAGGGTGGAGGCCGCCATGAAGTTGATTGTGGCATTCAATGTTATATGGGCCTCTGGATCCAAGGTAGCTCGTAGAGACAATGGAGTCAATACATTTTCTGGATCCTCGTGGATCACTAGAAGTTCCTTCCATTGTAAACCTTGCTCATGATCAAGCTCATCATCCCCCCGTTGTGTGCTTGTGTTTTGCTTCGGGATTGTAGCCGCCGTCGTCTGGACAATGCCCGGGTATTGAATCCTCCCACTCAGTCCTGGGCTTCCTCTTTTCCCGAGGCTGTTTCTTCTATCTTCATGGTAGCCAAAATTGAAAGTGGCATAGAAGGATTTGTGAGGCACTTAGCTCTAATATGTCCTAGTTTGTCGCAACCCCAATATTGCCCTTGGTGTTGATACTCTAGCCGTTCCGCTGCCGTTTTTGTCAAAGCTTGCGTGGCTCGAGTCGCGCCAAACTCTATAGGCACTGGGCCCGAATTTGCTTGAGGCGTCGCACTTGAATCACGGAAAGGAGCAGTTGGAACTCTAATATTTTGGAAATCAGATTGTACCTGCCGATTTTGCCGTCGGCCCTATAGCCTCTCATCAATGGGACACCATTGCCATTCAATCTTAAAGTCTTAGTGGTTAGGTCTCTGCGGTGGTTATGGAATCCAAGATCTCATCTTTGAGTCCTCCTTGAAATCGAGCCACCAAACTAGCTTCATTCCATTTGACTTGAGTGACATATTTATTAAACGTAGAAATATATAATGCCGCCGAACCGGTTTGCCTAAACCGACCTAAACGGTTTTCTGCATTATCTTGTCTATCCAAGTCACCGTAAATCCCAATAATGGATTTTCGGAAAGTATCATAGTCCGTCAACAGCTCATGATCATGTCCTTCATCAAGAGCTTGCAAAAGTGGCATCGTCCAATTTTGTGCAGCCCTTGTCATATATGAAAGAGCATAAGCGACTTTATCGGCATCAGAATTATAAGTGCGTGGCTTACCTCGGAAAACCAATCGCAATTGTGCAAGCTACTGGTACATCTCGTTACCCTTCTTTCTGAAAAACTTATCCGGTTCCCCTACTTTTGATTCCTTGATATAAAATCCATCATCTCGAGGCTCTTCCATTCTTTTTGGTGCTCGCCCTTCTTCCCCGGATGTGGATGACGCTACTAGTCCTAGTCTCAACATCGCATGCTCTAAAAGTTCTTGCACCAAGTGGGAAATCGCCGCTTGAAACACATTTTGAATTTGTTGTTGTATGAATTAGGCCAACTCCGACCCCACCCATTCGGCATTGTAAGCCCTTGCGGATCTCTGGCTACGTGCTTACAATCCATGGTAGCTCAACCTAACTTCACAACACGACTTCTCCAACCTTCTTCACTCACCACAATTTTGCCATTGTAGACAAGCATTGTTGAAACTTGCAACATGATTTACTTGATGCAAGTATTTCCTAATCTTAACCTTATTTCATTTATGCCTCTACTCTTCTTTCTTTCCTTATCACTACCAATTAATTGGCCGTTTCTTACCTACCAACCACGGTGAATGCATCAAAATCTAAAATTACCTCCTCGATAGAACCAACAAACAACCCCAAGAACGCATTGAAACGTTGAGTAGAACATGCCAATATTTTGGAAAAAGAAAACCGCACAAATTGTTTGCTACTCCTATCACCATAGAAAATTTGCAAGAACTCTCGAGCCTATTTACTTCACAATAATTTCCCGAAAGGCAACATCCCACATTTGTCAAAACCAAATACATTCCTACCCGGTTGCCTCCTCATCCGAATGTGGACTCTCAATGACTTGACATTATGTTACGATACAAGATCAAGAGTCGACATTCCTTTCCTATTTTGAGATCATAATCTAATGTAGAAACAAACACTAAGAGACACAAAGGTGACATTGAAAGTATTCCATTGTATTAAGCAAAATGTCAAGTGAGGAACAAACCTCTTCACTTGGTTTAAGAAGGAAAGAGGAAGGGTAACCAACCTCTAACCAACGTAACCATCATTACGAACTAGTTCGTAACAACATGGTCTTGTTGTTGTTGTTTTTTCAAGGGTCTAGTGTCCACAATAGGTGAATCTAGGAAGTTACCTTCAACAATGTATAATTTATTCATATAATCTCAAAAAATTCCAAAAACAATTTTGCTTGAATCTGTACCCATTTCTTAACAAGCACATGCCACTACATTCTCAAATGACCCTTCAGATTACCACATCTGACGTAAGGTAGGCGCACCCATCCTTGTCATGTCTCCATGGGCGTTACTTGACATTGTCAAGAATTAACAAATATATATCAAATGGTTATGGGTAATTAAGTGGTAGTTATGGGTGACAAAGTGATGGTTGTGGGTGACTCCATGATGATTTTGAGTATCCATCTCACTATTTAAGAACCAACAAACCTTGTTTTTAGCATCTCTTACACACGGTTCTTACAATTTTAGTGATTTTGGACTTTGAAAAATCTTTGTGAACAAATGTTTATAATTGAAACCTTGAAATTGATGCCAATATTTTTGGTTTCCACTAACTTACAGTATTTTTTTCAAAGTTAGTCAATTATTTTACCTACTTCAAAACCCTTATTTCCAGGCTTATGGGTGCGCCTACCTTAAGAGTCACATTTGGGTGCTTCTACCTTACCTTGGCAAAAACATAAAAAAAGCACTGGTGTGAAGTGGCCTTTGGGAGCTCTGTTTCCACACCTAGACTGACATTAGTAAGTTACTCGTGACTGGAAGACATGAATCCGGCGTCCTCGTTGCCAACGCACACTCGTCTCTAACCTTCCCCGCATCCACCGCCATCCATCAGACCCACACCCGAATCCTCTCGCAAATCCCTTCAATAACAACCGTCACCTTCGCCGCACACACAAACACACACAATCAGACAGTCCTCCAAAAACAACAACAACAACAAACGCAAACGCTCACAATTACCACGACGACGACGATGGCGACGAAGACGAGGAGAATGCAACAACTAGCGACGCAATACTGTCATTTGTTTTCTGTTTTTCCTGCAGATCGCTTGTCGCATCCCATGTCGCATCCCATGTCGCATCCCATGTCGCATCTCTCATATCGCAGCTCTCGAGACTCTTTCCCTCATTCGATCAATGGCCCGATCAATGCCAGTTGCAGGGCGCTCGGGGATGCCAAGGGCAGGGACGGAGGCGCAGAATAGAATAGAATAGTTTATGCAGGCTCCACGCTCGTGCCCTTGACCGCAGAGGCGCGCGCCCGCGTGCCAGAGTTGAAGAGGCAACTACATGCAGCAGATAGTCAGTACAAGTCAAACTCATGATCACGGACCCTTTCGAGCCTCTTCGGGACTCGTCGTGACTGATGCAATGCTTTCTCAATGCCAATCGCTGCTGCTGCTGTGCGAGCTCCAGAGAAGAGCACACTTGGATAGAACCAGAGACAGTAGTTCTTGTTCTTCGGGCGAGCTGGAGAGCTTGGCAGCATTTATTACGATTCTTTGTCGTCCCTGCTCGGAACAGAGACGGCATTATGAATCGAGGTGCGTTGCTTTAATGGTAGGTAGCGCGATTGATCACCCGTCTGTGTCATTATTGGAAGGGACACAAAACGATCGTACGAGAAAGAGACAGAGCTTGCAAATTCAAGCACATTGTGAGCGTCTCGTGGGTTTAGGGTTTTGTTGTGAGTCCAACAAGAATTGGCAGAACCTGTCCTCACATTAAACTCTTGAGAATTGGGCGGGTTTTGCGAAATTGTGTCTGCGTCGGGGGTGTCGTTGGCGAATGCGAGTGCGTTTTGAATAAGTCCGGGGAGAGTTGAGGTTGCGAGGTGGAGGTGGCCATGGTGGGCGAGACGATGGTGCCGTCGCCCGTGGAGGAGTACTGTCACGCGCTGGGCGGGACGGACGCCATCCGCAGCATCCTGATCGCGAACAACGGCATGGCGGCGGTGAAGTTCATGCACAGCGTGCGCTCGTGGGCGTACGAGAGCTTCAGCGTGGAGCGCGCCGTGCTGCTGGTGGCCATGGCCACGCCCGAGGACATGCGCATCAACGCCGAGCACATCCGCATGGCGGACCAGTTCGTAGAAGTCCCGGGTGGCACC
Organism: Ulota crispa; assembly: GCA_963920765.1. NCBI lineage: Eukaryota > Viridiplantae > Streptophyta > Bryopsida > Orthotrichales > Orthotrichaceae > Ulota > Ulota crispa. The sequence continues at coordinate 17,358,086 of OY987245.1, forward strand.
AACAACAACAACTACGCCAACGTGCAGCTCATCGTCGAGGTAATTCGCACCACAACTCCCAAACCTCCAGCACACAACTTTTCCAGGATTTTGCTCAAAACTCTGCAGGCCATCTTGTGACCTTGGGCTTGTGACCAGGGTATTTTTTTTTGGTTTTGGACCGGCAGCTTCTCAGGCCGTAAGGTGATTTTTAATGGTGCAAACATGGCCACATGAGTTTTTTTAAAGTGCAAAATTAGGCCGCAAGTATTTACAGTTTGAGGTTGTTGATTTTGACCAAATTTTCTTAAAATCAAAAACTGGTATTGCAAGAATGAATTTCATGAAAACATGGGTCACAAAACCCAAAATCTATATAAAAAAAGGCATTATCTCAAAAACAGGACAACTTGATTTTCAAATAATATGGCTCCACATAGCGTGAAGATCACGTTGTTTGTGCCTAAGTTCCTAGTTGATTGTCTACAAACAACAATGTATTCTTTTTTCTAATGCGTGGCAGGCATCTAGACTTGGAATGTTGAGCGACAACTGGCCCCACGACGCCTTTTTTTTCTTCAATTTTTTATATAGGCCTGTAGCTTGACTTTTTTTTTGTTTTTGTTTTTTTTTGTAGCTTTTTGGCTCTTAAAAGCCTAAAAAATACCCTGCTTGTGACCTTGGGCTTTGCAGATTGCAGAGAGAACAGGGGTGCAAGCCGTGTGGCCGGGATGGGGTCACGCATCTGAAAATCCCGACCTTCCAGAGTCACTGCTAGCGCGCGGCATTCTGTTTCTGGGCCCTCCTGCGGCGCCCATGAGCGCTCTTGGTGACAAAATTGGGTCCTCGCTCATAGCGCAGGCCGCCGGCGTGCCCACACTCCCATGGAGTGGCTCTCACGTAAGCTTCGCCATTAATCAACCTTCTGTTAACAAAAAAAAACGTTCACCTGCAGTGCTCATGCAGGAAAAGCCAGTTTCGCAAATTGCAAAGTCTGTCCAAAGTTTGCTACTCCCTCTGTACCTCTAAAACGTCCAAAAAGTAAAGCTTCCTCGCGAAGGATTAACTATGTTTACAGTCTGTGTGCTAGTGACACATGCATTCTAGAATCAATATACCATCTACCAAATGCATGCAAAATCTCCAGCTTCGATGTCACCGTTTGGGCACCCAATTTCCATGCAAAAAGTACCGTATTTGTACATGTTGCTAGCTCCTCATTATTGATGATTTAAAGATTAGTAGCAACAATGGTACCTCATATGGGCAAGGCCAAGCTTGGTAGGAGAGGATTGCTCTCTAATCGCTTAACTTGCCCCCATGAGATCATTGGTAGGAGAGGATTGCTCTCTAATCGCTTAACTTGCCCATATGAGATCATTGAACATGACAAACGCTTTGTCAGCGTTTGAAATCAGCGAAAGGGAGCTTTTTAGTGGTACAAGAAATGTGTCTGATTTGGAGCTTTTTAAAGGGACAGAGGGAGTATATGTCACGCTTTACCGAAAAACTCAACCTCAAGAGAGACCGCGGGGCGCTGTGACTGCAGGTGTCGGTGCCATTTGAGGTGTGCCAAGGCACAATTCCTGACGACGTCTACAAGCAGGCGTGCGTGGCCACCACGGAGGAAGCCGTGGCGTCGTGCCAGTCCATAGGGTACCCCGCCATGATCAAGGCTTCTTGGGGAGGGGGAGGGAAAGGAATTCGAAAAGTGCACAACGACGAAGAAGTGAAGGCGCTCTTCAAGCAAGTGCAGGGCGAAGTGCCCGGCTCTCCCATCTTCATCATGAAGGTCGCTACCCAGGTTGGTGGGCCTCGTCACATCCAATGCTTTTTTTTTCTCCAGCCTGCTAAAACCATGTTGGTACTCACAATTTTTGTATGGTATTTTTTGCTGAGTTTTTTCCCAGAGTCGCCATCTTGAGGTTCAGCTGCTCTGTGACCAATACGGAAACGTGGCAGCTCTGCACAGCCGCGATTGTAGTGTACAAAGACGGCACCAGAAGGTACTTCTCTCATGCAGCTTGCTTTTGTTTGAGCATCTGTCTGAGCTTTTTTTGCCGAGCTTGTATTTTGCTCGTCTGTCTGCTTCTAGACTTGGAAAGTTTTTTACTTCTTTTGCAGATTATTGAGGAAGGACCCATCACGATTGCGCCTCCGGAGACAGTGAGACGCTTGGAGCAAGGCGCCTGTCGGCTTGCTCAGTGTGTCAACTACATCGGAGCTGCCACTGTTGAATATTTGTTCAGTATGGATACCGGAGAATTCTACTTCCTGGAGCTCAACCCTCGTCTCCAGGTATGCAAAAACCCTCGTCGCGGGGAATGTTGTCGAAAATTTCGTCATGAAAAAGTCTAAACTTACTTCTCCCTGAAGATGTTTTTGCAGCCTCTCATGCTGTAGAGCTCTTTTTTGCTGTGCAGGTCGAGCATCCTGTCACCGAATGGATTGCTGAGTTCAATTTACCAGCAGCTCAACTCGGCGTTGCTATGGGCATACCTCTCTGGCGCATGCCTGGTACTTCCACATAATCTTTGTTTTTTCACAGCTCTACCATACCCACAGCTCATAACAACAAATTTCAAAGTGTCACGTTGTAAAACTAAGGAGGAAATTTTACACTTTCCTGACCCTCACTTCAAACCACCCTAAACCTTAATTCTTGCGACAGTTGCTACACACCAGTCCAAAGTACTCAGTTAGCATACTTGAACGCAAGCAAATACACATTCTTCGCACTTGAACTTCAATGTTTCAGTATCAGCTTAACCATGGTTTCATGGTTTTAGGGTTTAGGGTTTAAGGTTAGGCAAAAACCAGTCGTACGTGGCAATTTCATTGAGAAGTACATGGGCTGGGAATAGATATGATTCAGAAATTCTTACAACGAAGATTGAACCAGTGTTTGTGCTAGTGTGGGTGCATGGCATATCAAATCTACGAGTGTTGAACATATTTGCCACTGTGACCTAAAACAAGAAACATGAACGTAGATTTTTGCAATGTGGGTGGGTTTTCAAGGCTCGAGTTCCGGGGTTTTCAATGTAAGACTTGCTTACGTTGGGCTTTGCAAATGAGCAGAAATCCGCCGCTTCTATGGCCAAGGAGGTGGCAGTCACGATTCGTGGAGGAGAGTGGCTGCAGAAGCTGTGCAATTCGACCTATCAAAAGTAGACTCCCAGAAACCCAAGGGCCATGTGGTAGCTGTGCGCGTTACCAGTGAAGACCCTGACGATGGATTCAAGCCCACTAGTGGCCAAGTTCAGGTAATCTTGTATACCACCCTTTGTTAGTCGGCACTTCATTTCCCCCTCAAGAATTTTCACCTCAGTTTGTCCGTCAATACTCACAAAAGCGCTTTCAATCCATAGAAATCCTTGCAAAAATTTGAATGTCCACTTCCTGAATGATTTACTGCAACTCCTCAAGACCAGTCACGTTTGGCCATTCGGGCACTTAGGGTTTAGGGTTTAGGAATACACTACCTAGACCTAATTTTTGCTCTATGTTGGAAATGTGACATGTGTGCTAATGGTTTACAGGAGCTCAGTTTCAGGAGTAAACCGAATGTGTGGGCTTACTTTTCAGTCAAGGTATCAAGTGACACCGTCATTTTCTCATGCTTTGGTTTGTGAACTGCAAAATTTCTGCTGTAACCAGCTAGTTCGTTGCCTAGTGAAAAGGCGACATTCCTGAGGTTTCGAGTAACTGGATATGGGATACAGGCTTTTTGTATCCAAGGGAAATAAAGTTTAGAGTTAAGCTGATTCACAGGTGCTGTGGGTCTGTGGTTGCTAGTCTGGAGGTGGCATCCATGAGTTTTCTGATTCTCAATTCGGTAAGGCCGTCCAAAACCATAAAAGCTTCAGTACCAGTGTTGCTTTCCCACGTTGAAGGAAGTCCTTGGAAAGGGGGAATTGGAGAAGGTGGGGCTCACAGCAGAGCTGGCAATTTGACCAAAGTTTTTTGGCTGCAATGCAGGCCATGTCTTTGCATTTGGCGATACACGGGCAATGGCCATTGCGAACATGGTGCTGGGGCTCAAGGAGCTTCACGTTCGTGGAGAGATTCGCAGCAATGTTGACTACACTGTTGATATCCTGCATGTAAGTGGCTGCCATTCCACGTTTCTATCAGAGCTGGTACTTCTGCAGGAAGATGGAAAAACCAGGTTTTCAAAACTAGGCCTGAAACTTAGGATAACCAACTATGTCATTGAACATTCCATCTTCTGCCAACTATGTCATCGAAAATTCCATTTTCTGGCATTTCTGAAAAGCCAAGGGGAGGGGCTAGGCTTTGAGAATCGTCTGTGGTTTTTGGAACCCCTGTTGTTGAGCCTCTCCCTTGTTCTTTTCTCGTGTATCATCCAAGAGTTCCACCATTGAAAACCCGGAAGACAATCAAGGCTACCGACCTGCTTTGGTGTCCAACCGGGGTTTGATTTGAGTGTTAGTTTTCGATATCCTGATCATGCTCATGTGCAGGCACCGGAGTACCGAGACAATAAGATCCACACGGGATGGTTGGATACCCGGATTGCCATGCGAGTACGCTCAGAACGACCTCCGTGGGAGATTTCCGTTGTCGGTGGTGCTCTATACGTAAGGCCTAAATTTCCAAGTACCAATAGCCGAGAGTCTGTTAAACCCTAATTGGTTCGCTAAATCCTAATTGGCATCTCTTGAAAACACTCTCTTGAAAGACAATTGTTTGTCAAATGGGTATCTGAGTTCGCCTGTTACTAGACTTGGGAGCTACAAGTGGACTCTTTTCTGGATCTGAATGAACTGGGTTTAAGCGAAGGTTGTTGGGGGGGGCGGTGGGGTTTACAGAAAGCCAGCAGGTTAATTGCAGCGCGTGTCACAGAATACATTGGCTACTTGGAAAAGGGTCAAATTCCACCCAAGGTACCTGCATTTACATCCCTGAACCACTTTAAAATACATTCCGGAAGCTTTGGTATTTGAATGTTTTGTTTATGATTCTGCTTTTTTGTGTGTGCAGAACATCTCGCTTGTCAACTTTCAAATCTCTCTCAACATTGACGGGATCAAGTACAACGTAAGCTCTGCTTCTCCTGCAGTAATTCACCTACTGAAATAAGTTTTTGTAGAGTCTCCCTGTTTCCGTGCATACGTGCTTTGGAAAGGGGGTGCAGTGCTGATGTGGGACTGTGTTTTGCGCAGTTGGAGCTTACGAAAGCTGGGCCAGGTAGCTACCTGCTGCGCTTGAACAACTCTGAAGTGCATGCTGAAGCTCACACTCTTCGTGATGGAGGTCTTCTTGTCCAGGTGAGCATTTCCACTCAGCCTATCTCCTAGTTCCCCATTCAAGGCCTCTCCTATTTTGAGACTGTCCTGCTTCCAAAGTACTCTTTAAGCATAAGTTCTTTTCTAGTTTCTACACAAAAAATGATGGTTTTAGATTTTGAAAACCAGGGAAGATAGCCACGTAGTACCATTATCAAATCACCGTGTCTGGAGCACAATGGATACATCACAACACATGTGTACGCATGTTTCTCAGACTGATCCTTTTCAGTTGTTTTGGCTGTGAAGCTCGATGGGAACAGCCACGTGGTGTACGCCGAAGAAGAGGCAGCCGGCACTCGCTTGCTTATTGATGGACGTACCTGTCTTTTGCAGGTCCGTAAAGTGAAGCCATTTGGAATGCTAGCATCTGTTGCCGTTTGTTGCCGTCTGTCGCAGTTTGTTTTATAGCTTTTTGAGTTCACTTTGGGCTTGAATTTTGCAGAATGATCATGATCCATCGCGATTAATTGCTGAAACGCCCTGCAAGTTGATGCGGTTTTTAGTCCCTGACGGCAGCCACGTAGATGCCGATGCTCCATATGCAGAGGTGGAGGTCATGAAGATGTGCATGCCATTGTTGAGCCCGGCGTCTGGAACCATTAAGTTCAGGCTATCTGAGGGTTCGGCTATGCTGGTATGCCCCTCTCTGGTTTCTTTGTATTCCCAAGTTCGAAGTTTGGAACAAAGAGAGCTTTTTCTGTCCTCACTCAAAGTGTGTGTTTCCGCCCCTGAAAATAAAACATAACATCCTGTGGTGGTTCAATTGCAAAGTTGAACTAGTGTTAAACTTGTAAGGATAACTATTAATATAAATAGTTTTCTTTTTTACCTGTATTATGTCAGGGTGGCGATCTCATAGCCTCACTGGATCTCGACGACCCCTCGGCGGTGAGGAAGGCGCTGCCATTCGAGGGCAGCTTCCCACCCTTGGGACGCCCCACAGCTGTAGCTGCCAAAGTACACCAACGCTGCGCTGACAGCCTCAACGCTGCAAGGAACATCCTCGCTGGCTACGAACACGACCTTGATGAGGTTTCTTTCTCACTTCCACACACCTTCAACACCGGCATTTTTGCATCTGGATATTTCCTTCTGTTTCCAACCTTTGTCTGAACCAGCAACACGAAGTAACGAAAAAGATTGGGTTTCTCCATGGCAGGTGGTGAGGACCTTGCTCAGCTGTTTAGATGACCCGCGGCTACCCTTGCTACAATGGCAGGAGTGTATGGCCGTGCTTGCAACTCGACTTCCAAAGGAGTTAAAAGCGCAGGTAGGATATCACACAATAAGCATGTTTTGAAAAAACGTTGTGTCTGAGTAAGCTCTTACTAACCTTGTTGCACTGCGTGCGCAGCTCGATTCTGAGTTCCGTGAGTACGAGACTAGTTTCCAACAGGATGGAGAGGGGCCAGACTTCCCAGCTAAGGCACTTTCTGGATTAATCGAGGTGCGCTCTTTGCCTTTGTTGTCAAGTTTTTTGTGTGCTTGTAACCCTAGACTCCTTGTTGGGTTTTTTTGCTCACGCTTGAAGAAAAACCCTTGTTTCGCAGACTTTCTTGACACAGTCTCCTGAGAATGACCGAGTGCCTCTGGATCGCCTGGTGGAGCCTCTCTTGCATCTAGCCAGGTCGTACGAGGGCGGAAGAGAAGGGCATGCGTGTAGTATTGTGCAAACTCTTTTCAGTGGGTACCTTCTTGCTGAAGAGCTTTTCAACGAGAATGCGCAGGTGTGGTTCCAGCCCTGGTTAGCAAACTTTTTTCCTAGACTTGCAATGAAAAACACCAATAATGCTCAAGGATATCTGGAATTTAGGTTTTCACGTCATCTTGGGAAATCCTTGCTAATGTAGACGCAGGGTAAGGGTAAGGGTAAGGGTAGCTGGTTTGTTTAAGCACGCAGATTCTTGTATACCTTTTGTGTAACAATGGTTTGTAGTGGGAGGTATGGCTAATAGGATTTGTACAGAAATACTGAGCTGAAAGTAGGCAAGCCTCGGTGCATTGGGTTTTTGATAGGTTTAGGTGTTAACGGGGTTTTACCAGGGTTTTAACAAGTGGTATGAAGTCATCCGGTGATTGCAGGCTGACGTTATCGAAGGGTTGCGGCAGCAACATAAGAAAGACCTGTCAAAGGTGGTTGATATTGTGCTGTCCCACCAGGTGAGTGAATCTTCATCTCTAAACGGTGTAGATACACTTACTGTTTGCATTTTTGTTTTGTCACCTCTAATAATGAGTTTCTGGTTTTCTCATGTGATGATGTTGATTTCAGGGTGTCAAAAGGAAAAACCAGCTCATTTTAAGATTGATGGGCGCTTTGGTATACCCCAATCCTGCTGCCTACCGTGAGCAGCTCGTTCGCTTTGCAGACCTCAACCACAGCAACTATTCTGAGGTACACCTAGTCGCGTTTTATTTTGTATGCGCCCGCAAAACTGAGCGCTTGTAAGAAAAGTAAATACACAATTCTAAACAGTTTCTAACTGAAGAAATACGCCAAAGATAAAACTAGAACTCTGTTGCAACAAAACCATGATTTCGTCTCTCTCGCATTACCAAAATTTGATGTTTCCAAAGCCTGTGTCGTAGCAGAAAATGGGTAGTTCTTTTTCTTATGGCACTGCCTGATGTTGGTACAACGATGGGAGGTGCAGCTGGCCTTGCGTGCGAGTCAGCTGCTGGAGCAGACGAAGTTGAGTGAGCTGCGTTCCAACATAGCTCGCAACTTGTCGGAGTTGGAGATGTTCACGGAGGACGGAGGCGAGGGTCACCACCACGGAAGGCGCCGCAGTGCCATTGAAGAGCGGATCGAAGCGCTGGTGGATGCGCCGTTGCCTGTCGAGGATGCACTGGTGGCCTTGTTTGATCACAGTGACCACACTTTGCAGCGTCGCGTCATTGAGTCGTACATTCGCAGGCTCTACCAGGTCCTCCAAATGTTTATGAACAATCCTAAAATTTCCCCTTCATTTCACAAAAAAGAGTGCGAATCTAAGATGCCCAAACAAGCGCAAGTTCAAGTTTTTGCTACAAAATTCAGCAACTAGTTTTAGTTGCGCCAATACTAATACCATACTTGTGTTGGATTATGCAGCCATACCTGGTGAGGGGATCCGTGAGGATGCAGTGGCACCGATCCTGGCTAATTGCAACCTGGCAGTTTTGGGAGGAATTTTCTCCTCCAACTGCCGAGATGCTGAGCAGTGCAAAATCGTTAAACACCGACAGTCAAGGTGTCAAGAGATGGGGAGCAATGGCGATTATCAATTCTCTCCAGGTCAGTATTTCAGGAAGTTTTTTCTCTATCCTTTCTTTTTCTAGCTTGAACCAGTTTTTTCAAACACTTCGGTTTTGGCGTAAAAAATCCTTGAAAACCGGTTGATTCCTTTCTTTTTTCCCCGTTTTTTTTTCGATTCTTCATTAGACTAACTGTTGGTTCTCCCTGACTACAATGCTCCAGCTACTCTCTAAGGCAGTAGGGGCTGCTCTTAAGGAGGCGGAAAACGTACTCACACCGACGTCAAAAGCCTCTCACAACAGCATTGCTGGAAGCCGGAACCGGAACCGCTCTTTTGTTGGCGCTCCCAGCGGGTTTGGCAATGTCCTCCACGTGGCTTTGGTCGGCATCAACAACCCTATGAGTGCATTCCAAGACAGGTAAATGCTCAATCCCAAATATGATTTTTTCCTTTAGCTCAAGTGGCTAAAAACACTGCTTAAAAGCCAAAATTTTCAAACTTAACACTGTTAAGTTCAAAAGTTTTTTTAGCTGCGTAGTTTTTTTGGTAGCAATCCTGCGAAATTTAGCCAGTTTAAAGATCGCTCACTGCTCAGTCGCTCACGGAGCTTGTTATAACCAGAGGGAAGCTCAGAGTTTCTCGAAAAATGGCTGAAGAACTAACCGGTTTCTGCTCTCGTGTTGGTCGCGCAGTGGCGACGAAGACCAAATCAATGAGAGAGTGGAGAAGTTGGCAAAGGCTCTCAAGGGAGAGAGCTTGGGCGCCATGCTTCAAATGTCAGGCGTGGGAGTTGTGAGCTGCATCATACAGCGTGACGAAGGTCGCGCTCCCACAAGGCATTGCTTCCAGTGGTCTCACGAGCACCACTATTTCGCGGAGGAGCCTCTCCTGCGGCATGTTGAACCCCCTCTCTCTAATCTTCTCGAGCTTGTAATTCTCTCTCTCTCCAGTTTTCTTCAACTCCTACACGCTGTTGTTGATGACGTCGTTGGCATGCTCACAACCAGAACACACACAAAAAGAATTGGCCCGTGACCGGTTTCTTGGACATAACTCTTAAATCAGGGTATATGTGATTTTCAAAGTCCGCGGAAGAGTGCGGGATAGGGCAGGGATTACGACTCTAGGCCCGCCTTCGTTTCAAATAATGTGTGACGTGGCAATGAAAATGACGAGAGGCGGGAGAAGGTTTGTGAAATGCACATTGGCTCACGTCCGGTAACGTTTTTCTCTTTGGCGTTTGTTTGGCAGGACAAGTTGAAGGGGTTCACAGGAATGCAGTACGCGCCATCTCGGAACCGGCAGTGGTGCATGTACAGCGCCACGGATGGAAAGTCGCGGACTCGGAGGATGTTTCTGAGGGCTCTAATTCGGCAACCCAAGCCGAGAGATGAGAGCGGAGTGCAGTTGGATTCACGCGACATCACTCTGGTGAAGGACAGCATAGCACAGTCTCTGCAAGGAGTTCTGGACGAGCTGGAGTTGGCTGTGCATGACAGGAACGGCAAAGCGGACCATATCCATTTGTATTTGTGCATACTCCGGGCGCAGGAGCTTGGCGACTTGACTCAGGCCTTGAGGTACTAAAACTAAAAGCAGTGTGTGCTAACCAGAATATCTTTTACCTGCCTTGAAACATCTTAAAAGAGTGGATTGTTAACTACGCTGCAACTTCACATTGGTGGATGCTTTGAATGGGAAGGGAGAGTTGAAAGCGATTTGAGAGAGTTGTAAATTTGAAAGCCTTTGAACGAGCTTTTCTGATTTGAATATTGGCGGTGTTTTTCAGGAATGAGAATGCTACGAACGAAATGGAGCAAGTGGTGAACGTGCTGGAAGTCTTGGCACTTGAAGTATACTCGAACCTCGGAGCTCGCATGCACCGCCTTGCAATCTCTGGTTGGGAGCTTCGTGTTCGTCTCAAAGAGCTTCAGGCGGCCAACGGTGCCTGGCGTGTGGTGGTTTCCAACCCTACTGGCCATACTTGCACTGTCGAGGTTCGTTGTCTTCTTCTTGCCGTCTCGTTTTGGATTGAAAAGCCGAGTGTGGATTATCTTCTTAGAGTGACTAAATGTTTTGTGGATCTTGTTCCCGTTTCTCAAGAGGAACTGTGTTATTTGCTTGTCATATGAATGAATTGTTATTTTTTGAGATATTTTTTGCTCTAGATCAAGGATTGTTGATTTTATAATGACCAATGTGATTTGAGTAATGTTGGGAAAAACCATAGTATTCTCGTTTCATAGCTTCCTGAACGTTATGGCGATGCTGTACCTGTGCAGGTGTATAGAGAAGCTCAAGCTAAGGATTCGGGGAAGGTAGTGTACTGTTCTCCCTTTGCTTCCGTGCATGGGCCGCTGCATGGAGTGCCGCTCTCGACGCAGTACAAGTCCCTGGAAGCTATTGATCAGAAGCGGCTTGCAGCCAGGCGCCAGAACACTACTTACTGCTATGACTTCCCCTTGGTATGCCATCTCATCTTTATGTCCAAGTTTTGAACACAAGATGGATCGATAAAATAGAAAAAACTCGTTTCATCACATTTAAGGATTTTGAGTACAGAGTGTGCTTTCATTGGGAAATCACTTAAACAGAGCTCACTGAAGAGATCCGTTTGGGGGTACTACGTAGAATGCCCAAGATCAAATTTTTATCACTGAAAGTATGAATTTCTCATGCAAAGTTGAACACAATGAGGGGTTTAGGACATTATCGATCTTAGATACCGAATCAAGAGGAGCTTATACAGGAGAGTTTGTTTCGTTATATTTTTCCCTTGCAGGTGTTTGAGACAGTGCTGCGGCAATGCTGGTCGGAAGCATCTGAGCCACCGCAAGGCTCTGCACCAATCTTCAAAGCAACAGAGCTTGTTCTTGCGGACACAAACGGCAGCTGGGACACGTTGCTTGTGGAATCCGAGCGTCCGGTGTCAAGCAACAACGTGGGCATGGTGGGATGGGTGATGCACATGCGCACCCCGGAGTTTCCAGAAGGGCGAAAAGTATTGGTCATCTCCAACGACGTGACCTTCAGCGCGGGCTCGTTTGGGCCGAAGGAGGATGTGTACTTCAAATCCATGACGGATTTGGCGTGTCATGAAAAGCTGCCATTGATATACCTCGCAGCCAACTCCGGTGCTCGCATCGGAGTCGCTGAAGAAGTGCGTGCATCGTTCCGCATCGGCTGGTCAGACGACGCGTCTCCGGAGCGTGGTTTCAAGTACTTGTACCTGCAAGCCAAGGATTACGACCGGCTCTCGTCGTCAGTGATCGCGCACGAACTGAAGCTGGACTCGGGAGAGGTGAGGTGGATTATTGAGGATGTCATTGGTAAGGAGGATGGGCTTGGGGTGGAGAATCTCTCCGGCAGCGGCGCCATCGCCGGCGCGTTTTCACGCGCGTATCGTGAGACGTTCACCCTGACGTACGTATCAGGACGAACGGTCGGAATCGGCGCGTATCTCGCGCGCCTTGGCATGCGCTGCATCCAGCGACTGGACCAGCCCATCATCCTGACGGGCTTTTCAGCGCTGAACAAGCTGCTAGGACGGGAAGTCTACAGCTCCCACATGCAGTTGGGAGGGCCGAAGGTGATGGCTGTGAATGGCGTCGTGCACCTCACGGTGGCCGACGATCTGGAAGGCGTGGCGAGCATTTTGAAGTGGTTGAGCTACGTGCCGGCTCATGTGGGAGGTCCCTTGCCATGCGTGACACCAACTGATCCGCCGGAGAGACTTGTCCAGTATTGCCCTGAGACGTCTTGCGACCCTCGCGCTGCCATTTGCGGGCTCGAGAGCAATGGAAAGTGGTTGGGCGGGATCTTTGACAACGGCAGCTTTACGGAGACGCTGGAAGGGTGGGCGCAGACTGTCGTCACCGGGCGCGCGAGGCTGGGCGGCATTCCGGTGGGGATTGTGGCTGTGGAGACGCAGACTGTGACGCAAAAGATTCCGGCGGATCCTGGACAGCCGGACTCGCATGAGCGCGTCGTCCCGCAGGCTGGCCAGGTGTGGTTCCCTGACTCGGCGCAGAAGACAGCCCAGGCGTTGATAGATTTCAACAAGGAAGGGCTGCCGCTCTTCATCCTCGCCAACTGGCGGGGCTTCTCTGGCGGACAGCGCGACCTCTTCGAAGGCATCCTGCAAGCTGGCTCCATGATCGTGGAGCACTTGCGGGTGTACCAGCAACCCGTGTTCGTGTTCGTTCCGAAAACTGGCGAGCTTCGAGGCGGTGCGTGGGTGGTGGTGGACAGCAAAATCAACTCGGAGAAGGTGGAGATGTATGCTGAAAGCACCGCCAGGGGCGGCGTCTTGGAGCCTGAGGGGATGGTGGAGATCAAGTTTCGAACGCGGGAGCTCTTGGAGTGCATGCACCGCATTGACCCGGAGCTCGTAGCGCTAAGACAGCAGTCATTGCAGCTCAAGGGTGCGCCCATTGCTTCATCCTACCGTGTCCATCAAGACATCAAAGCTCGTGAAACTGCCCTCACCCCTGTTTACAAGCAAATTGCCATCAAGTTCATGGAGCTTCACGACACTCCCAACCGCATGGTCGCCAAGGGCGTTATCAAGAAGGTGCGTCGCCATCGAAGTCTGTTACCACAAAAATTGGAAGCAAAAGGAAAAAGAACTCCACACTACTTTGAAACATTCTAAAAATCTAGATCTCTTTAGAATGTTAGAATAGAGAAATGACTTTGGCGTAGTCCTAGCAAAGTTGTAAGGAGATGGAAGTGAGTGCCCTTTGCTCATGTTTTTTTATTTGTTTTCTTCTTTGTTTACTTGTCTTTTAATTGACAAGACCAACACGACGTTTGCAGGTGGTGGATTGGGGCGAATCACGTAAGTTTTTCTTCAGTAGGTTGAAAAGGAGGCTTGCTGAGGAAAGCCTTATCCAGCAGATTCAAGTGTCAGGGGGTCAGGAGTTCAGCCATTGTGAGGCCTTGGCGTTGGTTAAGGACGTTTTCTCAACAAGTGGCCATCGGGATTGGGACGACGACGCAAAGTTTTTGGAGTGGAGCCGCCAGCCAACTGGCTTGAAAGAGCACTTGAAGGAGCTCCAGTCAAAGCAAGTAATGAGGAAGATGGTGGCTTTGGGATCGTCTACTGACGCTTTGAAAGCCCTTCCTCAGGGCTTGAATGTACTCTTGCGCTCGGTGAGCTTTTCAAGAGCAGTCCCTCTTCCTTGGTTGGGGTGGTGTTCTGGTGAACTTGAGATTATTATATTTAATAAATTGGGATAATTCCAAGTCTTAAGTGCAGAATTCAGCTCCTCTATTACCTGATGTCAAGTTCCAGTACCATTATTGGTTGAATTTTTATAATTCAATAAATGAGAAATAGTTTTACCCATCCACGAATTCACAAAAAAATCTTGCACAACACTACCCCTAGAATTTATGCAAGGGTTTGTATTCAACTTAAACTTCAAATCCACATACTCACTAGAAATCAAGCACAATACTACCCTAAAAATAATTTGCATTTAACTTGAACTTGATTGGAGTTTTAGCCTTGGTGGACTAGGGGTTTCAAAACTCAGCAAAGGGTTAGACTTATTGGGGGTAAAACTTATTAGAGGGAGGAATGTAAACAGAAATATCCATACCTTTTCTCCCTCCACAATGTTTGAAAATCTGATTTTGGTGAAACTTAAAAGTTAAAATGTATTGCCATATTAAATCATCGTTTCCCAAGATAATTCAAAACTTTAGAGGTTAAAAAAAATCAGAGGGAAGTCTGTAGGTTCCAAAATGTGGGGTTTTGTCTCAATTTACTGAGTACGTTGTTTGAAGATTTTAACAATCGACTTACACCCTGGTTTATTGCATATAATGGTGGCAGCATAGAAATGCATGTTTTACATTTTCAATGCATAACTAGTAGAGTTGGTGTTACTGCCGAAGCAAGACTAAGCATGTGATGTTTTCCTTTGTGCAGGTCGATGCAAGTACAAGATCCCAGTTGGTGGAGGAGCTGAAGCAAGCTTTAGATGTATCCTTGAACTAACAAACTCAGGTGATTTGTTTAAAATCGCTTATCAATGCATTTGGTAATTTGGTACATATTACTCATTATTGCTCTTGATTGAGCCTAATTTTTGAAGATTCGAGTTGAGAAACGAAAATAAGAATGAGGGATAGAGAGTAACCCTTCACTCAAATAGTAGGCCTTGGCAGCCAAGGCATAATACTTGTATCATTACTCAGTCACTCTATGTTCTAATGTGTATATACTTGAGGCTACTTTTCGCAGAATGTTTGTTGTTTAGTCCTTTTTTTTTTGTAGATGGCATGTTTAGAGTCTCCTCATATCATAGCTTCAAATATTCGGACGCTCAGTTACATGAGAAGCTGGTACCAAGAGCACTATGGTACACCTTTGCCATGGTTGAGGTTCATCAGTTATAATCTAGTCCATCAGGGTACAAGAGTTCTTGAGCACGACATTGGAGTCACTTTTTTCCTATAATAAGAGCACATAAACATCGTACAAAACATACGCTACTGGATTGTTTGATCAAACATATTTGTAGTAAGGGGTAGAGGTTGAAGCCGCTGTGGAGCCCCCTTGCAGCTCCCAATTCTGCAGTCTCATTCCCAAGATCTTTACACTAGGAATTAAGACCAAGTTTTGAAAACATATTCTAATGCTTAACAAACATGATAACACGTGTTCCCAACTCTAGAAGTTGGGTCTGCCAAGAACATTTTCAAATTTTATTAAAATATAGGTGTTTGAAGATATTATTTTCAGACAGTCAACACCAAATAGAAATCTCAATGGTTCATCTCAGTTTCCTTCCATTCTTCTCTTCTGATATATTCAAAGGCTTGCACTAGAGGTCTCATCTTTAGCCTCCGCGGAGTTGTTTTTGAGGCCTTTTGAGCTGAAGTTTTGGCCTTTTGGCCGCAAGTGTTCATGGCCTTGACTCCTAGTGCAAATCGACCTTAACTCTTGGAGCTTTGGGATTCAACAATGCTGCTGATACTCGCTTGTTCTGCATCAGCATGACATCCTTTGCAAAACTCATTATCCATTAAGATAAGCCAATCTTTGCAAACCCTTGTCATCTTTGCTTACATTGTAATAAAAATTCAAGAGCAAATTTCAAGAGAACTTAGGTCATATATTTTGGATTAATTTTTCTCACTTCTTCGTTTTCAATGATATCATTGGTCCTTTTATCAACATCGCCTCCCTCATGATCTCCTCCAAACTCGTCAGCTTCCGCTTCATCACTAAGCCCAAGTTCTTAAACTCTTATTACCGCAATTTCCAAGATGACTTTTCAAATAACCATTGCAAAACTTCAGAGTTCTTTACGCATGATTACACTACAAGCCAAGGAAGGAAAAATACCAACTTTCTGTTGTAAGTGTTATATACAGCTTTGAGTGTTACCGAACACATTTTCTGGCTCTTCTCGAAAAGAAAAATTGGTCAATTAGTCTCGACGTTGGTCACTTGTACTTGAAGGCTCTCCTCTAAAATAAGGAGCTATTGTTGGTTGATTGCGTCTACTCAAAGGTTGCCAAATTCCAAGGTCAGTTCCGGGTAGAGGTAATATCCAGTCAAAGAGATTCACGCGGAAGTGCTTCTTCTGGGCATATTCAGAAACCAAACTCCAAAGCTCCCCAACAAGCCATCCTTCTTGCAAAATCCAATCAGCCACTTCCTGCAACTTCAAAGTTCCCAATTAATCACCATTGGAACAAAAATAATATTACTTCCACATGAACAGCCTTGAAGAAAAAAAGCCCCGATTTAACAGTCCTACGTTTTCTTGACAATAGAAAATAGAGACATCTTTTGGATCATCGGTAGTAAACTTTCGAATAGAAAAAGTTCACTTTGAAAGCTTAGGATAAGATTAGGCTAAAAACAATGTCTCTTAATTAAAGTCCTTAGACTACTACACTAAATAGTTACCTCATGATTCATTGCTTGGCCACTTGGAGGCGCATGCAACTCTCCACATATTAGGATTTCACATGGTTTACAACCAAGACGCCGCTACTTTGTTTTTCCGCAGCTTTGTTGTTGTTGCTAGGTTCTTTAAAATTTGTTTACTGCAGTGATTATTGATGAAAATTACTGTGGTATCAATAAGTATTTATTTAGTGTGAAATGTCGAGAAATTAGAGTGGGGCAACCTAAACGCAATAATTTGTGTAGGTTGAAGAGTTGGGTAACAGAGTTTTCTACATAGCAATGGACTTCAAGTGGGACATTGGGGAATCAAAGTACCTGTAAACGTTGAGCATCAGGGTTCTGGAAGGAGAAATAAAGCACGAATGGGCGTCCGGATTGTGAGGCTGCCAGCCATTGCAACATGCTTTTGAGGGCCAGGTTGCCCCCAAACACGCCACAACCCCAGTTTCCAGTCGCAATGCCGAGACCACCTTTGACAACTTCAGCACCACTTCTTCCTTGAACACTTCCATTAATACCAGAGAGTATCGAATCCTGGGAATCAAACATTTGAGGTGATTCTAACTCCATAGAGAAGCCGCTTGTTTGTGAATCATTGTTTGTCGCTCGTTCCTCATTCATCAACTTCAAATCTCCAGCGTTTCCACTCATGCTGCTTCCAGTATCCAGGAATCCACAATAAGCCTTACTCAACTCCCGCATTATGTAAGTGAGACGGAACTGGTCATCACCTGGTTGAGAGAGAGCATCAATTGCAATGATGTGTGTCTGTCTCCGTCCCCAAGTATCTCTGGGCCTAGAATCATGGAAGTCACCAGTAAAGCGAAAAGTCGAAGCATAGCCTGTGTAATTGCAGTACCTCTCTGCTCCCACTATTTCTATCGACTCATTTCCGGACATTGCTGGTAAGAACACCATTCCTGCAGCAAGTTCAGGGTTGATCATAAACCGGATCTCCTCCTGCACACAAAAAACGCTAAATTCAAAAGTATAATAGACATCTACAAAGAGAGCTCAACCTGTAAGTGCTAAAAAGTGGCCGCTTTCATGTCTACACAAGTTGGATTACATGGTTTAAGTAGCTTCAAAGGAGGTAATAGAATGTACTACAATTTTGAATGCTGAACCATGATTTGAAGTTGCTGCAATAAAATTTAGCCTCCAAAGTGGAGTTTCTGTCTTTAGTTTTGCGATTTAAGGGTTAAGCATTCATCGATTTGTATATAATCCTATTGAATGGTTACTATGTTATTGACAGTGAGATTGCAAGCTCACATGCAAGATTTATATAAAAAATTGACAGGATCAGAATAATGGACCCAAATCCTTGGTGCCTCTAAAAACGTTACAAGCTCAATGTGTAGAGTTATTCCGTTTGGTTACCGTATACAAGCCACGAAAGAGAAGAAGACAACCTGAACGCAGCCGTCGCCAAGAGCTCCACCACCAAGCATTTTATTTGCGAAGTCCACTTGCAAACAGTCTTCACCAAGATCCTCAATGTTGCCATCTACCACAACTGTGAGGGGGCACAACGCAACAGCACTCTTGCTCCAAAGAGCATGACCGTCTCTAACATTCTGCAGAGCAATGACCTTCCGCTCATACGAAACAACACCTTCTGGCATTTCCTGACATACACGCTCGAAATAATGAAGAAGACAAAGCAGCTTATGCTCAATACTCTCGCCTCGCTCATAAATCCCTGCAAACAGTCGGTCCAGATTCATACTGGGCAGATTCTGTCGCCTCCGTTCCACCGAAGGGTAAAGGCACAAGAAAGAGCAGGATAGCAGCGAAGCCACCAATCGCTGGCTCAAGACTACCATCCCTTGCTGCTGCTTGCACAGACGCTTCAACACCATATCTGGCCGCAACTCAGTACCTGCCAGGGCCACACAGGCAAGTGAGCCAGACTAGCTGTTACCAGTTTGGACTAAAAAACCAGTTTGGTTGTAAAAATCTAACACTGAACAAAACAAGTCATCAAAGCAGTCGCTTGGTTTAGGGAAAATTTCATGGATACCCCTGAAGTTTGCCATATTTTCATAGATACCCCTGCTTTTTCAGAAATATCACAAATACCCTTGGACCAAAAAATTTAGGCGTTTTTTTTGACATGCATGTCACTTCCTTCTCCCTTTGTGCACACACTACTTCTTTCTTGTTATGCGTGCCCTCAAAGGAAGAAGGGAAGTGGCATGCACACCAAAAAAAACACCTGAAAATTTTGCTCCAAGGGTATTTGTGAAATTTCTGAAAAAGCAGGGGTATCTATGAAATTATTGCAAATTTCAGGGGTATCCATGAAATTTTCCCAAAAATCTAACACTGAACAAAACAAGTCAAAGCAGTCGCTTGTAGTTGACAAGGTCTTACCTCCGGGTTCAGTGTGGCCGGGGTTTTCACGGTGGAACGCAAAGAGCTTTGCCAAATCCTGTGACTGATTGTTCAGCAGAAGGGGCAACGAGAGCGCAAGCTTTGCTATCCCAGGTAAGACTTGGTGGAAGAACTTGCGAGCGTCAGGTCGAGATAGCAGGTCATCAAAGAAGAGAGAGATCCCGTCCGCGGCATCCCGTGCCACGTGTTGATATTGATGGTCTGCAAATCCACTCTCTCGTTGCATGTCAAGTATGCAATCGTAGAGCGCTTCCCCGCTCTCCACCCGGCTTGCTCCAGGCCCTTTGGCCAATGCAAGGAGCGAGTATTTCACATTCTCTGGCCACTTGTAAGATCCAGCCCAGGAACTCACCGGTAAAATCCTGTCCATCTTTGAAAAATCCAATTACCCTGTAAGATAGAGGACATTAACACCATTAGAAATCTGAACCCGTCTCCCATGCTGACCCCTGTTGCCAACAGCAATTCATTTAGGGAAAATTTCATGGATACCCCTGAAGTTTGTAATATTTTCATAGATACCTCTGCTTTTTCAGAAATTGCACAAATGCCCTTGGACCATAATTTTTAGGCATTTATTTGGTGTGCTAGTACTTCCTTCATGACCAATGTTGAAGAAGGGAATGTAATGAACCAAAAAAGAAGCAACGTGCGCACAAAGGAAGAAGGGAAGTGGCATGCACTACAAAACAAACGCCTGAAAATTTTGGTCCAAGGGTATTTGTGCAATTTCTGAAAAAGCAGGGGTATCTATGAATATTGCAAACTTCAGGAGTATCCATGAAGTTTTCTCATTCATTTATTCATACATGTAATTGGGATACATCTACCAAGTTTTACGTAAGCATGACTTTGGCGAAGTCTCTATAGCTTTAAATGGAAAAGAAATCGTCTACTTTCACTTATAGTGTTCCCAATTTGAAATAACAGAAGAAAATCATACGTGCATCTACGACCTCCCACGTACATAACAAATTCATACGGTGCATGACACTTATAACCAACAACTCCCAATTCAAGTGGTTAACCTAAGGCTTTGTCAAAAAAATGTTATCAAAAATAGATGAAGCTTAGGGTTTGTCCCGCTTGGTGGTGCAATTACTTTTGAGCTAATGAGTATATGTGTTGTGCTTTAGTATTTCTTGTTTGGCCAACAGTTGCTGGTTATAGGTGTCATGCACTATACATAGTGATAAATATTTGATCTAAAGCGAATTTAGTAACAATCTCTCCACTGAATGTTATAATGGCCTTTCAAAGAAAGCATACTCCTACACATAAGATATAATAACGGGAACAGTATCCATTACCTCAGGTCAAGACCCCGGCACCAAAATGGTAGTTAAGATTGCTTGGTTTTCCAAGCTTCGGTGCTGGTTGTTCTTCATCCGTAAACCTCCCAAGAGACAAAATCTCCATGTCTTTCCCGAAACCCTAAACTTGTGTTCTCAAAACTCTGAACTTCGACATTAAGCTTACAATCGTCTCCTGGATTTCTACCACTGTACCAGTATGCAAGGAGCTTTGCGATAACAAGGATGATTTCCTGCTATTCAGTAGATTGCACGGGAAGGGAAGTCCATCTCCATGTATTGTAACACAAATCTTGTAGGAGGCATAAAAAGCCTGGAAGACAAATGCAGGAGAACATGTACACACTATACACCATTAGATTTAGAGAGCCAGTGAGTACTATAGAGGACTTCAAAGAGGAAACACATTATACTTTAGGGTGTGAAATAAATATACTTTAAAGACTCCCGCAGATGAAGACCATGAGCTCGGTAACAGGATCCTCCTAAATCACAAACCCTAAATCAGAAGAGAATTAAATAGGGTTTGTAATAAGGCTTGAACTATTACTAGACAATGGAGGCATGTACAAATTAAGCTTTCATTTTGTCAAAAAGGATCCACTACAGATTGATTAAGCTCATTAACATTTCGTTTTTACAAATACGCTTGGTTTACATACACATTGAACAGAACTTTGTCACCTTAGAATTACGTAGCACGTCCCCTACACATTGTCCCTTTATCAATAATTGTTCGAGAAAATTTCAATTATAACAGAAAGAACCAGCAGCATGAGCTTCAGAATGTTCGGATTAATCTCATAATCAATGGCGATGATCAGATTCGGAGTTTAGATTACAAAGAGCACTTGAATGTCTACTTGAAAACATGCGAATGAATCCAAAACGTCATTAATTCTAAGAGATGAAAGGGAATTGCAGATCAATGCCCCGTACTAATCGACGAGGGAGAAAAATCGCAGCTGTGATGTTGGAATTTGCCCTAAAAGCTTAAATTGGAACCAAAACTGGAGCTCATGATATCTACAACGGGGGATTTTATGTACACACTTGCGCGAGTTTTGTTGATTAGCATACCTGAGTAGAAAAACATAAATGTGGATCGTCGTCACGGTTGCTTCGGCAAGTTTTCAAGCTTTTTCAAGCTTGTCTCGCAGCTCTGTTCCCGCAGAAGCTGTGATGCTGTCGGTAAGCCCATACCTCGGTGTTGACAAATGGAAGATGATAATAAGGTGGTCGGACAAATGGAAGGTGATGATAAGGAGGTTGGCAATAATGTTGCAATCAACTCTAGTATAAAGTTATGTGATGGTGACATTAGAGAAGAGATCTCAGGTCTCTGGAGCAGTGATCTCAAATCTGATTTTTCTACAAGAGAGAATTTCATGGATACACCTCAGGTTTGCAATATTTACATAAGGTAGTAGCACCCATAAGCGTCAGTGTCCCACCTCTGAGATTTTGGAAAATTTGTGGAAGTGAATAGATGTAATGACAAGGATGTACAAAATGTGAACATGAAATCTTAAAAGTGGTTATGGGTGCAATGGCAGTTTGCTCTTTAAAAATTCACAACTTATTCTTAGAATATTCAAATAATACATTCAAAAGTGCAAACTCTTTTTTTTTTGGTTCCTAATAGGATCCTATAATTTGTTAGTTGTTTGTTAATAGTCATCATGTTCAAAACCCTTAGTTTGATGTTTATGGGTGCTTCTACCTTATGTAAGGTAGGAGGTTCTAAAATGGAGCGTTTAACCCTTGAACGCACAGGGTTTGAAAAATGACGGGAATGCGGACCGAAATGGTCTGCTTGGGCACTTAGGGGTTAAGGGCTGAAACTAAATTTTGGGGAGGTGAAACTTCTCAAAATATTTTCCAATTAACTTTCTTTGAAAGACAAGAGGAATTGGCATCTAACCTAAGATATTTCATAATTCTTGGAGCTTTGTGGACTTTGTTATGAAATTTTGAAGTGAAAAGGCCATAGGTGCTCTAAAGTGGTGCACCTCCTCAAATGTGTATCACCTGTACATTGTTGAAGGGTTATGAAAATAACATGTATAACTTGAGTACATTTGAGGAAGTGCACCATTTTAGAGCAATGCACCACTTTAGAACCTCCTAACTTACCCTTGTGTTTCAGAGATTACTTAGATATCCTTGGACCCAGATTTTCAGGCATTTGTTTAGTTGTGTATGTCACTTCATTTCTTCCATTGTGTGCTTGTTGCTTCTTTTTTGTTTTGTTACATTACCTCCTTCAATATTGGTCATGAAGAAAGTACAAGCACAACATAAAAAATGCCTAAAAATTATGGTCCAAGGATATTTGTGTTATTTTTGAAAAAGTATGGGTATCTATGTAAATATTGCAAATTTTAGGGGTATTCATGAAATTCCCCATTTTTATAATTATTTTAAAAGGCTAAAAACACTACACTAAATATTGCATTTAGGTTGCCCCACATGAATTTTTATTGATATTTTACACTATAAAAACACTTGTTAATGCTTCAATGATTTTCATGAGTGCAATAAACAAATTTTATCAACAATAAGGACTTGGCAACAACAATGTTGTCAAAAAATAAATTAATGTTGTTTAAGACATAAATCATGTCAAACCCTAATACTTAGAGAATGGCATGAGTTTCCAAAAGTTCAAACAATGAATTATGAGGTAACTTTCCAAGATAAGGCAATCAAAATGCACCATTTTGTGTTCACAGATTATTTTAGCTAGCTACACACTCTCCACACTAATATTGTTAACTCACATTATTTCAAACAAAAAATAGGTGAATTGTAAGGCACACTGATGAAGTAATTCAGATGGGACGAAGTTGATTTAATATTTTTTGGGTTAGAATATTAATATAGGGTATTGCTATTGTCACCAAAACTTTTGCTACTATCACCACCACAATCTTTGCTATTACCATCCCCATTAAGAATTTTTACAAGTACTAAGGTAGGAACACCCATAAGCGTGACACTAAGGATTTTAAAGTAGGAAAATTTAGTTGATGAACTCTAAAAAAAATAGTGCTAATTAAGTTAGGAAGAAGAAATTAAAAATAGTGGCATCAATTTGAAAGTTCCAATTGCAAGCATCTGTTTACAAAGATATTTCAAAGTCCTAAATCACTAAAAATGTATAGTTATGTATAGGAGATGTCTTTAGTGTGCTCATATGCTCATAATACTAAATTTGAAAATTCTTAAATAGTGAGATGGGACACTCAAAACCGTCATGCCAATCACCCAAAATCATCACTTTGTCACCCATAACCAATTTTTTTAATTGTGAGTTATTGATATCATTGACACAAATAAGCATTGGGAATGAGGGCCCTCACAGTAAGGGGTGTTCCTACCCTACTACACCACACATATCCTTTGTCATTACCACCGCACCTTACTACTTACTGTGACACTTTTCTCAACCATTGATACTCTTCTTGTAATGATAATCACACAATCACAACTCAATTGAAGGGGTTGCAAGAAGGGTCAAAATATTTTACCACAATTGCATAACTTGAAAACAAACTTGCTTTCTAAACATAAGCAATCAAAAGGTTGTGCCTTGCCAAGACGCTAGCAGTATCAACCTCCATGAGAAAATAACATTTATTTACTATTGTATTTCTATTAGCCAATTCAATTGGCTTGGATACTACTAGTAGAAAAAAAATTCACAGGCGTTGGTAATTTCTAAAAGGGCTTTTTCAAAATCCTCCTCTTGATCCATCATCATCTCTTTTCTAAAACCACATTTTGTTTGTAAATATTTGCTTTGTAATTGGATCAGAAAAACAATACCATATAAACAAAATTTTACTAGTATATTCATTGATAGTTTTTTTTTACTTCATGTCCAACTTCCTTGTTTGTTTTTATAGTCTGAACAAAATATTTGCTTTCTAAAACCTCACAATGAGTATAAAAAGATACAAGTTCACACTATAATTGATAATATGGAATAACTATTATTTTTGGTCAGATTTAGCATTCAAATTGAAACATTAGGGGAGATTTGAACCCCCACATGGGCAGAGAGTTGGGTTGTTTTGGCCAAGCTGTGAACCAGCCACAGGTTGTCAAAAATTTGAATAACAAAAAAATAAAGAATATCAAAAAATATTATATATATACATATAATATGCAAAAATATAAAATAATAAAATGAATATTGTCATTTGATGTAGCATGCCGTCAACCACATTATACTGCCCAAGGAACAAGTTCCCAAATTTCCTATAGTTTGGAAATTCAAAGCCCTTATTTGGGTTCAATCTCCCCTAATGTCCCATGTTTTTTTCTTCTAACTACATCTACTAAAATTTGTTTTCTTTTCTTTTTGGTATTTGTTTTTTGTAGAGTACATACATAACATTACTTCGCAATTCCATGTTTATTGCTAAACTTCTAGAAATTTGTGAAAATGTATTCTCTAATACTTTTCATCCTCAATAATTTTTTAGCATTCTCAATAATGTTTCAATGCATGATTTGAAATAACCGAATTGCTCCAATATACTAAAATTCAATGTTGGAAAAGAAACATAATCAAATCTAGATAATCCACCATTAAAGATAATGATGTATCTTAAATTACCAAAAAAGTTGGGTAGACCGTGCAAAATTAAAATGTAAAATCTTCATTGTCTATTGTTGATTGCTTAGAAATGTCTTCCTATATTTTTTTTCATGTAAACATGACTCACATAGAGAAAAGGATTTTAAATCTTTCTCTCTAGGATTTTCTCCTTGTCCTTTATGGCTCACGGTTTCTACAATCCCATATAATTCAATCTCTTCTGCAGTATTTGAAAGTTTTGTATATAGACAGTTAGCCCTATGCATACTCATCCATTTAATTTCATGAATTCTAGAAATGCCATAAATTTAGTCATGATGGATAATTATTTGCTAATTTTGTAAGAATTGTAGATTTCCTTGCTCAAATGAATATCTAAACTAGCTTGTCAAAATTCTTCCATAAAAAAATGTATCACTATGTTTGGTATACCAAAAATATTGGTGTTTTTTTGTTTTTATAGTATAAGAATAGTTGCAACTCTTTTGATTTTGCAATTATAGCCATCGCTAAGAAAAATGGTTTCTCTACTTAAAAATTTCTTGTTATCAATAAATCAATCTTTTGGATGAGTAATAACTTTGTAACTCCAAAATCCATGTTCCAAATTGAGTTATCTTTGTGTAAAAGATTAGTGTTTGTAACCAAAAAGATGGAGTTTTTCTTTATCTTTTGACCTTAACCTCCAAAGCATGAGATTTAATTATTTTTTTAAATCCATTTTTAAGCAAGCCTTCCTAGATATGACATTAGTTGGATTCTTTATAAGGAACAACTAAACATTTGTTTCACTAACAACTTGATACTTGAATTATTTTCATGGTAAATCCAATTGTGATTCAAATATCAAAAATCATAATGAATTTCATTTTGAATTAGAAACAATTTGGACAATTATGATAGGTGACTCTAGTTGGAGTGAATTTGCTTGAATATACTCTATCAACGCACATACAATATAATTTCAAAAATTATAAAATACAAAAGCAAAAGATTTGGACTTAAAGGCCATTAAGAGAAGGGCACAATGTCAAAAATTAAGCAACCTACTTCAATGGTCTCTAAGTCCAAACCATTTGCTTGTGTGTTTAGCAACTTTTAAAATTGTATTGTATGCGAGTTGAAAGGCAAGCAAATTTAGAACAATTGAAGCTATCTATTATAAATTGCTTATAGTTTAGAATAAAGGCATTATAGGGTTTAACATTTAAATCAAAATTGGGTTTATTGTAAAAAAGCTCCATGCAAGCATTAAGTTGTCAATGAAACTCATGTCTGTTTTTTTATTTTTTATTTGTTACAAATATCACACTTGGAAAGGCTTGCCCAAAAATACTCAGAATTGCATTAAGCTTGTTATTTGGACATATAAATAGTCTCAAACAATGTCTATGACCACATCAAAATTTTAAATTTTAAATTTTAAACCTTCTACAAGTCAATGTTTGACATAAAGAGGAATTAAACCCTAAATTGTAAGCACAATTTATTGTTGTTTCACGTGAGGCCCAGAGAGGTTTAGCTTCACCTGCACTTATTGAGAATTGTTTATTGCACCGGCAATCTCAACAGCCGCAAACCACGGCCACGTGAGATTTGTTAATGCCGCCAACTTTTGTCTTCTTGTTGGCGCTTGTTCATGCATTAACATTCTCCTCCTTCTTGATTGAATCACTTGACAATGAATTTATAGTGCTCATGTTCAAGGCGCACTATGTCTTGCTATTGGCTACATTATTGAGTTACCATGGTAGCAAAAGAGGGAGAAGAAAAGGTGAAAGAGTTTAGAGATTGGAAGAGTTAAAAAGAAAAGAGTGAAAGGATGCGTGTGAGAGCTTGCTACGGCCAACGAAGAGAAAGAGTAGCAAAAGAGAAAGCTACAAGAAAAAAAAGCTAAGAGAAAAAGCTGAGAGAGAGAGAGAGAGAGCTGCGCTGCAAGCACGAGAACAAGAGAGTTGCATGACGAGTGCAAGTGAGCTACTCAATGACGACAAGAGAGCTACGCAATGACAAGAGAGCCTTGATAAAAGTTATTGACCACCTTGAAAAGTGGTCGATTACTTTTCTTCAATAATTGTTATAAAGGCTCATAACTTTGAATTACGAGCTATCTCTAGCATAAGTGAATAGGGAAAATGAGATTTAATTCAGAATGTTTCTTACAAGCAATCCTCCACCTCTAGAATTATAGAGTTCCTTTGTTTTTGTTCATCTCTCTTCTATTCCTACATGTCTTCCACATCCAGTTTTTTCTGCATATGCGCAAGTTTTAGACTGTCAGTAGAACAACCTTGCCGTTTAATTTTGTTGTTGCAGCGCAAGGAGCACGTGGAGGCCTACAACAAAATCACAATGCAGCAATACCAGTGGGAGCGGATTCACGGGCTTCTGATTGCATAGTTTCCTCATGAATCAAAAAAGAAAGTGAGATCTTTGTCCAACAAGTGGGAGAAGTTGTGCAATACAAATTTCAGAATTAAGAAGTCACAAAATTAGACAAAGATTAACGTGCAAGATAATGTAGCTAAATTCATCTTTTACAATGAAATTGACAACAGCCTCAACCTTTCAGCAAAAGCAAATGATGTGTTTGGCAGTATAGATTATTATTGTTGGTTTTGTTTGCATGCACATGTTAATGTTTGGTCAATGATTATTATTACTATTGTTGTTTTTTTCTATTATATTTATATATATATATATATATATATATATATTGTTCCTTAAATTTTAATGCATATTGCTCTTTGCTAATCCATTTAGTTGTAATTTTGTTTATTAATTTTTTCATAATTTTTAATTTTGTTTCATTTTAGGTATGGACCAAGATGGACCAAACAAGTACTTCCAATGCACCAGTACCTAAACCAAATATTTCTTTTGCGCCAGTATTTGAAACATGTACTTTGAGAAGAGCTATGGATATTGGATGATTACAAAGAGCTGTCGTGGTTGCAGTGAGCACAGCGCATCTCTTTGACATTTTCCATTCACTACAAGGAAAATTGTCCAAAATGACAAAAATATGTCCAAATCAACATAGCCTAATCTACAGAAATTATCCAATTTGACAGTTTTTTTGTCATTTTGGACACATTTAGTCAATTTGGACATGTCAATTAGGACACAATTTCTTGAAGTGATTGGTGCAAATCATAAGAGTTGTGGCAGTAGTTTGCAAACCCATGCAACACAGCTACCCGAATGTTGTAGCAAATGGATAGCTAGACTAACTAAGCATGCAAAAGTTGACAAGAGTATTACGAATGCATTAAATACTTTAGCCAATTCTATGTCAAAATGGAAAAGTTAAGAATTGAAGCTACTTTAACAATGCACAAAGAAAATAGAGATTTGAAACTAGGCATATTCCGTATGCAACAAGCTAGTAGCAAACTCATGGCCGTTTTGTTTACTAATATTGTTAAGAAAACTAGAGAGTAGTTCATTTTTTGTATTGTTTTTGTTTTATTTTCTTTATGAGTTATTTATTTAATTTCAATTTGACTATAAAATATAAGCAATGTTGTAGTGACAAGTTCTATTACAATTTCAAAATTTGAGGGTATCTTGGACACAAAGGGATTCTAGAGCTCTAAATCCTTAGAACATCTTACACAACAAACAATCTACATGAATGAACAACACAAATAGAAGAAACCTTTGCTAAAAGGAATCAAATGAAATTACATAAACATTCATATCACAATATACAACGTTTTAAATGAACCTCAAACTCTAACTTCTAATGGCTGTGCAGACTATACATACAACTTCTCAAATGAACCTTAAACCTAACTTCCCATGGCTTTGCAGACTATGCCTGTTGGTGTAGCAGAGAGGGTACGTAACTCTAGAAAAGCGTGGCGTAGCAAATATTGGCAAAATAACAAAATGGCAAAATCTCCATGTGCATGGAGAAGCACCTTGCTAGGACCGCCACTCTAGTGAGCTAGTCGCGCCCGGCCACTTGGCCATGCAGGTGGCAGGTGGCAAGTGACGGGTGGCAAGTGGCGAGGGGCAAAATTGGTCAAGTACGTGGGCTATATGCAATTTCAAATTAGAAAAGCATATTCATCTTTAGCATCCGTGTAAGATACGCTTGGAAAGTAGCATAAATCAACTTACAAGCACAATCCAAATAAACTAAGATCTCTTACGTCTAGTGAATTAATTCACAAAGATGTTTCTGGAAGAAAAAAAAAGCACCCATCACTTAAAAGATCCATGTATGATATTATATACAATGATGATGCAACTATGTACCTAAAAGTTTGTTCATTTTGCTGAACAAAAGTCTAAAGCTTTACCCTTTTCAAATGGGTTGTGAAGTTAGTAAAAAGAGACACAAGAATTGACATCATATCAATTTGAATCAATTAAGGCACCAAATTCATGAACAATGAGTTTAGTAGGTATGTACCTTGATGATGAGAACATCTTACAATAGACTAATATGAAATAAGGTAGGAGCACCCATAAGTGTGAGTTTAAGGGTTTTGAACATGATGACTATTAGTAAACGTTTAGCAAATTATAGGATCCTGTTAGCAACAAAAAAAAAGAATTTGCACCTTCAAATTTATTATTTGGATACTTTGAGACTAAGCTGTGAACTTTTAAGGAGCAAATTGCCATTGTACCCATAACCACTATTAATGCTTGAACGGCCCAAAAGCCCTTTGTGGCCGTATGTACGGCCGTATATAGATGTATTTGAGCTACTCTGAGGACTTTCCAAAAAAAAAAAATGCAGCCACCATCATACAACCCTTTTATATGTATGATTGTAACACTTAATTTCCAACTGATTCAAACTTCTGAATATTGATTGCGGCTGTTTTTGGTATTGTATCTCTAGAGCCCAGAGGCCCTTCAAGGGTTAAGATTTCATATTCACATTTTGTACATCCTTGTCATTACATCTATTTACTTCCACAAATTTTCCAAGATTTCAGAGCTCATGCTTATGGAGACCCTCACAAGGATGGGTGCTCCTACCTTACACCCCACAACAAAATAGGTACATCAAACGTGATAATCAAATAGTTATGGAGATGACACGTACCACAAGCTATGTGGTAAGTTGGTAACAATACTTTTTATGTATGCCTTGGCAAAACACGCTGTTATATATACTTTCTTACAAAACTAATGAACAAAATGAATAAGTGCCTGTAGTTACACTTTGAAAAATATTAGTTGAATTTTGCAAAAAGACTACATAAACACAACAACAATCCTTTTGGAGAAGGGGTAATTCATAATAGGGGATTGATATGTCTACCACACACTTTCAGCTATTCTACCACATTCCATGGTAAGTTTTAGATTTCTACCATCAAATACTTGAATTTGAGAATTTTGAATTCAGATTTGGACTTAGAGACCTTGATTTTCTCTAGAACCATTAAAACAAAGATTGTAATTGAACAACACCCAATGAAAAAGCTTAGCTTGGGGGAAAATTATTACTTTTCCATTTGTTTATAAAAAAAGATAAGGTTTTTTATTAAGTGTTGTTCAATTAGAACCTTTTATGATTCTAGACTAAATTGTGATTTGTTAGTCCAAATCTGAATTCCAAATTCTCAAATTCAACTATTTTATTGTAGAAATCTAAAATTTACCCCGAGGGTATTGTAGAATAGCTGAAAGGGTGTGATAGACATATCAATCCCCTACATAATATTATACATAATGTTTGTAATTTACAATCTCTATTAAAAATAGCTAACTTTTCTCTTCAATGTAACCAACTTCCTTAACCCTTAAATGCCCAAGCCCATTTTCTTTGAAAAATATACTCAAAATTGCCATTTTTAGACATTTGATTCCAAGAATAGTTTTTTTTTTTAATTTTTTTTAATTTTTAATTTTTTATTGTTACATATACAACCATGCTTGCATTAGAGGTATGCAAGAAGCCATGGTGGAAGTTTCATGAGGTTTGACCATATGGATTGAGAGTTATTGTCATTTAAGTTAGTTTTAAAAAAAAATTTGACTTTTGTCCAAAATTTTCAAGTCCCTTTGATCACATATTGTGAATATTTTTTGCACTATGCATTTAAGCAATATGTCCAACATGCTCTATATCATGTTAGGCATACATCCACAAAAATTCATGGCCAAAAAAGACTTGGAACAATTCAGTCATAGGCCTACATTGCAAACATGTGCTTGAAATGCACACTACACTAAGGTTTTTTGCAAACCAAATTTTCAATGGTTGTTTTTGAAAAAAAGAAAATTCCAATAGTGGATTGGAAACTTTTGTCTTTATTACCAACCACAATTTTTTTTGAAAAAGACCTAATCTCTTATAGATCTTGCTATTCAAAAGTTACTATATTTATTAAATATAATAATGTATTTATCTAATGAACTATTGCTTTGGATATACTCTAATGAAAGATGATGCCTTCATTGGTTGCTCTTGAGAGAAGTCAACAAAATTTGGCATGCCCAGCTATGAATCCTAGATTCAGCATTAGAAGTCCTGAATTTATTTTTTGTTTTACTTAACTTTAAAATTACATCAGTATAAGTGGAATAGCCATTTATGTTGATTTAGATTAGTTAAACCAAATGGTTAGCGGTACGCCATTTATCCTACTCCATTAGGTAAGTCATCAGGAGTGATTTAGAGAGAATTAGTAGTTTTTAGTTAGTTTGAGCGACACACACACACTAGGGGCTTGAGATCCTGTCCAAAAGTCCCCACTAACCTAATTAGAGAGGGTTGGTTTAGGAATGGTCACATGGGGCTTGGGATCCCCTCCAAAAATCCCCACTAACCTAATTAGAGAGAGTTAGTTTAGGAGTAGATTAGTTACGCCATGGCCAAGGGCCACATCATCAGTTTACAACCCAACAACTATCAACAATAACATGTGGTGCATCTATATCCAAGGTTCTCAATACCTTTTGCTTTTTAGAAAGTGTGATTCCCAGTGGTCAACCCTGCTATGTTACTAGTCAACTCCGGTAAAAGGAGGTTGACAAATGGCAGTAAAATGCCACCAAAATTCATGGAAGATTTTCTCAAGGATTTAAGACAATTCCCCAAGTTTCAAGTTGTTTCAATAGCGGCAAGGCCTTGAACGACAACATCCAGCCAATTTCAAGAAGGCGCGCAACATCCAATTTCAAGATATCATCCGTTTGGAACCCAATTGACGGAAACAAGGAGTGTTTCTCGGCTCCCCCAACAACATTGGAAGACCTCGGGAAGTCAATTTTTCATTTTTGGATGAACTCCCAATTCTGGGGTTTTCATCCATCCACCTCTAACCCTTCATTCAAGATTCTTGACGTCCTGTAGCTTGGAATTGGAAGTGTGAATAGCAAAACCCACTATTTAGGGTTCAAGGAATCCAATGCCACCATCCGTTTGTTGTTTGAAGCTACGCTCCAAAAGTTATGACAAATTCATCTAGATTTCATCAATTTTGAATTTTTCTTAGATTTTAGGTAGATTTCAAGGGATCTATGGATCTCCTAGATAGAGGGACAAGGTGTTCTCCTCCAAATGTATAAAAGGAGGCCCACCTCCTCCCAAAAGACTCCTCTTATCACTTGGGCCCATCCCTCTCACACACTTGTACTCTTTCCATCATCACCTTCTTAGGTGTTGATCACCCATTACTTGTAACTTCTCTTTTAGTCACCATCACTCTCCCACTTTTAGATTACTTGTACCTTGTACCTTGTTTCCTTGTAATCCCTCATCACATTTTCTTCCTTTGGGTCTTTTGGTCTCACCTTAGGAGAAGCCTTTCCCCTTGCAACCAGTTAAGAGTAGGTTGTGCTTAGAGGAGATTGGTTTTCTTGAGTTAGAAATAGGAGTAGAAGGGTGGGTGTCCATTACGTGTGGTTCTATTAACCCCTAGGAAGTTGGATTATGATTGGCAATGCCGCTTTTCCACATTTCTTAGAAGTCCTAATTAGTCCTGTATGTGAGCTCCGTTAGATTAGAATAGCCATCTTGTCTCATAAGTTTTAGCATACCATCCCCTTACCAGAACTCAAGTTGCCTTACCAGAACAAGCCCTCCTAGCAACTCCACCAAAATCCTTTGAGCTCAGTTTTGGCCAGCTCTCTCGATTCTCTTGGGACTCTTTAAGACATCACCTTGCCAGTCAAACTCCTATAGCTGGTGGCTTGCCCTTGCTCCCAAATTTGCACTTGCTTAGTGACCACCATCAACCGGCTCACCAATTTACTAGCCTCTCAAATCACCTGGCATTCCCCAGCTCACCCAGCTCTCGGATTGCTAGCATTCTCCTAGACCCGCTCACCAGCCTCTCAAATTGCTTGGCATCTCCCAGCTCACCAAGCTTACTAGCCTCTCAAATCACCCATCATTTCCCCAGCTCACCCAACCTACCAGCCCTCGAATTGCTTAGCATCTCCTAGCCCCTAGCTTACCAGCCTCTCAAATTGCTTGGCATTCCCCAGCTTACCACCTCTCAAATCACCCAACATTCCCCAGTTACCAACTTACTAGCTCTCAAATTGCTTGGCATTCCTAACTCACCTAGCCTACTAGCCTCTCGAATCACCCAGCATTCCCCCGAGGTCACCCAGCATTCCCTAGTTACTAGCTTACCAACTCTTGAATTGCTTAGCATCTCCCAGCTCACTAGCTTACCAGCTGTTGAATCACCCAGCATCCTCCTAGCATCAGCTTACCACCTCTCAAATCACCCAGCATCCTCCTAGCACCAGCTCTCGAATCACCTGGCATTCCCTAGCTCACCCAACTCTCAGATTGCTAGCATCCTCCTAGCCCCCAGCTTACCGGCCTCTCGAATTGCTTGGCATTCCCCAGCTCACCAGACTACCAGCTCTCAAATCACCCAGCATTCCCCGAGCTCACCCCTCCTAGCACCAGCTTACCACCTCTCGAATCACCCAGCATCCTCCTAGCACTAGCTCACCAGCTCTCGAATCACTCGGCATTCCCTAGCTCACCCAGCTCTCAGATTGCTAACATCCTTCCAGCCCCCAGCTTACCGGCCTCTCGAATTGCTTGGCATTCCCCAGCTCACCAACTCTCGAATCACCTAGCATTCCCTGAGCTCACCCAACTCTCGGATTACTAGCATTCTCTTAGACCCGCTTACCAGCTCTCAAAATGCTAGTATCTCCTAGACCCGCGTACCAGCCTCGAATTCATTGGCATTCCCCGGTTCCCAGCTTACTAGCCTCTTGAATTGTTGGCATGCTCCCGGCCCCTAGCCCTTGGCACTCCTAAACACCCAGTGCAAACTAATCGGCAGCCGGAGCTCACGAAGCGTTTGGTCTCCCTCCGAGAGCACAGCCGCTTGCCCAACGGCCCGGTACCCGGCACTCTGATACCTTGGTGCTTGGTGCCCTGGCCCCTAACGCTTGACGCCCTCGTCCCTCTGACCCTCGGCTCTGCTAGCCTAGGCCGGCCCTCCGATCCGACCCTCCGTCCCAAGTTTCAAGGCTGAACTAAAAGAAAGGAGGAGAGAAAAGACGAGAGAGAAGGAAAAGGCAAGCTTTAATACTTCTCACCCACTTCTTGGCCAAAAGGAACACCTCCCAAGAGCCATCAAGGGGTTGGGTTAAATATTACTTCTTAAACCCTTCTAAAACTATTTCTTTCTTGCTAAGTTTTCTCAATTACGTCATAAGTGGTTTTTGGGTAGTGAGCCGTCATCCTTGTCCACTACCTTGACTAGTGGTGATTTGCATCTTGGGCACCATTTGGTCACTCAAAAGGGGGTAACTTGAGTCTCTAATTACTCCCTTAGAATCTGGTTCATGTCATGATTATTGGTCATGCAACCAGAGGAAAAACCGGTCCGTTGGAAGGGGTTGGTTAGTTGACCCATTCCACATGTTGTAATTATTTGTCCAAAACTAGAGCTCCTCATTAACATATTGTTGTGACCACACCAAGAGAAGATGGAGGACATCAACGATCATGACGCAGAGTACGTTGGACCCCATGATGAGGTATGACCACTTACGCCCCCATTTCAATTAGCCACATCTTGCATGCTAAGCAAATTATTCTATTTCTTTGCCCATCATTGTATGTTGTAGGCTTATTAGTAAAGATCCATTGCTTGGAAGGCATCTTTAGTTGGAAATCTACAATCAAACCCACCCTCTTGCCATTATAGCCTATTTTCCAGTTTTTCTTAGAACCTAGTCGTGCTTGCGCTTACTTCTCAAGGGGGAGGTTTGAGCACTCACACCAGCTTGCCCCATGAACAAAAAAAACATTTAAAACACTAATAACTTTTGACTTGTAAACATGATTTAAAAAAATTATACTTGCGCATAACCCTTGCAAAACTCTATTCCAAAAAAGAAACTTCAAACTTTGATAAAAAATCCCAACAAAACAAGCGTGCCTAAGATCCATTTTGTCCTCCATAGGAAAATGGGCTTTTCGGGGTTAACCGGTTACTCATTGTGCCTAAATTAAATATTTTTGCTTAAAATATTTATGCTCAATTGCATTTAGGGCTCTATGTCCCAAGTCCTAAGTCTCAGCAAGTTTGAGTATTTGATTGGTGTAAAGCCAAATGTTGGAACTTTGCGCTTCACGCTACAATCCAAGTCCCACATCTCGGTTGCTATGTGGCAACAGTTTTTGAAAGTTTCAACGTCAAAGAAGGTGGGACTTCACTCAAGGTTTGGGTGAACCATTTTGCTAAACCCAGCTTTCAACCCAAGTCCCATCAATATTTTTGTATAAGTATTCATGATTTTTTTTGGTATTCTTTTTTTTTGCTCTTAATAAGCAAACAAAATTGAAATTTGACCTTGCAATGAGAACTTGTACAGATGGGACACGGGACATAGCATGAACCGCCCCTTAGTGTAGTTTTCATGCAGAAGTTTTATTCCGTAGTGTTTGTTATCAACATTTGAGTTTCTTCTACAAATATTAACATGAGCAATGATAGTTACATTGAAATATGGCACTTAGGTTGCCCCACAACAATTTCTTAACATTTTGTACTATATAAATATTTACTACTACTATAGTAATTTTGTCATTAATTACTACATTACACAATTTTTAAAGGACTTTTGAACATTAACAAAAATGCAAAAAAATAAATTAACAACATTTGAATTGTAAATCATGTAAAACCCTAAGATGTAGAGAATTGCAAGCGCATTGAAGTGGCCAAGTGACAAGTCACTAAGTAACTTTTCATGCTAAGGCAACCTTATTGTCAAGGCAATCAAAATGCAATATTCAATGTATAGAGTTTTGGAGGGTGCAAGTCTACAAAATGTTTATTCCTTGAAGAATTTCCAAGGGAAAATTCTATGGATACCCCCAAACTTTGCAATATTTTCATAGATACCCTTGCTTTTTCAAAAATCTCACATATACCCTTGAACCAAAAAACTAGGCGTCTATTTTGTTGTGCATGCCACTTCCCTTCTTCCTTTGTGTGCATACATAACAAGAAAGAAGTAGTGTGCACACAAAGGGAGAAGGTAGTGACAATGCATAACAAAACAAACGCCTAAATTTTTTTGGTTCAAGAGTATTCCTGATATTTTTGAAAAAGCAAGATATCTATGAAAATATCACAAACTTCAGGGGTATCCATGAAAATTTCCCAAGTTTCATAGAGGTACGCACATAATTGAACAACGTTGACCCAGCGTTGACCCCATTCTAGTGACCACTGACCAGTTTGCCTCTAGAATTCTCCATCAACGACCAATGAGCACCGTCAACTCCAGACAGTGACAGATTAACTGCACAGCATTTAATCCAGGATCGAACTTGGTGGAACCAGGGTATCAACTCTCCGAAGCACACGATATCAACCGGGGCAGGCGAAGGGTATCAACCAAGGACGACGAAAGGAGAGAGAGAGAAAGGGGAGCACGTGGATTACCATTCAAACCTCCTCGCACTTGCTTTTCCGTCCCTCGTCCCCTTTTGCGACGACATTGACGAGCACCGCAGATTCACCACCTCCATCGCCAGCCATCTCGTCGTCCAGGCATCTATCGCCCATCTCTCTCGTCCTCGTCGCAGCACTCACTCAGTCGCTCCTTGAATTGAAGAAAAAAAAACCCCTCCCCAACGAGCAGAAAAAATCGTCACATACATCTCTTCTTGCTTGTCCAGTCAATCTCTCAAGGCCCGGAAAAGTTGCGGAGCTTCGGCCATTCCATTCCCTGCGAAGCTGTTTGGGAGGATATTAGAGATGTCGTGAAAAAGTTGGGAATTAGGGTGAGTGTGTTGGTGCTTGATTGAGTGCGCCGTGCATCTGGCGCTCTTGTTGCGCATTTTAGGGTTTGGTGCGGGGGGAGTTTTCTCCGGGCAGTCCAGGGTTCGGGTCGGTTCGATTGCGCTTTGTTTCGAGTTGGTACGATTTCGTGGTGGTTGGAGGGGGTGGAATTTGAAAGGAGTGAATGAAGATTTCGAGGGGTTTGGAAATAGGTCAAATTTCTTGTCGGGAGAGATGAAGAGGAGAGGTGGAAGGGTTTTGTTGCGAGAAAGAGAGAGAGAGAGAGAGCGACGGTGTGCGGATGGATTTGCGAGGGTTGAGGAGTTCTATTGATTCATTGGGAGGTGCATTTGGTTTGTGACTCCAACATTGGTTCGTTGTTTATCCGATGGTTTATGGTGTCAGTGGGAGCCTCAGGTTGACGAAGAGATGACGAGGAGCCGGGAATAGGAGCGAAGCGAGCTACTGCTGCTGCTGCTGCTGCAAAAAGACGTGGCGAAGGACAATGGCGGAAGACGACGAAGCGTTCGTGCAAGCGCCGCCGAAACGGCAGAGATTGGAGGATGGGCAAACGCACAACGCGAGCACCGCTGGAAGCTCGAAGTCAGGAATTCGGGAGAGTTCACCGCGAGAGGGCGGTGATCATCATCGAACATTCGAGCGGCGTAAGAGTGCGCTTGCAACCAAACCCTCGTCGGCGCCTCCGCAGCGGAAGTTCATTATAGACGAGGATTCGGACGACGACAACGCGCCATTGTCGAATCGATTGGGGAAAGGCAAAGTCATCATCAAGAGCGCGTCTCTTAGAAAAGAGAAGGACGTCGTCGCCCCGGAGCCTCACGCTAATTCCGACGACGATGACGATGACAAGCCTATTGCTCATCACGTTCAAAGAAAACCTGTCGACGACGATGATTCAGATGACGACAAGCCGCTGATTACACGCATGCCGCCACCTAAGACTTACCAACGGAAGAACTCGCTGCCGAAGTCGGAGCCACCGTCGTCACAAAGTAAGCCTTCGACTCCGAAAACGCCGAAATCCGACACGAAGATGATGGAAGTGGACGGCAAAGAGATCGATGAGGATGATGTGCCGCTGGCGCAACGGATGGTGTCGACTATTAAGAAGACCGTGAAGTCCAAGGCGTCGTCGAGCACGGGGACGACAGCAATTGGAGCGAAGGCTTTCTATGCGAAGAAGAAGGAGAAGCAAATCCAAGTGAAGAAGCTGATCTCCAAGAAGAAGGTGATGAAGAAGACGACGACCAAGACGACTACCAAGTCGAAGCGAGGGAACGAGCCAGCAAGCGGCGATGGTGTCAAGTGGCAATCGTTGGAGCACAACGGCGTCATCTTCCCTCCTCCATATGAGCCTCATGGTGTGAAGATGCTCTACGATGGAGAACCTGTGGATCTCACACCGGCGCAAGAGGAGGTGGCGACCATGTTCGCTGTGATGAAAGACACAGATTACGCCACAAAAGACAGGTTTTTGAAAAACTTCTGGGAGGATTGGAAAGGGTACTTGGGCAAGAGCCACGTCATCAAGAAGTTCGAGCTTTGTGACTTCACTCCCATTTTCAACTGGCACGCGGCCGAGAAGGAGAGGAAGAAGAACATATCAGCCGAGGAGAAGAAGCGGTTGCGAGAGGAGAAGCTGGCTGCCGAGGAGAAGTACATGTGGGCTGTTGTGGATGGCGTGAAAGAGAAGGTCGGTAACTTTAGGGTTGAACCGCCTGGTTTGTTCCGTGGCCGTGGCGATCATCCCAAGATGGGGAAGCTCAAAATCAGGATCTTGCCGAAGGACATTGTGATCAACATCGGCAAGGATGCACCGGTTCCGGAGTGTCCAATCCCAGGGCAGAAATGGAAGGAGATTCGGCATGACAACTCCGTGACATGGCTGGCGTTTTGGAACGATCCCATCAACAACAAGGAGTTTAAGTATGTGTTTTTAGCAGCCAGCAGCAACCTCAAGGGTCAAAGTGATATGCAGAAGTACGAAAAAGCTCGCATGCTCAAAGACTACATCGACGACATCCGAACGATCTACACCAAGGACTTCTCCTCCAGTGACGCCACCAAGAAGCAGATCGCTGTGGCAACGTATTTGATTGATCGGCTTGCTCTTCGAGCGGGCAATGAGAAGGACGAAGACGAGGCGGACACTGTGGGCTGTTGCTCTTTGAAAGTCGAGCACGTGACTCTCGTTGCACCGAAGTCGCTTGAGTTTGATTTCCTTGGAAAGGACTCCATGCGGTATTTCAATACCGTGGAGGTGGATGAACGTGTGTACAAAGCCATCGGGCAGTTCAAGAAGGGGAAGAAAGAAGGAGCTGATTTGTTTGAGAAGCTGGACACGACGAAGCTGAACTTGCACTTGAAGGGGATCATGCCGAGTCTCACTGCCAAGGTGTTTCGAACGTACAACGCTTCGATAACTCTCGATGATCTGCTGAAAGATACCAGTGGCGAGACTGTGAATGAAATGATTGCTGATTACCAGCGGGCTAACAAGGAGGTGGCCATTCTGTGTAACCATCAACGGACAGTTTCCAAGGGGCATGGTGCGCAGATGGAGAGGTTGGAAGGGAAGATGACGGAGATGGAGGAGTTGGTGGAGGAGCTGGAGGTGGACTTGCAGAGGGCGAAGAATGGGAAGTCTCCGTTGAAAGATGCCGAGGGGAAGGCGAAGAGGAATCAGGCTCCGGAGGCGATTCAGAAGAAGATCAACGCAACGAAGCAAAAGATCGACAAGATGAGGCTGGACATGAGTGTCAAGGATGACCTCAAGACCGTGGCTCTGGGCACCTCCAAGATCAACTATATGGATCCTCGTATCACCGTGGCTTGGTGTAAGCGCCATGAGGTGCCCATTGAAAAGATCTTCAACAAGTCGTTGCTTTCCAAGTTTTCCTGGGCCATGGAGGTGGAGCCCGGCTTCCGGTTTTAAGAGAGAGAGAAACAAATATTTGCCTGTAATTTTGTAGGAGAAGCCGGACATAAACAGAAAGGCCGTGTGGATAGTGTAGGAAAAAGGGAGAAGGGGGGGAGCACCAGAATTAGTGCGCAGGCAGTGTCCAGCTTGTGTTTCATTAATTAATAGCCTCACGGGAGAATTAGGAAGAGGAGGGCGACGAGTTGTTGTTGTAGTAATGGAGGGGTTCCAATTTTACATTCAGAAGAGGTTCCAGAGGGGATGATGATAATTGACCAGGCTTCCCCAAATAGGGGGAAACCAAAAAAAGAGGGTTAGGGAAAAAAGTGGTCCCACATCCATTACCTCATAGTAACCACAACTGTGTCATCAAGGGCTGTTCATTGAAATTCTAGAAATTTGTCCCACTTTGATTTGTCCAAAGCCAGCATTAGCCAAACAGTTTGAATCTCCCCCAAGAGGGGTGTGGTTCCTTTCACCTCACCTCAATAGGGACTCCGTGGAATCTTCACAGGTGGGGATGTAACACTCGATGCTGCTGTCCAGTTTCCCAGTCTGGGATGCCAATTAATTGTTGTCCTCTGAGAAGCTCGCGACTCTCCTGCATTCGGTATGATTTTTCTCTCATTTTTTCTTTCTCTTTCCAGTTGAGTGCTCTCAGAGAGGAGATATAACAACAGAGAATACTAGAGTGGGAGTACCTGTCTACAAACCTTCTAATCTTTTACGACTCGTGGTTTCATTTATTAGCATTATTTTAAATAAATTACCTCTCCTTGTAACGTTCCCATATCTAATCTCTGACTCCTTGGCCTTTCATTTAGCTCAAGTAGTGTGATTACTTGATCTATTTTTCATGATTGGGTCTAAAAACTTGACCTGTCGCTGGTGTTTTGGTGATTCGCCAGTATGCGAGGTTTAAGGTTTGTTCAGACAAAGCCTGGCATTTTAACCATGTTTTGAGAAATCCAGCAATGCTCCAAGGGCTGACTTGTATATTAGGGGACAAGCCACGTGACAGTAGATGAAAGAGTTGGAAGTGTCCTGGTAACGCTTACTGGAAGATTGTCAGGATGCTCACCTTAACTTAACCTTTGTCATTTATGGATGTTTTGCCACCATGGGCACCAAAGCTGTTTTGCTTCATTCCTGGAGAGCTCTTGGAGGGAGGAATAGGCTGTAAATTGGACTGCTTGATAAAGCCTGTGCCTTCCTTTTTCCTTGACAAATCTTGGTTTGATTGTAAGAGCTCGCTGTTTCAGTATTGGAGTCATATTTTTGCAATACTGGCTGCGAGGGAGGAATTGCTCCGTGTGAAACTGGACAGACACA
Source organism: Ulota crispa (assembly GCA_963920765.1). Taxonomy (NCBI): domain Eukaryota; kingdom Viridiplantae; phylum Streptophyta; class Bryopsida; order Orthotrichales; family Orthotrichaceae; genus Ulota; species Ulota crispa. The sequence continues at coordinate 17,399,395 of OY987245.1, forward strand.
ATTTCTACCTTCAAGTGGGCGCTGAAAGCTGAGCTGAATGCCAAAGACCGGAGAACTGCGTCTTGGAGCCAAAAAGAATCTATGTGGCAAACTAGGGTATATTCCTCTATGTGGCAAACTAGGGTATATTCCTCTATGTGGCAAACTAGGGTATATTCCTCTATGTGGCAAACTAGGATAGGTTCCTGCACAACATAGCTTCTCCTATTGGATTAGATAGCACTTCGCTTAAGAACATTACAAACTCTTGTAGAGTCTGTTAGAGAGCAATATATTGAGCTTCTTTGATTGGTAGGCTTTGATTTGATTGATTCTTTTTTGGCACTTAAATGGTTTACGTTCATAAAACGGATTATGAGTTATAATTGTTTTCTAATTGTTTGAGTTGTTCCTCTTGCCAAGCCTTTGAAGGCAACTATGTCACTCTTTCATTCAAGTCCTTCAATGGTATGTGGGATTAAACCGTGTTGAAAATTGATTGCTTAGATCTTTTAAGGTATTTCTCATAGCTCATGTTGCATTTACCGATCTGCCTAACCCAAACATTTTTTTGCTAGATTGCTTCTTCTCCACGTATTCTCTTTTGGTATTTGTATGTTGTAATTTATTTTATTTTATTTTTGGTTTGATGCAAACACAAACCAAATTCGGGAATTGTTTCTTTATTGGTGATGCATGTTAAGTATGTTTGCTTGTATATTGATAACCTTGAATCTAACTTTTTGTTTATATTGGCCACAAGGAGATTTCTTGTACATTCAAAAATGTTGTAATAATTTGGCTATTTCAAAATCAGGTTCAAAACAATACATGCGTGATTGACAGTGGATAGTGTGGATCATTTTAAGTTTGCATTTGTTACAAATATTTTTACTATAGATTTGGGGTGGTTTGTAAAAGCATTTGTTTCTTTTTTGAAGTGCTTGTCATTAGTTCATTGAAAACTCTAGAATGTATCTTGATGTTGAGGAATTATAACATTAATTAGCAATGGAGTTGGGGTGTCGTTTGAACAAATTCAAAGAAAAATGAACTCAAGCATTATATCAAGGCCCACTCCTTGTTTTGCATGTTGTCATAACCCAACTATTTTTCTCCAACTTGTGCTAGTATTTTCTTAGAGTCCTTTTAGTTCTATTTGCTTGAGAAGTAGCACCTTCTTCACTATTTCAAAACCCAAATTGCCTCTTTATTCTGTAAAATCCAAAAATATTTTATTTAACAATTTCAATACCTAAGGGCTTTGGACAAACTTGCATCTATTGCAATATATTATGTTTTCAATTTCCTTGAAGTTTAAATCCAAAAAATATCTACTTGACACGATTTGCAAAAAGTATGTTCATGACCAAAATTTAAAAACATTTTTATAGACCATTGTCAAATTGAATCTATAAGCATTAAAGCCTTTAAAGATAAGGAGGAGCTATACTAAATCAATGTCTCTAAATTAAAATGTGAATTCAAATTTTCCAAATTCAACTTTTGATGCTAAATATCTAAAATTTACCCCCCCCCCCTCCCAATGTACATATAACAAATGTCTAGTGTACATACATCAATTCTCAATAAGAATTGGATGCACAAAATTCATTTAAAAAAATGAATGTAATGTTGGCTTGGTTTTGAATGTTCAACATTTGCACTATGGATGCTAGCTCTTTTATGGATTAAAGATTTGACCAAGCTTTGGACACAACATTGACCAAATTTTGTTGGTTTCATCCAAGGTGTTTAGTAAGTGTAACTCAACATAATCTTACTATTTATTGTCTATCCAAGTATGGTGGCACCCTTTACAATCTTCCAAACAAAAAATCATGGTGCTCTTTTTATTTTTTTAATAAAGCTATATCAAAACATCATATTTAAAATTCTAGAAAGATTGGATTTTATTTGCTCATTCATCAAAACAAATGATTTCCATTTACTCAAATATACTACTAGTGCATAGTGTTAAATTATCCCATCTAAGACACAACATCATTGGATAAGATGATTGCATTATAATTACATTGAGATGAAGTATTATGATAATTTGTGCAAAGCAAACCATAAGCTGTGTCATTGTAGACACTTTGTTGAATCATCTAACAAGGATACCTTTTTTTATGATTTTTGTTCACAAACTAGTTACTATGTTTTGAAAAAAATCCAATATACAAATGCTTGCTCATAGGCAAACTCATTGAACTGCAAGTGAACAGTGTGTATTTCTTCTAATTATGATATATCAATCTACTACTTGATAAGTATTACTATCAAGTGTAAAGGCCCAATAATCTCGCAAGTCCATGTGACAAAGGGATGGGCTCTTGGTCTCAATGAGCCATACAAGATGCTCAAAAAACTTAGGTTCACAAGCAATAACCAAGCCTCCTTCATGGTTGTATCCAAACTCCTCAGCCAACTTTGCCAACAACACTTGGAAAACATCATGCTTGAGGATCTTGGCTTTGATCACAAACCGGCGCCTCTCCACACCAACATACACAACTAAGGACCCTATAGGTACATCATTGGGCACAATTTCACCTTCTTCTTCCAATTTAGCATAGTTTGAATGGTGCACAATCTTGAGTTGCACTTTCTGCAATATGCTTTGAACTTGCTTGCCAAGTTTCCCCATTGCCCCCATTTTTGTTGGCCAATTGCAAAGTGACAAAACAACAAGATTGATGTTTTCAAAACACAATAAATATCACAACCGCAAGTGCCAAGAACAAAGCAATGATGTGTAAATGAGTGACCATTGAGAAGAGGGTGAGTCAAAGTGAAGGGAAAGGAGGAAAACTCAACATAGAAAATGGGAAAGAAGTAATAAAAGAATGCCTAGGATTATATTTATAGATGGAAAGCTATGGTCCTTTTGGTTCGGTCCTTTTACTTTGGCCCATTCTAGCACATTCTCTTTTACTTTTCATCCAACCAAAGGTTATGTGGAGCTATTTCATCTAACTAAAGGTTCCATGGAGCTATTTCATCCAACTAAAGGTTCTGTGAAGCTTATATCATCCAACTAAAGGTTCCGTGGAGCTATTTCATCTAGAAGGTTTTATGGAGCTATTTCATCTAGAAGGTTTTATGGAGCTATTTCATCCAACCAAAGGTTTTGTGAAGCTATTTTCTACCAATTAGGGTTCCTTTCTTCATCAGGCCATAAATTTTATCTAAGTTTTTTTCAATTGTAGCTATCTATACCTTAAATCAGGTTGTTTGTTTGAATGTTTGTTTGTTTGTCACATTGAGATCTCCCAGACCATGTGTCCTTCCATTGCGTGCTTGGTACCATTGGAAAGCTCTCGCCAAGGAGGGGTGCACAAGCTTGGTTTTGTGGCATTTCAAATTAATTTACCTTTTTTTACTTTTACTTTTAATTTCAAATTTTTTACTTTTACTTTTATTTTTACTTTTACTTTTAATTTCAAATTTTTACTTTTACTTTCACTTTCACTTTCACTTTCACTTTCACTTTCACTTTCACTTTCACCTTCACTTTCACTTTCACTTTCACTTTTACTTTTACAAACCGTGTGTCCCCTATTTGCCTTCTTGGTACCGTTGGAAAGCTCTCAACAAAGAGGAAAATTGGGCCAACGGCACATGGCCACACTAGTGCAAATTCAAACTAAGTAGGTTAGAGATAATATAGGAAAAGAAAACACAACAATATCACTTATAGTTTGAAAACTTATAATGTTTGAACATGAGGGTGCTAAAATTGCAAAAGTGGCTTGACGTCTTCTAATCCTCATTTCACATGTTAAATCTTTGGTCACCAAAAAATGTGAGGTTTAAAGTTATTATATGTCTAACTTTAATCAGTTTACAACTTTAATCTACTCCTTTAATTTTTTTAAATGGATTTCTAAAGTGGATTTTTCTCCAAGCTCTAGTGTATTTGAGGCTCATTTTCAGGATCTTCCAACACTAAAAAACTTGCTCTAGACACCCTTGTATAAAATCTTGAGTAGAAATCATCAACTTTCATTTTCAAAAATTGGATTTTTAATGTTGAAAATAAACTTCAAAACAAACTTATATTGAAAAAAAATATTAAATATAGTGTTTTGTTAAGGTTTTATTCATCTTCAAAGTTTTGTAGAGACCCAAATTTGGTCGCTTGGGCATTTAGGGGTTAAAGCAACTTCAGTGGCTAACCTAAAATATCAAATTTCTACTTCCCAAGAAAATTAGATTATCAAAACAATGATGATTTTATTAAAAATGTACTACAAAACAAGAATGAACAATGACTTATAGCAAAATAAACTTCAAACCATGCTAAAGATATCATATGAATATGTTTGAACATTGAAACAATATGTTTTTTAGAACCATTCTATTAAGTTATACATTACTAATCTATCTCTTTATCAAATTAATTCTTTGACCTATATTTGCAATTGATGAGCAAAGTGGAGTAATGGATCCTTTTATTTTCTATTGACTTAAAGCTTTTGACCTATTGCAATGAATGAGAACAATCTAGAACAATTGATGTCATTGTGGTCCAATTGACAAACTATCAACTATACATCTCTACAAGTATAGAGGTGCTTGGATTAGATCAATGCTTCGGGAGAGAAAAAATTGTTGATCATATATATAAATGCCTTTCAAGCTCTTGGGGTTGTTGATCATATCCAAGCATTGACTTTAAAAAAACATTCCATTCAACCAACCTAAAACACAAAAAAGAGAATGGGGACCTTGACACTATCTAGATGTTTCTCTTACAAAAGTTGACCTTATCCAATCACCACTATATTGTACAAAATAGCAAAGACCCTTTCATGTTCTTTCATTTGCTCCTTTGCTTTGTAAGAAGTGGCCCATTAGAACCTCATATTTTTTGCTCCATTTCCATTGTCCAAATTGTAAAATACATTATTCATATATTATTCTTAAAGGTCCAAATTCTATATCATCACAAACAATGATGAACATTATATATGTTCATTACAACCTCCTTAAAAAGTTTGGCCCAGTAACTCCCATGCAACCTACCCAAAACTTTAAAAAAAAAAAAAAAAACAAGGTTCCAATGGGTCACTGATTGCAAGACAGGGAGTATATCTTCAAGTCTATACATTCAAAATCAAATCCACTTATGACAAATTCTTTCAAATCTCATATCATCTATAGGCGTGACCAATCATAAAATCAAGCTATCGTAGTTGTGTACCTTTTTTTTATACAAAATAGAAAAGGAACCACCTGTATAACTGTATAAGCAACCACAAAGTGATATGCCTTTGCTTTCAAATTAAGAACTCATTCAATATTCAAGCTATATATCATAAAGCCTCTACTCTTCCACTCCCTCAATCCATAGTCAATAAATCGTGTCAAAGTTAATTCAAACCAAAACATCAACTTACCATACAACGATGTTTGCAGGCAGTGGGCAATATATGAAGTTACGTTTGACTGTACTGTGAGTCAAGGCATCAACTCTTTGACCTTCACTAATTAGTTTATTATCAATGCACCACATTGCGAATGATTTCTCATCAATCACCTAGCTATCCCAATGGACCACCTCGGTATCACGTAATTCTCAGTCTGAGATGTAGCAAGCTTATATCCCATCTAATTGATCAATGTAATCTAGAATCATATAAATGTCTTTTTCAATCAAATACCATTTCCAAATGCTCTAGAATCATACTCTAATTTTGGAGTGTATAGTCAGTGTACAGTACCCTCGAGTAATGCTACGTAATCCCTGTTTCTGCATTCCAAACAAGTTCGAATAATAAAAAATACAAATGGCATTTTAATCTCATATCGTTGGTATCTGATTCTTATACCATCCCAATCAACCATATCAAATTTTGGTTACTAAAAATCAAAATTCTATTTTTGGTTAATTGTTGTGTCAAAATCATGGTTTTACAAGAAAGTTGATTAAAACACATTGGTGATGAATTTTTAAGATTTGATTGCATGAATATGTAGGAGACGTTCATATGCACATATATCCTTCTAACTAACATTTACAAAAAGTCCAAAATTTTGTCAATAGAGGTGTGAATGCTGGAGTGATCATGACCAAATTTAGTAAACTAAATATCTCTGTTTTTTAATTAGTTTTTAGCAAAATAAACATAATGTCTAGGTCAATTAACATAATTTAATTATCACAAAGAATTATATAATTTACTAAATTTGGTCATGATCACTCCATTTTTCACATCTCTATTGACAAAATTTTAGACTTTTTGTAGATGTTAGAAAGATATATGTGCATATGAATGTCTCCTACATATTCATGCAATCAAATCTTAAAAATTCATCACCAATGTTTTAACCAACTTTCTTGTATAACCATGATTTTGACACACAACAATTTACCAAAAATAGGGTTTTGATTTTCAGTAACCAAAATTTGGTATGGTTGACTGGGATGGTATAAGAATCAGATACCAACGATATGAGATTAAAATGCCATTTGTATTTTTTATTATTCGAACTTGTTTGGAATGCAGAAACAGGGATTACGTAGCATTACTCAAGGGTAATGTACATGATTTCTACTGTACGTCCTGAATATCAAATATAGACCTACGACAACATGCAGCGTCCATGGAAACATGGGAATATCACTTCAAGCACCACTGATAAAGACAAATAGAAACATTCAAGAAACTCAAGCCACATCTTCACAGAAATAAAGTGAAGCTTATTCTAAAGATCTTCAAAAAGTGAGACAACGCATTCCAGCACAAACAGTGGAATGAACGAAAGTCGAACAGAAAAGTGTATGACCACAGAACACATAGAAAATTGTTGTTGCAATTTGTATCAACAGGAGCTGATACACTAATAAAATAAACAAGATGATGTAATTGCCAACTGAATTATATCCTGCTTTCCTCAACAATATGATGACAATTAGACACCTAGAGAGGTGTGACACATATGCTGCTACAAGTAGTAGAACAGGACTTTTAAAAGTAACACGTGTACTACTTATTAACACTAACGAGAGGTTTACACAAATGAAATGCTCAACTTCAAGGGAAAAAACATCCCCAAAACTCAGAACCCAGCAGAGGGTTAAAAAAAACACCATGTACCATGCAACCAAGATAGTGCCATGTGGGACTACCTACCATCATCTGCAGCATGCTCATGTTGATCACACCCTCTACTCTTCAATCTATTCTGCCTTCGACTCCGTTACCTCCTTGGCTTCAGTCTTCGTCTCCTCAGCTGCAGCGTCCTTGGACTTAGGTTCCACCGTCAACTTGTCCAACAGGTCAGCAGTATCGTCAGCTCCTTCATCCTTCCCTTCGTCCTTCCCTTCTGTCTTTTCTACCTGCTTCTCATGAGCTTCCTCGTATACATCCTTGAATTTTTGAGCATCTGTCGACATTAATCCAATGAGATTCCGAGAACATTTGAACAAACACAACTAGAACTCAATTATACAGCCGCATTCAAATAAGAAAGTTGACCATGACATATGTATACCACTAGGAATAGAAAATAGACAAAACGCATTTAGGGATAGTTAACCTAATCCTGATGAAGGTTCCATTGCATTAACTCATATTGTTCATCGTTGGACGATAGTTTAATGTAAAAGATTTAAAACAGAAGAATTTCTCGTACATGCATCAAAAGCCTATGCAACAAAAAGGTGGTAAATTGTATCTGAACCAACAAAACAAATGAAGTAGTGATTCCAACTTACTTTCAACACTTCCAAACCGCATGCAAAAAAGTTCCTCCTTTAGTTCGCCGTCTGAATAATCTCGGGCGTGCCAGACCCAAGACTTATCACTACCAGCATGCTCTTGCAATGGAGTAGAAGCTGTGACTGCACATCACAGAAAACGAGTGAATTGACGAAATTGCAGTACTGGACAGAAAAAGTCCACAAGTTAGGTAAATGATCAAACTAATCAGGCAAAAGAACTAATTCCCAACGATATGGGAACGACAAATGAATCTTTTATTACAAGACAAGAATGTTTAATATCGAAGATCTGAAAACTTACTCATGTGGTTGGCGCAGATCTTCAGGGTCTTGTTTTGGCGCATGAGAAGGCGGACCTTTTTAGACGACTTGTGTTCCAGAATCTTCACTTGGCCAACGCCCCTCTCCTTCCACTGCGTTCCTTCCTTATCAAACCGGTACAGCTTAGCCTTCCTACAATGTAGCAAACAAAGTGGCTCTGTCAAATACTGCCAGAAAAATTCCACCCTAAAACGAAAACTGACGGCAATTCGTTTGGAGTTACACACGTTGTACGATACAAAATAAAAACATCATCAGCGCCAGAAAAATCCATACTTCAGAAGATCAACACCAAAAGAACAATAAAATTCCAGAACGAAAAATTAATAAACATCCCCTCACGAAGGTTTTCGACCAAAAAGCAGAAAAAAAAGGCGCTAACGGTATTACGAAATTGAGTCCAAATCCATAGCAATTCCTTCACTAAGGAAGAAAAGTGAGCTCACTCTTAGCAATTGATAGTTTATTAGGGCTTTTACGTCCAATTGAATTAAAAACGACATTAATCAATATATTTCGCCTAAATTGCTGTCGGAAGAGAACCTTTACCAAACTCATCATAGTTGCACACTCTATCGTCAGTAATTGATCATAATACGGGATTTTCAAGTAGAATTAGCAATAAAACACAACACTGAAATCAACGAACGATAAGCAATAAGACCGCAGAATCGAAAACAGTTCCAAATTCTACAAGTGCCGGAATAAAACTAGGAATTGTAACTGCCTTCATTGACTGAAAATATCCAAACAAGATCATCACTTTCCTGTGCTCTTCGAATCGATACATCAAATAATGGATCTAATGATAAATACCTAATTACTTGATAACGTAGAACGTCTAACATAAAATAAAAGGTTAAGTAATCGCGTAATCACCAGATCGCCGTTTCCATGGAGGAAAAGAATGCGACAAGAACGGGTAAGAGAAAAATGGCAAACCCTAAAAGAGCAATCAATCGACATACATATCAACAAGGACGTCTTCGTTCTCCTCTCCGGTGCTAATAGCGATTTCTTCCAGCTTCACGATGGGCGCAATCTGAGCGCCCGTGTCTTCCTCCTCGCCAGCCTTGGTCGGCTCCTCCGATGCCTCGGCAGCAGGTTCCGACGCCGTGGCCTCCTCCACTACCCGCACTTCCTTCTCATCGCCCCCGGCCATTTCAGCACCAGTTCTTTTGCGATCTAAGCCACGCAAAATCGAGGCGCTGCAGAAGTAAAGGAATTGTACACAAATGGATTGCAACGAAGGTGAAGTCGCGATTGAAGAAGGTTGAAGACTGGGTCCTGAGCCGCCATGGCTCTTATTGCTCTTGTTCAGAGCTTTGCCCTAATCTGTTCGACCGTCGGCCGGTAATTTGCCGTCTGCTGGACGGTTGGTGCCGGCCCCTGGTCGAGCGTAGGATGCGGCGATGTGGGTACGGGAACGGGAGAACGTTATGTGGGGAACGCGGTTTGCGTCACTTGGTTCAATGTATGGTCGGTGTAGATCAAGAATGTGTTTGAAATTTTTCAAAATTGAAGCTCATCAATACCTTAATCCCTCACCGCCCAAGGGGCCCAAATCGGGCTTCTCTGAACTTTATTCAGGGATGCACAACCTTTCTACAAGATTTTTTGTAGTAATTATTATTATTTTTAAACTCTTGTTGCAATCTAGCTTCAATATCAAAAATTTAATTTTGAAAATTAATTAAAGTGATTTGTCTATTCAAGATTTTGTGCAAGGGTGTCCATTGCAAATCTTCACTTTCTAGTATTGAAGACTCTTGGAAATGAGCTTCAAGTACACTAGAACTTGGAGAAAAAATCACATTAAAAATTCAATTTAAAAAATTGTAGAATAGATTTTGAGAAGCCGTAAATTGATTGGGGTTAAGCATGTTATACTTTACATACTCATATTTTTTTGGTACTCTCAATTTTAGGTATGAGATGTAAAAAGAGGATTGAAAGGCTTCAAATCACTTTCGCAATTTAAACACCCTCATGATCAAACATTATAATCTTTCAATCCATAAATGATATTGTTGTGATTTCTTTTCCTATGTGATCTGTACTAAACATGTCTACTTTGAATTTGTACAATTGCGCTTCAAAGAAATTTGATAAAATTGATCAAAATGCCGGCATTTTGATCACTTTCAAGCAAATTCTAAGATACTCCAAACTACCATGGGTGGTGAGGGGTTAAATCAAGCTATTTGCGTGGATGTTTGTCACATTAACCCCTCAAAGCCCAAGGGGACCAAAACTGTCCCTCCTTGTTTGTAATTTGGGATGCCTAAATTTTCTTCATGATTAATTACAATGATTGTTATTTTTTAAAGTTCTTGTTGAAGTTTTGTTTTAGTACCAAAAGTCTGATTTTGAAAATGACTAATTATAAATTTTTTGTTTAAGATTTTGTGCAAGGGTGTCCATTGCAAACCCTTGTGCAAATCTTCACTTTCTAGTGCTGAGAGCTCTTGGAAATGAGCTTGAAGTACACTAGAATTTGGAGAAACAATCACATTAGAAACTTAATTTAAAAAGTTGTAGAGTAGATTTTAAGAAGCCATAAATTGATTAGCATTACACATATTGTACTTTACATACTCATATTTTTTTGGTATCCTCAATTTTAAAAATGAGATGTGAAAAGAAGATTGAAAGACTTCAAATCACTTTCACAATTTCAACACCCTCTTTATCAAATGTTATAATCTTTCAATCTATAAGTGATATTGTTGTTTTTTTTTTTTCTTATGTGATCTCTAACATATCTAGTTTGAATTTATATGGTTACAGTTTTTTTTTTTTTTTGATGCAACTTATCAAAATGTTGACATTTGTTCATCCAAGAACAGATTTTGAGATACTTGGGAAAGTGCATGGGCCTTGAGGGGTTGAGATCTCCCAAATTGTGTGTTCCCTTGTTGCGTGCTTGGTATTGTTGGAAAGCTCTCAACAAGAAGGGGTGCGTTGGCTTGATTTGGTGACATTTGAGCCTAAGGTGCGAAAGTTATTGAATTTCAAAAAAATTATGGATTACAAATTTAGAAAATTACTGATTGGTCAAAGGCAAGCTTGGTGTAAAAATAGGGTAAAGCACAAGTTTAACTAAAGTATAATTAGTAAAGTACAACTTTAAGCATGGGGGCGTGAGGAGATGACATGGGGGTGAAAAATGGGCCAACGGAACAGGCCACATTAGTGGGTAAGAAAAATTGCATGAAATTGTCTCCCGCATCACCTAATTGGTATCACGGATTTAGTAGACTTAAAAAAATTTATCACTAAATCCTAGAGCATTTTGGATTTTAACCCTACTATTCAATGGTAACACAATTTGACAAGTTTGGTCAACTGAAAACAGTAATATTTCAAAACCAAATTTTGCTAAACTATTATTGGAAGGTGCACGCTTTGATATTGTTAGATTCTATTGTTGATTTACTACAAGAAAACAATGTCCATGTTTCAATTGACTAAATTTGTCCAAACTGACAGAAAAATGTCTGAATTGGCAAAAAAAAAAAAAAAAAAAAAAAAAAACCATTTGAATTATCACCTCTAAATTGACAAAATATGACCACATTGATAGCGTTCCTTTATAGTGATTTTTGTGTATTTTGTGATGCATTTAAAATTTTTAAACCCATTTGTACAAATAAGGTTTTCTCACACATTGCAACTACAAAAAGGACGGATTTTGGATAAGGTAGGAATAGCCATATGCAATAGTGTCCCCATAACCGTCATCTCTAAAATTTTGAAAAATTTGTAGAAGTAAATAGATGTAATTACAAGGATGTACAATATGTGAACATGAAACCTTAGTGTTGGTTATGGGTATGATGACAGTTTGTTCTTTAAAAATTCACAGCTTGTTTTCACATAATCCAAATATTATATTCAAAGCAAACTCATCATTTTCATGTTGCTTATAGCAACAAGATCCTACAATTTGCTAGATGTTTATTAATAGTCATCATGTTCAAAACCCTTAAACTCTAGCACTTATGGGTGTTCATACCTTACTAAGGAAATAGTAACAATCCTAAAAATGTACTAAAATATACCATATGCCAAAAACGTATAAATTTCTTAGTAAAAAAATCTTCTTAAAGGTTGAATTATTACACACCTACAACTTTTCTAAATCATATACATTTTAGAGTAAATTCAATGAATGTGATAAACTATATCATGTTATTTGAAAACATCCATGTTTGAATGGTACTCCCTTTGTCCCAAAATGATCTTCCTATTACATAAAATGTTATAGATTAAACTTGAAAATAACCATTTTTCAAAAAAAAAAAAACCTACAAACAGAGTTTGATGTCCTCCTATTATTATGAAATTTTGAGTTTCAAATTAGTTTTCAAGTGTGGTTTCAAAGTGCTTGAGAATTGAAATTTTGAGGCATTTTTGAAAAGCACCAGTAGCCACTCACTTGATGGCATGGGATTGGTTAGCATGCCCATACTTTTGGACTATGTACAAGTGTTGCTAGCTTCCTTCCTACAACAAAAAGATCATTTTGGGACACTATATAAAGGTCGACAAGATCATTTTGAGATGGAGGGAGTACTATTTAGTTATTCGGTTGACACTTTGATTTTTTTTTCATTAAAGTCTATTTCTTGATTTATAAATCACCTCCAATTCATGTTAGTTGTTTATTGTTTGCATATATTGTGATATAAAAATATATATATGAACAAATGTATATGTAATTTTAACTTATGTCCTGGGTTTATGTTTTGAAATTCGCATTATGTGTGAGTGTTTTCTTCTCTCTTTTGAGGAGCTCACTAAATGAAATTTTACGAAAGCAGTTTCTATTTCATCTCAAACATTTGAAAGATTCTTCAAAATGCGTATTTTTTCTGGTTTCAATTTGAAATCTAGACTCATTACCGTGTTGGTATCTATAACTTGAAACAAAAACATTGGTTTGAACCATGAAGTTCTACATCATAATATACACATGTAAAGAAAATTTCAAACTTTAAAAACATGGTTAGTATTTGAAATGAATTTCCTTCACTTTTTCTTCAAAAACTCACTATCAAATCAAACTTTCAGAAGATATCCGAAAATATTATGATTTGTTAAAGACATGCAATTAAAAACATCCACTAAAAAAAAAAACATTCATGTATACTGGCAAAATGGAACATACAACAAAAAAGAGATTGTGAAGTTGATTACATGATGATAGACATGGCATTTTTTTGGACCTCACACTTTTTGCCTGATCACTGAACAAATGTTCAGAGGCCAGTGGATAATAACTGGATCCGACCCACATTTGTCCAAGCCTGTTGATTTTGTGGCTAAGGTAGGAGGCTCATAAATGGAGCATGTAAGGGCTAAAACTGAATTTTGGGTAGGTGAAACTTCTTGAAATATTTTTCAATAAATTTTCCTTGAAAGATAAGAAGAATTGGCATCTAGTCCAAGTTGTTTCATATTTTTTGAAACTTTGTGAAATTAGTAATGAAAATTTGAAGTGTACAGGTCATAGGGCTCTAAAATGGAGCACCTCCTCAAATGTACATAATCTGTACATTATTGAAGGGCTATGAAAAAGAACATGTATAAGTAGATTACATCTAAAGAGGTGCTCCATTTTAGAGCCTGCTCCAAATTAGAGCCTCCTACCCTTAGTTTGGCTTCCTTTTGCCAAAAAAATCCTCTACGTCTCATAGAGATTTGAAGTTTGACATCACGGTCATAGGCTCCGTGATTAAAGGACCAACCCTTCCTCGAAGATAGATCCTCTACTGCCGAGGCGGTCTAGCCGTGAAGTCCACGCAGACAGTAGAGGCCCCTGACTTTTCCGACAGGTGGCACCCCGCACGACCCGTCCAAGTCACCGAACCGGTCTCCACCAATCACCGCCACACCCAGCCGGTTGTTGAAAGTCCTCGTCCGTCGTCATTGTACACGCGCTCTCCTTTCCGACCACAGTACGTTGCTTTCGGACTGTCGATCGCCGCTTCCTAAAATCACGAGCACCACAGCCACACTCACAAATCCCTTTCCCACCAAATCCCGAATTCCCCTTCGTCTCCATAACAACAGTTCTCTCGAAAACGGAATCAATCAACGCATCATTTGCAGCTCTAGCCCCATTTGATTCCTTCAATTCCACTCCGAAACTCTAGATTCCTCACAAACCCCTGTGCTGTACTACTCCAATCCTTCTCAATACCCCTCTAGATTTCACTTCTCAACTGCAGCGACGTAGAATCTCGCACAATCAGGGTTGGCGAGGATTTTTGGAGCTAGAATTTGTGTCTCGGGTTCACAATTTGGGCATGGGATGGTGTCGGCTGGTGTGAATTTAGCTTGACAAACGGAAGCGAGATTGGTGAAGGAGCTCTGAAGCGATTTGGCGTGGCGCCTCTCGGGAGTCGCAATCGTTTGGATTGCAACCTTGCTCTGTTTTGCTCTGTTTTGTTTGCTCTGTTTTTTTTGCTCTGTTATTTTTGGTCTGATGAAGCGACATATGGAGAATTTTTTCCGCCGGCAGCTCTGGTTACGAAGAGTGTGTTATGGCCTGTTGGTGCTTGCGGCTGCCGCCATGCTCGCTTTGAGGAGCTTTCAACCTGTTCAAGGTAAGTTATTCAAATATCCTACCTCGGAGGTTTGAATCTAGGGTTTCGGGTCGGTGCTTGTTCATGATTGTTTTGAGTGTCTGACACGTATGATGATGACGATAAGCCTTAGCAATTAAGTCGCACCAATTAGCTTAGTTAGGTGTGAACTCACGAAATAGGTATAATTGGTAATTGACACAGGTTTATAAAGCTAAGCTGATGTAAAATCATACACCCTCTGTACCTCTAAAAATGTCCAAAAGCTTTGTTGTGAAGGATTAACCGTGTTTTTAGTGTTTTTAGTCTTTGTGCTTGTGACATATGCATTCTAGAATTGATATATCATCTACCAAATGTATGCAAAATTTCTAGCTTTGATGTTGCCGCTTGGGCACCCAAATTTCATGCAAAAAGTACCATATTTGTGCATGCTGCTAGCTCCTTGTTATTGATGATGTAAAAGATTAGTAGCAACAATGGTACCTCATATGGGCAAGGCCAAGCTTGCTAGGAAAGTTTAACCCCTAAATGCCCGAGGCACCAAATTCTGGTGATTTTTATACCAAACCCTAAACCACTAGAATTTGGTGCCTCATGCATTAAGGGGTTAACTCAAGGCACCTTAAAAGTGGTAAATTCACTTTTATCCAAAACTAGCTTAAAAGTGGTACATGGTGAGAGTTAAAAGTGCTTATGTCCACTTTTAATAATTTTATTCATTTTTGTGTGTCTACGAGCCTATTTGATTCAAAAGCACAAATTGCTTTGACTGCAAAACACCTTCCAAGGACAAATTGGTAATGGACTCGTTGTATTAGTCTTTCTCCTATCCAAGGATGGAGAAGTTAGATTCCACAAATGCAGTATTTGGAAACAATGTGGCAACACCTCTTGCCCAATTATGCAGCGATTTGTGTTGCTGACCAACATGTAGAGCATAGCTAGGCAGAAATCCAGCACAAGATCGTTTAGCAGATGTCATCTTCAATTAAAAACAATCTACAAAAATTTGGAGAATGATAGATTGTCTAGATAATGGTCTGTGAAAATGATCTTCAAAAAAGTGGACAATAGTGGAATGGAGAATGGTTTGTAACGCAACAAAGAACCTCAGTCACAAGTCACAAATGACATATTGATCATATCCTTCCATGGCTTCACTAACTTCCCTCACATTGATACCTCCCAAGTGGCATTTAAAAGTGAGAAACGACTAGTCTTAAAAGTGGTAAAAGTGGCATCTATTAATAGATTTCCACTTTTAAGGTGCCTTGGGTTAACTTGCTCCCCATGAGATCACTGAACATGGCAAATGCTTTCTCGGCATTTGAAATCACCAAAAAGAGCTTTTTAGTGGTACAAGAAATGTGTCTGATTTGGACGTTTTTAGAGGGACAGAGGGAATATGCAAGTTAGTTTGTAGGAATATGCAAGTTAGTTTGCAGGAATATGCAAGTTAGTTTGCAGGAATATGCAAGTTAGTTTGCAGGAATATGCAAGTTAGTTTGCAGGAATATGCATGCAGGAATATGCAAGTTAGTTTGCAGGAATCAGCATCAGTTTCCAGTTTCTTGTCAATTTGCAGAGTGACACTCCTTGGGCGTTCTGGGCCTTCCATAACTGATTCCAAATAGCTAAAGTTGCTCATAAGGTGTTGCTAGTGATGTTTGTATCTGCTATCTAGAAACTTCTGACAACAAGCAAACTAATCTTGAAGAATTTTATCAGCATTTTTGTGAATAAGATCTAGATTATTGTGAAACACAACCTTGAACTCATCAGTCTATGCAAAGCTACATTCTCAATTATCTAGCTTCATGTGCTCAATCTACTGATTGCAATACTTTTCTTTGTAGTGATATGGTGATTCTTCCATAGGTAGAATATGAGAATGTTGTGGAATGATAACCCCTGATAAAAAAATAATTTACATCTTTTGCTTGCAGTTGCGTCACCAGATCGTAGCTTACCATCAGAAATGATGATCCCTGCTTCATGGCAGCAACAACGAACGACGGAGAAATTACTAATTGAGGAGGTGGTTAGTTACGGCCCAGAGGTTTTGTGTTTAGTTCGAGTACCACCGAAGTTTGCATTTCCCAACAAACAAGCGATGGAATGCAGGTATGGGAGTAAAACCACTCTCCCCCATCAAAAGGTGTTAGCCGTGCATTACTTGCGGCCTTTTCTAGCAGCAGTGGTATGTACCGCACCTCCAGACTCATCACCAACAAAGGATCTGACCTTAACCTTAGTGCACATCAAGCTCGACAAAAACCAAGAGATTCGACCTAAAAAAGAACTAACAACATTGCAATGGAACGCAACCAAGGTGGTGTACGAGGTGTTCCCCACCGAGAACGACGTGGTCGTCTTCGTCCACGGCTTCAACCAAACCCTAGGATACGAGCTGTCCCAGTTCCAGTGCGTGTACGGCCTAAACCCTAAATTTGCAACAGCGGTGACAGCACAAGCGTACGAGGTTTTCAGGTGCGGCCATCCACCGAAATCGATGATCTCGACCTTCACCAACAAGAAAATCTCTCTACAATTCAACGGACAGATGCTGCCGTCGCTTGCGTACTACAACCCTAAACCATCCCCACCCAAGCAGCAGCAACCAGAACGGCACCACCACCAAGTCTGTGCTTGTACCATGATCAACAACGGAGCGAAGTTTTTGCGAGAGTGGGTGTACTATCATAGTCATTTGGGCGTGTCGAAGTTCGTCCTGTACGACAACAATAGTGACGACAACCTGGACGAGGTCGTCGCCAGCCTCGCCGGGTTCAACGTCACTAAACGCTCCTGGCCGTGGGTGAAGACGCAAGAAGCCGCGCTTTCCCACTGCAGCTTGTCTGCGGCGCCGGAGTGCACGTGGATGCTCTTCGCTGACGTGGACGAGTATTTCTTCCCGAGCGACCGCTTTCTGTCGGTAAACTCGTCGCAAGGGTCCGTCCTGGCCTCGTTCATTCGGGACACCAAGGACGGGACCGAAGACCGTGCCCTTAAGGACGGGGTTAAGGACGGGGCTAATGTGGGTCAGTTATCGGCATACTGTCGCAACTTTGGCCCGTCTGGATTGGGGGTGTCGCCGGCGGAGGGGGTGACGCAGGGGTACACATGCCGGTTGAAGAAGCAAAAGCGGCACAAATCTATAGTACTAGTGAGTGCCATTGCGGAGTCTTTGGCTAACCAGGTGCACCATTTTACTTTGAAGCCTGCGTTTGTGACGGAGGTTGTCCTGCCTGGGGTAGCTGTTGTGAACCACTACAAGTTCCAGGTTTGGGATGAATTCAAGTCTAAGTTTCACCGCCGTGCTGCTACGTATGTTGCTGACTGGAGCGAGGACCGCAACCATGGGTCTAACGACCGAGTTCCTGGGCTTGGTACCAAGCCTGTCAAGCCTGCTGACTGGGAGTCTCGTTATTGTGAGGTCCATGACTATGGGCTTCGTAACTACACTCGGAGGGTTTTTGGTTCCCTGGGTGAAGGAGGAAAATTGCATCTTGCGTGGGAGTAGTGATATTCACTCTTTTGGCTCTTGTATGTGAATTTTACCTCCTCTTTCTTGTCACTGGCCCGGCTTGCATGGAGTTTTGCAACATGGTGTTGCTTGTAAAGAAGTGTTTGGGGTTGAAATTAGTCTAGGGTGGAGGATCCATTCGACATGACTGATGTTTTATAGGGTGTGAAAGAGAACAAAGTCCGATCTTTAAGATACAGTAGGCCCCTTGTGTGTTTATAGAAACCAAATGCTGAAGAAACCCACCCTTAGGGAATTTGAATTTTCTTTTGGAGGGTTTAGGGTTTATCAGGATCTTTGAAAGGCACCTAAACCCTAAGGCACCTAAACCCTAAACCCTAAACCGTAAACCCTAAAACCAAATGTTGAAGAAACATTGGGTTTTCTCTTGTAGGGTTTATTGTTTATCAGGATCTTTGAAGGGCACCTAAACCCTAAACCCTAAAACCAGATGTTGAAGAAACATATCCTCTAGGGAACTTGGGTTTTCTCTTGTAGGGTTTATTGTTTATCAGGATCTTTGAAGGGCACCTAAACCCTAAATCCTAAAACCAAATGTTGAAGAAACATATCCTCTAGGGAACTTAGGTTTTCTTTGGAAGGGTTTACTATTTATGAGGATCTTTGAAGGGCACTTTGAAGCAAGGATCAGCAATCTTCAACGCAAAGGATTCGCAAGTCAAAACCCTACAGTATACTAGGTGTTCTTTTTCCATATTCTTTGTAGTATTAACCTCCTTTGAACTATTTACGTTCATAGTGAGAGTATAGAGTGGGTGTTGAAATAGGACCATCTACTCCTTAGAGTATGGTGAGAGAATAGAGGATGTGATATAAGGGAAGTTGTCCGGGTGTAACTTTGTATTCCTCCGAAGTAAACAGTCAGGTCCTGCTGGCACTGGATCTGGAAATGCAGATGACTTCGGAGGCGTCAACGTATTCAGGTACCTCTTTTTTCTGATTAAGCTCAATGCAAAGATTCTGCTACTATTTCAGTTTTCAGTTTTCCTGTTTTGATAGAATGCAAAGAAAATTCGGTAAGTTTTCAAATTACATCTATGTGATAATATCAAAGAGAGTGGAAATGTGATATTAAAGAGGTTCAGGTGATTTTAGTAGTATGATATACATATAAATGGATGTTGAATGGGCTATGAACGAGTGTATACTAGGAGTGTAAGAGCTTGCAATTCCTGTCACATTTTTTGCTATTTCTTTCCAAATTAGACTTAATGCCATTCTGAGTTCAAGACTTGTTATTGCGGTAGAGTTCAAGTTTCGGAGCAGGCTTTTTTCTGGATTTTTGAAACTGAGAGCTTGAAATCCTTACTGATTCAATGGGCTGAATTCCTCTTTTTGATTTTGTTTCTGCAGCTTGCTTCTGCCTTGATGAAAGATTTACCTAAGCACGGGCTTATTTGCAAGAATGAGGTGCAGATTTAACCGTCACACAGCCGTCTCGTTAATAGTAAGTCATATTCCATTGAAGAATGGCTATTTAGAGAGTTCTTTGGATTTTTTTACAGTTTTTGATCATGGTGATCTGGGCTCTTGCAAAGTTGAAGAACGCTTCCTGGAGATCAACCGCAGAGTTGTATACTAGAGCGAATAAGCTGGCGGAGTTTCATTTTTGTGCATTGATGAAAATGGGTTGTGTCAGTTTAAATAAAAGGCTTTGATTCAAAGTTCAGGTTTGGCTCTGCTGAAATTTGGTTCAGGCTACCTCATCACATAAGCTAAAATTTTAAATTTGAGTAGATGTAGAGTGTGTTTCAGGTTTCTAACAGGAACCATCTTAGTGTACCTCCATTTTGAAAGTAGAAACTTAAACCTATAAGTTTCTTCAGCGCCCCAGCGCCCCAAATCTAGGCTCTCCATGTTCAACAATTTGTTGACTTTGACCGTTACAAACTTTTGATCTGTGCAGTGACTGCTTACCAAAATTTCCATACATTTGCGGACCCTAAGCCTTGTACAATATCAACAACTAACTCTTCTAGATGTTGTTTTTGAATTTTTGGTGCCAAATTGTTTGCAATGAGGTTTGACACTGCATGAATTTGGGCTGGGTGCTTAGGGGTTAACATTCAACTTTATTTTTTCAAACTTTTTTCATGATCTTGCTAAAAACATTTGTGCAAGTATATTACATGTTTTCACTATTGTCAAATCTGCTTTAAAAGAAGGTTCATCTTTTTTAGTATTCACTCATTGATTCAAATGAATAAGGTATTGTGTGAAAAACACATCACTTGAAGCACTTTGGTCATCTTTTAAAATCTGCACTTCGGAGTGCTTAGACTTAGAGTTTAACCTTTAAATGACTAGCTAGCCATTGTGGCCAAAAGCGGTTTGTAAACATTTGTTTGTTGACAAATTCCCAGATAATGCAATACTATTGCCAAAAGTTGCATAAGTTAGCATTGCATGTTGCCCACATGAAAATTGCAAGATGGGCATCATGGGGCCTAACATTGTCATTGTGAATCTTCTCATAATTTAGAGTATTTAAAAATACAAGTGCATTCAATGAGGGTATTTTTTGCCTTTTATGGTGAATCATGTTTCCGTGAACATTTTAAAGAAAAATTGAAGGAAAAAATGCTTTCTCATATCCAACTTAGTACATTTTTGTTAGACAAAAAAATGTTGTGTTTAAAGGTTAATTGTTGAAGGTTTGTTTGGATCTATGTTTGAAAAGCCAACTAGGCTTTTTGAAGAACATGCTTGGAATGATTTTTGGAGAGAATTTTTGTATGTTTGATTTTGCATTATTAAAGTTATCTTAGTTTTGTAACATCATCATCATTTTTAGTTCTAATATCTTTACCAATATCAAAATCATATCATTCAATGATGGTGTGTATTAATTATTACAAGCTTGTTAGTCAAACTTGTATGCTTGTACAATTTACATTATTTGAGTTTGTGTTACTTAAGTATGTGAGAAAAACATGTAAAAAGTTTCAAGTCAATTGGACACATTTGTTATAGTGAAAAAAGGTCATTTGTTCAATGTGGCCCAATTTTTTTGTTCTTCAAGTCATCAACATTGAAGGGGTGTGTACTACTCAAATCCTTGAAATGGTAGACTTTCAAAGGTGTCCATTGCTTTTCCATTTGGCTAGATATTGGCTGCCTTGACTTTTACAACAACTTGTTTTTATGATGTGAACCTTCTATTTATTAAAAATTAGGGCATCCATGTGAAATTGAGTAAACTGTGTTTTAAAATATAGCTAGCTTTAAAGATAAGGTGGATTATATTTTATATAATTTAGATTGTTTTGCTTAAAGGATTGCTAGCCTCAAAAGTATATTGGGTTTGAGTTAGGCCTTGCATCATATGGTTTGTAGCTTCAAGCTTTACTCTTTGAGTGTTTATGAGCACTAGTTTGGTTCTTATGAATGTCCTTTAGTTTGTTTTAGTGTGATGAGTTTCTTTTACAAAAGAATTGTGATTATCTCGCTTTTAGATGCATTTTATCCTTGAGAGCATTTAGAAGACTAGGCTTTGATGGGACTAATGTTGTAGGTTGATAAGTACATTAAGAAATGGTTGTATCTTACTTGTAAAGCTTATTGCTTTTGAAAATCTTTTTTTTTTTTGAGGATTGCTTTTGGAAAAGAAGGTTGCTCTTGGACAAGAGTTTTGAATTTCTCTTAGGATTTTATTTTCTTTAATAATTGAGTGAGTTGTTTTTGAAAATCTAATTTATTGCAAATTTTGTACAAGGATTGTATTATTCTTGGGATTTGTTGCTTTAGGGTTTTGAAAGCACCAAAGAATTTAAATATCAAGAGTAATGGTGTTGATTGCATGTTTTG
Organism: Ulota crispa; assembly: GCA_963920765.1. Taxonomy (NCBI): domain Eukaryota; kingdom Viridiplantae; phylum Streptophyta; class Bryopsida; order Orthotrichales; family Orthotrichaceae; genus Ulota; species Ulota crispa. The sequence continues at coordinate 17,421,377 of OY987245.1, forward strand.
CACTACTAGCAAAACTATCTATAATAATTGAAACTCTTATAGTACTTGGGTAAATTGCAAACTCCACAACCAAATTATGATACTCATGAATTAAATATGAATGTAAGAAAACATTATGCAAATCATTTAATTGTAGTAAAAATGAAAAAATGAAATGTCACAATATTTCACCAAACAAGATCTACGTTCAAATTTGATGTATACGAGTACAAAATGATTATGATATAAGAGCCTATTTGTATAGTATTTTTTGTAAGGGCTAGGAAATCGCACATTTATAATCCAAGTGATGGCTATGCAAGCTAGTTTCCAAAAAGTGAAATATTTACAAGTCCCAAGATAGTTCCAAGTCATGATTCAAGAGATATACAAGCTCATAAGGGACATCATATTCAATAAACATGTCTTGAGTTTTGGGACCAATATACACATAGGCACTTGTATATGCACATATGTTTTCCATGACTATCTAGAAAATAATTGGATTTGATTCATCAATTCAAGTGTTATACAAGTGTTAAAGGTCAAGCATTTTTTTCAGAAGTTATTGTAAACACATGGTCCATCATGGAACGCAAAAAACAACCTCACCAAATGCACTCATTTTTTGGTAACTCAAAAGTGTTAGGTCCCAAGTTTCCCTTATTGCAATTTTCATGAGGTCAGCAAGCACTATTGACTTTGCAGCCTTTAAAAACATAACTATTGGTGCCCACTTTGTGAAAACATTGTAGATGCTATAGCCAAGGTAGGCCGTTGTCACCCACCCGGCGCTTAAGGGTTAACAAAACCTTACTAAGTATGCTCATGTTACAATTTCAATTTCATGTAGATATATATGTGTTCCATACATGCATACATATGTAAGTGGAGAATGAATATACCTCATTAGTCAACACTAAAATTACTATCATTTATTAAAGACTCTTGTGATATTAATATAGGAGCATCTTTAGTTTAGCAAGTATTTTGGCCTTGCAACAACACTCTCAAAGTGGATCCAAGATTGTGAATGGTAAACCTAGCCCAATGCATTCAACATGTGGGATGTCATTTTAACCCTTAAACACCAGGCAGGTGACCGTGGCCTACCTTGCCTGTAGCTTTCTATAGTGTTTTCAAGTGGGCTCTAGTAGAATTGTTTCTAGAAGTTGCAAAAGTCAACAATCCTTGCTAACCTCATGAAATTGCAATAAGGGCAATAGGGACCTATCACTAAGTCTCTAAATCTTCTCACAATGTTGATTACCAAAAAATATGAGTGCTTCTAATGAGATGATTTTCTACCATCCGTGATGGACATTGTATTTACAATCACTTCTGAAAAAAATCAGATGAAAAGCAACCTTTTTGATTTTGCAATTCAGTCTTTTAGGCTACTGCGGACGTCTTGCGTCCACCGCAACGTTTAAGAATTAAAGGAGAAAACTAAACCTTGGTTACACTTGATAGTTTTAATAGCCTTAGTGAGTCCTAATTGCTCTATGTATGTACTTTTTTTGGCCTCTTGGCGCCAAATTTGAAGATAGATTCAATTTTAACCAATGCACTTTCATCCCATCAACTATCCTCCTCACCTTAGAGGGCACGTGGGGTTTTCCCAGTAGATGAACAGGACCAAAAAAAAAAAACCCTGATGTATAGTAGATCAACTAAATGGTGACTATGTTGCAAGTCAAAAGCAAGATCTTGTTAAGAAAAGCTGACAAAAACAAGGTTTACGACTACTTTTGCTGGCGTGCATTGAGTTGCAATTACCAATGTGTCGATTGTGCCACTACAGGCCACGCTAAAGAATTTTTGTACTATACACACTGTTGTACACATCATTGCTAAACCTAGATGCAGGTTGTGGAGTGAGGATACTCTATGCAATTAGAAGCTTTTGTTATAAAAAACACTAACGGTCAAGGTAACAATGATTTATTTGCTTTCACTAACAAATTAATATAACGTGAAACACCTAGGTTTTTGACAAAAAGTATTCAAAACAAACTGACACAATGTCCAAATATAACATGTATCAATGCTTAGGAGTCCTCTTGAAAATGGGACTTACAAAAAGGAGATTCTATTCTAGTTACAGAAATAACTTAACCCTTAAAGGATGGATGGATCACTATGGCTTGCCCTACTTGTAGCATTCCACAATATTTTGCACAAGAGCATCAATAGTATTATTTCAAAAAGTTGGAAAAGTCAGTAGTGCATTTTGCCCTCATGAAAATTGCAAGAAGGGCAACTTGGGAGCTAACACCATGTTTCTAAATCTTATCACAATTTAAGTTACAAAAAAAATGAATGCAACTCAAGAGGTAATTTTTTGTCTTCCATGATGGAGCATATGTTTATGGTCACTTCTGAAAAAATCAGATGAAAAACAACTTTTTTCTGAATCACAGAATCTTTTTTCAGAGCAGGAGGACGTTTTCGTCCTCTTCAACGTTTAGGGGTTAAAAAAGATGAAGGCACAGGAATGCATTTCTTACGCTATTGAGAGACAAAAATGCAGAACCTACGCAGGTTACATATCTCACGCCTGGTATCACTTAAAAATTTCCTGCTTTGTGGAAGGGCTCTGGAACTAAGAACCAAAACTTATCAGAATGAATAATAACCACTCTGAAGTCCATGTATTGCATAGAACTTGTAACTACCTATCAGTATGATAACTGGAAACAATAAGCTGATACACTCTGTACAAAGGCGCCGAAATCGATATGAGAATGGCTCATATCACAAAACTCAGAGGTAAATTCGCAATATTTCGGATCATACAGGATGAGAAAAACAGCATGCTAATGATGATGTATAATAGACTTGCATTTTCTTTTTATCCTGAACAGTACTCCGGGCTTCTTGTGATGAGGATGTTCGTCCAAAGATCGGTCATCCGTAGCATCTGCCGTATTCTTGTGGTAAGCATGTAAATGCTTGTGAAACGCGTTCACTGCCCCCTGAATTCCATCTTCTGCCTCCATGTCTTTTGCCAATTGTACAGCTGCTTTTTTCACCTGACCATTAGAGACAAATGTAAATATCAGAATAAAGTTCCAAATTTATACTTAAAGGAAAACTGAAGAAAACATATACGTGCATATAGTAAACAATCATGCAAACAGATACTAGTTTCTGTTCATGATGCTGCGCATTCTCTAATACATGGACGTAACCAAGGTTGAGAAACAGGGCACATGCAACTATATAGTATATCAGCAAGGTTCGTTAGAAGGTGGACTTACAGCAGGATCTAGCATGAACTCAATAGCACCGACAAGCTTCTCTAAATCAAAATGCTTGACCGTAATAGGAGCTGGTCCTACACCCTTTTGTTGAACACGTGCACCCCAAAATGGTTGATCTCCAAAAAACGGGACAATTGTTGTTGGACACTGGTATAACAAGCAAACGGAGCACGTCCAATTAGAACATATCAAAAGCCCAACTCATAAATTCTGCGATGTTCTTTTCAATCAATGACAACCATCACACTTCACCTCTGACAGTCGTAATCACAGCCGTATAGTACATTCATGATTAAAGAAATCCACCAAAATTCAACAAAGCTACGGGAAATCGATATATTAACGCAACGGAAAAATATATTACCGCAGCCTTAAGACCAGCAGCAGTGGTTCCCGCACCGCCATGATGTACCTGTCAGCAGTTGCAAACTCATCAGCCATCAACATCAACTAACTCCAGTTATCTTTGTCAGAATTGTAAGAAGCTGTCGATTTCCGAGTACAGGAATGTAAAAATAAATGTGCTCCTGTTGTTAGAGGTTGGAAAAAAAATTCTAAAGTAGTAGAGGCACATACAACTGCAGCGCATCGAGGAAACAACCAATCATGAGGGCAGTCCGATAGAAGGTAAACGTTTTCAGGCACCTCAGGCACTGGAAATGACAGGCATTTGAACATGTAAGTTTTAAGTATATGAAACAAAAGAATTACAAAACAACGAAACGTGTCTTCTACATCAAACTAGTGCATACTGTGAAAAGAAGATCATAGCGCACCAAATTAAATGTATGCATTGATAATTACAGGAAATGAAAGGCAGAGACAAAATCAATCTAACTCTTAGCATCTTCACTTACACCCAGCCTCTCCATAAACATATCGTTTTGAGTTCAGTGATTCTAATGGTTTTGATACTCATGAGTTACTCATGTAAACCACTACAACCAAAATAATTAATGTAATTCAATGTGATCACGAAACCTAACGTCCGGGATATGCATCACAACCACACTAAATAGTATCCAAACATGATAGTTCGAAATAAACTGAAGGAGACCCATGTAAACAGCAACATCGTGTATTTTAACATCAATCAAAGGTGATTTTCAACATGGATGTAGTGAGTGCGACAACATCTGAAAACAATGATTAAAAGGTACTCACAATCTCCAATTCCACCCCATCCCCTGCCAATTATACCACGCTGTCCAGTCTTGTTCAGTGCTTCAATAATGATCTTGGTCATGCCTTCAGGATCTTCCACAGGCTGCAAAATGAAAAGATAACCACGTCATCTCTGATTAGGCCACTTTCAGAGGATCCAGTAACTTAAAGATACAGTTGGCTAGACATCAAAACACAGGGACATGATTCAGCAATGCCATTCAACGAAGAATATCCAATGAATTCCATGTCTACTATTACAGCTAAATTTACCGACAGTGACAAATTTCACAATGAAAGAACATTTAAAACTTCCTGTCAAACCACAACCCTTAATTTCAAGCGTCAAACTTTAAATCCATGCAATAATACGAAACATCAAGTTCACGTGAAAAAATCATGAAATGTGCCATAATTGCTATAATGATAAACTTACAAGGCTTCCAAATCCAATATAAACTGGAGCGGGGCCAGCGTTTAACCATGCCTCCAAAGCCTTGGGAGGCTTGTAGTTTGACGCGAGGTTTAAGTAGCAGAACCCAACAACGTCTACAAGCGGTCCCCAGTCTAAAAGAAGACATTGTCACGTAAGAACCATGATAATCTCAGGTTAAAATTAATTAGGAACAAAATAAAGCTTACCATTCACCCACAAAATGGTATATACAAATTTACAATCTGCAACGTACACATAAAAATAACTAGCGACTGAATCTAAGTGGCATGCAATAGCTGAATAGGTCAAGAAACTAGTACCTCTTGGCTTAGGAACAAGGTGAGGACTCCATATGTAGCCTGTAGGTAAGTCCGAGATAGAGCCTTGAGAACCACTCAAGGCTGTAATTGGACGAAGCTTCAGATGCTTCTTGCGGAAGCTGTTGATAATTCCTCGGATGCCCAACCAGATCAGCGAGTCTACCACTTGATACGACACCTATTAAACAAGACCATTACCCAGAAGGTAAAGTTGCAATTTAGTATCCTTTCTATTAATTTTACGACCAACAAGATGAAATGGTTGGTGGTTGTCCCAGCTTAAGTGTTTTACAAATTGCATATTCACTAACCTATGCCTTCTAATAAAACATCTGATTATTTAATTGAATTTTTTTCTTCAACACAGTTCACTAATATATATTATAGTTACCCGCTTCCGTTTATATTTGATATTTCTAGTAATTATCTCACATATATTGAACAAATTGTTTCTTAATTCTATACGTGTGAACAGTTCAGAAGTATTTGCAATAGGAGTACAAAACCGTAAGGTGAGACAATGAATTTTAATGATTGAGGAAATTTTGAACAGACTGCTGAAGTTGTTTTTCAAACTATTGTCACCTAATTTGATTCCTTACAAGAGGGCGGATAGAAATAGACGCATAACGCTGCTTATTTTCCTCAACTCCAATAAACCAAGAACAACAACTTGAATGCACGCACAAACAATGCAGGAAACCCATGCAGATACAAGAAAATTCCAAACACACGAGTGTGCATGCTTGAAACCAAAACTTACTCGATTCCCGGCAGATTGTTTAACTCGAGCTAGGGGATGGGGAAACGCACTCGTAGCTCTGCATAATATTCAGGCCCAATAATAAGTGATCAAGATACAAACATAAAACAAAGAATGTCGTACTATAAAGAGTAGAGAAGATATAGGTACTTACGTCCATGGCATTGTGAAAAATATGTGCAGTGGCACTTTGAGATATTCTGCAACATGAACATGTCCTGCATAGCCCAACTGTCACGTGAGAACTGTCCTTAGGAAGCATTAGACAAAAACATTCAAGTTCTATTATAACACCCATATGATATAGAATTGGCAAACATTAAAAATTGCCAAAGCCTCTATTTTTCCCCAGGATAATGTATGCAAAAGCTAATTCTCATCACGCAAGGAACAAACATTACCATATGCAGGAGGATTGGCAATAATAGCTTGAGGACGAAATTCAACTCCAGAATCCTTGTCCGGTTTAATGCATGCATCCAGGAGGGAGTACACAATAGACCTAATTTGCTTTCGCTGTATTGAAATTTCAGAGGGCCCAGAAGGCAAAAAGCCTTTATTCTTTACCATGTCTGCCAAAACCAAGATGAAGGTCACAACTGAGCAGGGGAAAAAGGCTGGCCGTTTCTTACACTGCAACGCCCAAACTATTTCTTTCATACAAATAAATTTGCATTAATCTGAATTGCCATGAAGCCGCTCAGGTTTATACACTAAATGGGAAACGTGACAAGGATACGAATAGGCTCGTTGGACTTGAGGCAGACATCAATTCAACATATCAAGACCTTTAATGAAAAATTTCATGAATAGAAAAATTTATTGATGTTCATAACTCCCAAGACTTTCGGCAATTTTATTCGTACCTATTAAATGCACCACCAATTAACTAATATATTAGAAACAGATTCCTAGTTGACGCTCGCTTCACAGAAGGTCAGAGTTAGTTTCGTACCTCTTCTAGAATATAAGACGAACAAAGCTAAAATTCTCTCGAGAAATTTCATTTGCAAGTGGAATATTCTCCTTCAAGGGTGAACAAATAAACACTACTCGTATTCTTCTCATCTTCAACTTTTTGTGACTATGAGAATCCATAAACGGATACTTACATTCAGCTAGAACCTTTGGGTCTCCTCCTAGCGGATAGAACTCCAATCCCTCTTTCTTCACGAAATCCCGGAAGTTAGCATGCGTTGCTAATCGTACTTGGTGACCATACTCCTGCAGGAACAGTACAAGAATACGACCTTATATTACCATCGGGAAACATTCCAGAATTCCAAAGAGTTTCAATCTCCCGACGCACACAAAGTACATAGGCTATGCAAAATACACTGATTTAGTAAGTACAAAATCATGAAAACACAGAATTAGAGTGGAAACTAGCCAAACAAGTGGAGAATATACCCAAAGAGGAGAACACAAATTAAAACCCAATCACTCGTCACTTTAACATACCTGCAACTTTTTACCAATGGCGATAAAAGGCTGAACATCGCCACGAGTGCCAACAATAAGCATGACGATTTGAAGAGGAGGAATCGTTTTATGATCAGTATCCTCATCTCCCTCCCAAGCTTCCTCCTCTGGTATTCCATGATGACTTTCATCTTCATCCATAACATGCGATCCAAACAGATCCATGGCGAGTCTACCACTGCGTGCAAGATCAAATTCTACAGCTCCGTCCATCTGAATACTTGCGAACTCTCTCATAAGCTTTTTCTGTCACAGCAGAAAACATGAAATTTAGAATCGCCATCCTTCGAATACCGTTCCATTTAAGTAAATCCAAAATAAGTAAATGTCCTCGGAGCGGACCTTTCTCTTATCTGTCAATTTTGTTTGAGCGACCATTCGAACATTCGCATTATCCAGATTCTTCTGCATTCTTCTCTTTTGTGTGCTAGAATGAGCCAAAAGACTCTGGACTTGAATCTGGTCCGGAAAGTTTGCAGCTGGCATTGTCGTCGCTCTAGGTAATTGATCTGAACACCAAAATCCAAATCTCAAAAGATATGTAATGCAACAAAGGGTGTACTTCTAGATAGGAGTATTATAATGTAACGAGCTTCCAAGATGTTGGCTGAACTATCATTGACTCTTTCACTACTATGAAATTCCTTCTGAGTTACACATTTGTATCGAAACAGATGAGTTCAATTTATACAAAATTTTGTAACTAGTCATCGAGACTGTCAATAAGAACCCTCTATTGTAGAAGTAGGGCGCACAGAAATTGAAAGTACAGATAAAAGTTGGCACAAATATATTTCCATACCAAAGACCTATGCATGAGCGCTTATCAGAAGAGGAAACATGTTCAAAAGCAAGCTCAAGAGGTACTGGCAGCAATTGGATGCAGAATGAACCTCAAAAATATAGATATTCAAGGTAGCAGGCACTTTCAAAGAACATGCAGACTTAAGAACTTCAAATCAAACTATCGAAATAAATACCGTTTACGGGAGTGCCACTGGATGACTGACTATGGTTACTCTCCTCAATAGCTTGTGGTATTAGCGCTGGAGTCTTAATGGCTGCAATTTCTTCCGCTATATCTTCGGGCGCATCAGTGGAAGCAACAGTGGAAGGCATCCAGACAGGAAGCGATTGCGTAGCTTGCAGTGTCGATACTTCATCGATTCTTGGTTTATGCTCACTTCCTGGCTGTATAATGCAGATACGTGTTTCATATAATCGAACGTAAAGATCATTAAATCAAAACACCAAAAAAGTCAACAGGGATTCTATATTAATATTCGAGCGTTCAAAATATATATAATGCCTAAATCATGCGGTCATGATCGTTGCACACAAAAAAACCGGTGATTTAACAATTTAGAAGTACCTGCTACTGAAAGAGGGAAGCAAAGCGGCAAATACCTTCGAATCAAAGAGCGACTTATGAGTTGGGAAAGGTTGAGGTTCCCGGTGCTCAACGACATCTGGGAAATGAGGTTCAATGACCTTTGCATGGTCCTTTGACTTAGGATCAAGTGGTGGTTTTCCTCTAACCACCGGACCATTCTTGACTTTCAAATTTCCCGATCCTGACTCGTAAAGAGAATCCTTGGAAAGATATGATCTGATCAGGCAGAACACAAATTTCTGGTTCATACATTTTTAGAAAAAAATGTGAACTAAAAAATGATACCAACCCCTGCAACATGCCTTCGTGAGGAATCAAGGCAAATGAAAGAAACTATGCACAGAGAGCATTAGGTAAGGAATCAATCTTTTTTATTTTCAAGTAAAACTACTGTCGTTACTTTGCCAACCCTATCAATAACTAAAGAGAGTTTGGATTACAAACCTATTAATGGAGGGCGATGGAAAACCATTTTCGAATGGAGATTCTCTGGATACACTTTGAACGGGCCTGCCACCGGAAGGCCATGTCATATCACTTGCAACACTTTGCGATTCGTCCCCAAGACCTACGCCTCTGCTGTCCTCAGACAGCAATGCGGGCAGGATTCCTGAACTCCCGTCATGGTGACCTGTGCCAGCACTAGCAGCTAAAGCCGGCAGAACCCCTGGAGCTACATCAGTGGGAAATGTGGTTTGAAGTGGAACCTGTGAACTACTAGAAATAGACTTTGGAAGAGAAGACGATGTGCCAGCAGGAACATACGATCTGACTCCTGCTCTACCATTATCTCCAGGCATCGTCATGAGAGACGCTATACAGATTGACCGCGCTGACTTAAAACAAGAGGGTATGAAACACCTATGACTTAGTCCAGGATAAAATTCAAACTCTCTTGAAGCTTGCAACTGTCCCACGACGTGAAAGACATTGTCTGCACCCACAGAAATCGGTACCATGATTAGCCATCTCAAACTACTCAAAAACATGTGAAAGTCATTTAAAACTGTTACATCTCTAAAGAATACTCCCTCAAGAGACTGGATGGATTCAACTCACGAAACGTAGACCACGCACGAGTATAACATGTCAAAAGTAGACCAATGCTAATTATCCGACGGTGTCCATTCATATTGCAACACACTTACTCCAAAGTCCAAAATATAAGCCATCATACCCCTTCTCCTTGGTATCAAACACCGGTACAAGAAACAGAGATGGCTTTCCCAACTACGTTCTACTCTGGAGACATAATTGCCCATCCAAAACACAGCTCTTTGGAGCAATACACGTCGCCGTTCAGCTCAGTTTAACTTCATCCCAGAGTTGCATTGGGAAGATTCAAATCGCCGCACTCCATCATCTAATTCGTCAAACAGTCACTGCAGTTCCTAAACTTCAGACTACCTCGTTCGTCGGTCCATTCATCACAGTACCCACGAAAAAAACCCTCATGATTGACTAATTTGCAAAAAAATGGCAGTTATGATATATTCATTCTAACAGTTAATGAACGTTTCAGTCACAAATTCATGTTCTACCTCGAATGCCTAAAAACATTCACAGATCACCTCAACATTCATTGAACTGTAGTATTTTCATCTAACCAAACACCGGTTTAATGTAGACAAGACTCAACGTGGATGTATAGCAAATCTAACAGAGTATCTATGATAGTATAATAAATCTCACTCGTACCTAGAATCACATCAAGTGCTGTGAACACGAAGATTGGTGACGCCTTGTTGGCAAGTGAACAGGCAATGTTTGATTAAAGAGATGTACGCAGACATTCAAAACACGTACAAGCACCGCAACTGAAAGACAGTCTAACTGATCAAGTACACCGATCTCCAGGCTTAAATAGAGCAAGACAAAACTGTCCCTCCTCTCGAAGATAGATAATTCAAAAAACAGCTCGCCTGTCGAGAACGGCTAACATCTCTTCCGTCTCCAGAACAACCAGACACGTCTCAATAAGCGAAAATGCAATCGACATGAATAAGACTAAAAACTACGCCACCACTTAACTCAGAGCCAAATAAACAACAAAAAGTATCCTCTCAAAAAAGCAATGAAAATACCTAGAAACAGATCGCCGGTTGCCGCTACATCTTGACATCCGAGCGCTAGTTCACCATCTCCTCGATCCTTCAAAACCAAAACTCAACTAACTCCGCGCACTCTACTTCACCTCCAACCTGAACAGAAACTTGCCAAATCTTCAGCAAGCAGATCTATTAAAAAAATCTAAAAATCAAAGCATTCAACTGGCGAAAAAGCCTTTTCGAAGCAACAATCAAACTAAGCAAGGTCACCAAAACCTAGAAACGTCCAAAAATGCGACAGAGCTCACTCGCTAACTTACGTTGAAGCGCAGTGACGCCAAGCCGAAGATGCAGATGGTCAGGTCGGCAGTAGAGTGATTAGCTGGAAATGAGAGTGCCAGATGTCAGCCAGAAACGACACGAACAGGCCGAACAGCAGGGAGCGCACCGAATAATGCGATGCCACGTAGATTATAATATAAATTTCTACGACTCGAGTCAATTCCGGTGCATGTGAGAAACAAAAATTGCTGTTACGACGTCGTTTTACTAGCTCCGAGCAATGTACGGGGAGAGCCGGAAAACAATAGAAAGTCAGCCGAATGAAATGTGCAAAAAACGGATTGAAATCTAAATAAATCGGCTAAAAACCGACTAAGTTTCTGGAAAATTTCCAAGTGTAAGTATATGGAGAATAGCCGGTGCATCCACTGAAAAACCGGATGAAAATGAGAAATGTAGGCTTCAGCTCAAAATTTCCCCGTATACTGGCTCCGAGCCTCCGACACTGCATTTGAGCGTTGATCGTCCGGTTCTAGATGGAACGAAATGCTTCGCAGTCTATGAAAGCTGTAAAAATGCCGGACGATGGAGGAAGCACGAATCTACAGTAGAAACGGGAGAATTTTGTTGCAGAAAGTTACCTTGCATTGGCGTCAGATCAGCAGCATGAGCTCCCGTAATTGCCTTAACCGTCAGCGCCGAGTTCTACTGCGAGGTACTTCCGCTCTCACGTTCCGAGTTTCTTCTGTGAACTACAGTAAGTTAAACATTGCAGAAATCGTGCGTCGTTGAAACTCCATAGCTTCAGGGAGAGAAGCAATGGCGGAGACTTAGGGCACGGCGGGAAACACGATTGGATGAACATCTCATCGCTACGTTAGAAGCGGCGGTGATTCTTTTTGAATTTTCATTGCTGGAACGACACGCACCGTGTCATGCACGCACGTCAGGAGAATATGGACAGAATCATCCATGTGTGCACATTCATCCATCAAATCGGCTAACATTAGTAACTCGTCCAAATTTTGGGGCTCAGTTTACTGCACATAACTTCCGTCGATGTGGGGCCAGGACAGAAAAGTAAAGCTTTTTCACTCGCCAAAATGGGGAGGTTGAATTTGAGAATTTTGAATTCATATTTGGATTCAAAGATCCTGCTTTGAAGACTTTGAATAGAGGATATAATTGAATAATAAAAAAATAGGGTTGAATTATTACTATTACTCAAAAAAAACCTGAGTTTTTTCGTCTTGGCCCCACATCAATATATGTGTAGTAAATTGGGCCAAATTTTGGCACACCTCATGTTTCTATAAGAGAGGAATGGCAGGTTCATCCATTTTTTTAGGGACAAAGTAGGGAGACACCCCCAGTCGCTAGGGAGACACCCTTGTAGCCCTACCTATTAAATTTGAGATTATTGTTACATTGAAATAAGAAATAAAACTAAAACAATATTTTAGCACACATTTGCATCTGCAAGCGTTGCAAACATACAACAAATATGTCTCATTTGTGACATGGTCAAGAGTTAAACTTATAAATGAAAGGAATGACTAGTTTTAACTCTTGACCATGTCACAAATGAGACATATTTGTTGTATGTTTGCAACGCTTGCAGATGCAAATGTGTGCTAAAATATTGTTTTGATTCTATTTCTAATTTCCATGTAACAATAATCTCAAATTTAATAGGTTGAGTTGTAGGGGGTGTCTCCCTAGTCCATCCTTTTTTTAGTGTAGCGGTATTTTGGTGTTAAAATAAGTTAAGACTATGACTAAAATTAGCTAAACAAAAGATTTGTGGTGAGAAGTGGCAATGTGTATTTACTTTAATTCAAATGAAGTGGATGTAAGTGAAATGGTCATTGAGCACTTCTAAGATCATTGGTGCAATGGTATAATAGGTGAGATCAAAATGCAAAGGAGTCTTTTTATTTAGCTTCAATTCTTGAATTTCACATTTGCATTGCATTGTCACCATGCCTCCAAATATTATAATAGCCCACTTTGGTTACACTAGAAGAAGTATTGGGATTAAAAAAATTTGTAGAATGCATCATATCTTGCATTCAAAGTTTTGGATTTTCATGAGCTCTTAGGACTTGTATGCATTGTCACTCACTTGTTTTTGAGTCTTCACACCAAGAATTGCAGGAACTTTGAATTTGTACAAGTGAAGTAATTGAAATTATATTTGTTGTATTGGTTTTAAGAAGTGTGAGGCAATGTGATAAGATTGAGCCCTTTCTATTTAAGACTTAATTCAATATAAGATGGTAAGAGCTTTTTTGGATTCATGTTACAAATGCTTTAAAAGTAAAGGGAGATAGCTAGAATGAATGTCTCTTGGTTAAATTGTGGTTGTATATTTTTTTCCTTTCAAGAGTTTTAAATCACTTGTCAGATCTGTTATGAAGTACTTGCCTATGAATAATTGCAAAAAACAAGAAGGCTTTAATATTTTGAATGAATTTCAATATGTTGAACTAAATAGTTTTGGTTATTGAATATAATATGAATATTTCACTAAGTTATTTCAAACAATAAGCTAACAAATCTTAAACTGTCTCTACATTTAGTAAAGAGTCTCACAAAAAAAGTTTGACAACAGTAAGCATTACAATTTCTCAATATTTTTAGAAGTTTATGATAAAGTTTCTAATTGTGCAAATGGGTGATTGCAAGAAACACTTGTATTATTTTCTGTCCCCTTCACCTCCTGTAGGTGGTTTTTGGCTCCTATCTTTTGTGTACCAAGTCATTTTGACTTGGAAGTTTAGAGTAATGTTCACTTCAAAGTTGCAAACCTTCTATAATTTTTTTGTTTTTTTTATTATTTTTCTACTTTTAAACAGCCCTTGAATAAGTGTCTACCTTGGCCATTTTGGGGGTTTTAGTACTATTTTGGGTCCAATAAAGCAAATCTTGTGTCACAAATCAAGGAAGTTGTTTATTGTAAAGCATTACATGGATGTTTAGAAGGGATTCACAAAATTCTAAATTCCATGCAATGCACATTGTATCAAAGTGGGCATCCATTCTCCATGCATTGGTGAAATAAAAAACAATTCCTCCAAAAACCACTTGCATCAGGTGAAGCTACTCAAAGAGATCAAAAATGGCCATTTTCTTTTTTTTGAAGTTTTTTACTATTTTCTAAAAAGCAAAAAGGAAATTGTCTTTTTGTTGATTATTTATGTCCCTCTATTTTTGTGCATAACTTTTAAAATAAAATTGTTCCAAGTCTGAATCTTCACAACTATGCTATTTTAAGTGCTTTACAAATTTTCCATATTTTATTTTATTTAAAATAATAATTTCAAAAACTCATAGTACTACCTAGTACTACTAGTTTTAAGGATGTTTGAGACAAAATTGTGAAGTGTTTCTTGCAACTACCCAAATACAAAGTTAGTTTAGTTTTATATAGTAGAGATTTCAAGTACATTTATTTTATAGCATTTCCAATAGATGAATTCATGTCTATAGAAGCTTTTAAAATTATCATTGTTTAAATAGAAATAAAAAACAAGAAGACTGATTATGTTTACAATCAAGTCAATTTCAAAATGGATATCACTAGAATTGGTGCCTCCAAAGGAATTGTATTGATTTCTGTTCAAGAAGCACTCTTGCATCTAGTATGTCCATATTGTATTATTATGGCTTCTTTTATGAAAATTTGAGTATCTGAAGTCACATTAAGTGAATGCAAACATAGAAATTCTACATTGTTATTCACTATAGTAACACACCTTTAGGAACAAGATTCTAGAATTTGAAAAACCATCCTTTAAAGTTCCTTCATATAAGGTTATTTTGTATCGACAAAACATAGTTGGCATCTTTTGTGAGTGCTACTAAAGCAATTTGTAATATGCCATATGCTTCTCTAAGTCATACAAAAGGTCCTAAGCTTACTTGATATGAGAACTTTGTGATTGTTACACATATAACGTTATTTATCAATCCTAACAATAACATATTTTAAAATGTATAATTTTTGATCAATTTGTTTAGTTCCAGTTAGTTGTAGAATGTGCTCTATATAAATTGGAGATTAAAAAAAAAGGACAAAATTGTTGTTCCATTTGTCATATTAATGGTTTTCATAAAACTTTGTCCTTTATAAATTGGAGGTTTGTCAAAATAATAGCCCTTCACATTCATTTTATCAATCATGCAACTTATACACATGCCACGTAATATTAAAGGAACCAAAAAAAATTATGAATAAATTTACATACAAAAATATCCATTGAAGTCCAATACATAAAAAACTGTATGCAAAAACTCAAGCATTTATCAATCTAACATTCAAATTCCAAATTCCAAATAACTTCTCTAAATTTGTGTTGCCATTTGAACATTTGAAATAATATAATACACACATTTATAAAATGAGTTCCAAGATTGAAACTGCATTCTAGTTCCCCAATTTTTTTTTCACCCAGTTTGTTTTTGATTAGCCATTTCCATATGTGAACAATTACATGTGAGTAATTTTACTTTTACACATGCTTTCTCAATTGGAAACTTCTAACCATTTCCACAAGTTTTGAGTAATATAGATGTTTAAAATAGATAGTAATTGCAAAAGTATGTAGGAACATTACTAAAGACACTTTCATTAAAAACAATCACCTCAAAAGAGAGATAACTCTATAATGTTTTTGCTCATTTGCAATCATCAAAATTTTCAAGAATAAAATAACAACATTTTGTTGAATTCAAGTTGTTTCTCCTTAGGAGCTGATTATTCCCTTTGTTAAGTCTACTAGTTGACATTAAAATACAAAAAAGGATTGAAAACTTTGAAAAAGTGGCTTTACTAATAGTTGCTCTTGTTAAATTCCTAACTATCACGTTTATATGCAAGTCAAATCATAAAGTGATCATAAGTTCACAATATGTTTAATTTTTGAGTTTTGTGAGAGAACCTTTGATGTTCATTTAATCAGTGTATTTAAATTGTCCTAACAAAGTTGCCTTATTTTGGAAAGTTACCTCATGCCCCATTGCTTGGTCATTTGAAGGTACATGCAGCTCTTTAAATACTAGGATTTTGCATGGTTTTTGCTAGAACGGCGCTAAATTTTATAAAATAACATAGTTGCTACCAAGTCCTTATTGATAAAAAAAATTACCACAATAATTATTGGTGGATATTACTATAGTATCAATAAGTATTTGTAGTGCAAAATGTCAAGAATTTAGTGTGGGACAACCTACATGCACTATTTAGTGAAGTTTTAAATAGGGAATTGATATGTGCACACCGAGGGGTTGATATTTGCACACCGAGGGGTTAATATTTGCACACCCCCTAGGGAGTAAATTTTAGATTTTTATCATCAAAAAGTTGAATTTGAGAATTTTGAATTCAGATTTGGACTAAGAGACCATGGTTTTGTCTAGAACCACACAAAAAGGTTGCAATTGAACAACACCCAATGAAAAAACTTATCTTTTTTTACAAACAAAAGTAAAAGTAACACTTTTCCCCTAACTAAGCTTTTTCATTGGGTGTTAATTAATTACAACCATTTTTTATGATTCCAATATAAATCATGATCTCTGAGTCCAAATCTAAATTCAAAATTCTCAAATTCAGCTTTCTGATGGTAGAAATCTAAAACTTACTATCCAGGGGGTGTGCAAATATCAACCCCGGGTGCACATATCAATTCCCTTTAAATAAGTTGCGATTTATATACGGTTCGTTTACGGTTTACAAGGTGGTAACTTCATATTAGGGCTGACATGGCGAACGAGCCACGTCATCAATCGCCAACGCCACGTGGCTCATGGAGGCTAGAGTCGCTTCCCTTTTACCAACACCCAATCCAACCCCAGCTTCGTTCGAAGCAATCTGCTGAAAAAAGCTTGCGAATCCAACACTCCTCCGTAATATCCATTCGCCTTTCTCTCATCACAGATCTCTCACATCGCTGTGTACAGTTTCCCTCAGACAACGGTGGAGATCAAACAATTCGTTCCTTAAATGGATCAATGCAAGCGAATGCTCAAATTGCCCGCCGAGTACTCCATTTGGTCGCATCTCGGGAGCTCTCGGAAAGCTACAGACAGACAGGTTGAAGCCGACGTCGCTGCTCCTGCTCCTGCTGGCGCTGCTCCTGCTACTCCTCTTCCTCCTGCTTCTTATCCTAAGCCAAACACAAGATGGCGCAGGTAAACCTAACATTTATGCCGCCTGAGAATACCGGAACATTGTAGTTTTTCGAAATTTGAACTCCGCAACACATATGAACGTTCTTTATGTTTAACTGCAGCCTTAAATCCTCTTTTCAATCTTCGTATGTTTTTAATTACAGCCTAAGAATAAGAATAGAGTCTTTGGAGGCAGAACCAAAAGAGAGGAAAAAACGCAATGTCGGAACAGAGTTTTTAAAAATCAAAGAGAAAATTTGCAGTTTAAGCCGTGATTCGGCAAAATGCTGCCTGAGAATACTGGACTATGATAGCTTTCCAAATGTTAATTTCGCAACAAATATGAACGTTCTTTATGTTTAACTGCAGCCGAAAGTTTTTTTTTCCAATCTTCGTGTGTTTAATTACAACCTAAGAACATAGTCTTTAGAAGCAGAACCGAAAAAGAGAAAAAAACGTAACGTAGGGACTGAGTCTCAGACAACCAAATAGAAAATTTGCGGTCAAAGCCGTGATTCGGCAAAATGCCGCCTAAGAATATTAGATTATTATAGCTTTCTAAATTTGAATTTTGTTTAATTGCAGCCTACAATGTTTTTTCAATCTCCGTATGTTTAATTACAGCCTAAGAACATAGTCTTTAGAAGCAGAACTGAAAACGCAACGTTGGAACAAAGTCTTAAATAATCGTATACTAAAATCTACTGTTAAATATGTCATTAGGAAATTGTGAGTGCGGGAATATTCTGTGTTTTCAGAGCATGAATGCGCATACATGAGAGTTGCCATAGTGATGGCCGAAGTTTCTTGATTCCGATGCAGGTACAATCCTACGAGCAAATTGCGATGGCGGAAGAGCAAGGCTACAGGTGTTCCCAATGCTCACGGTCCCAAGGTCATGAAATCAGTAAAGCCTGCAGCGTCGTCTAGACCGAAGCTTAATTACGTTAATCCTCTTTACTACATCCGTCGAATCAAGAACAACCTCACCAACAGCAAACGGCAGAGAACTCCTTCTTGACTAACACTCAAACAATGCTTGACGAACAACTAAATCGTATTTTTTTTTTCAAAAAACCAATGACGGAGGAGATTTGGAATTTTCAGCGGAACAGCAGCCCTGTGGAGAAAAGCGTGAGTGAGCCACGCGGTGGAGGTCGTTTCTCTGAACGTTGTAACTCAGAACCGTGTAATTTTGCATTCAGAATAATTCACAAACTTCAATATAACTCACACCACTTAAAAATCAACTTTTTTAATCTAACAACGGCGGCGTTGAAAAAGAAAATGCTGATGGTTCCTCAGCATGAACATGGTATTTGTCAGTTTGCACTTCTGTTTGTTCAGCAAAATGTTATTCTGCACATCACGATGCGATAGGGCATAAATTACTAAATAATAAAAAGTGGATACTAGGCCTTGTTTAGCGGTGTCTCGTAACATTAGGAGGTTTCGAAACCTTGTAGAAAAGAGATTTTTCCTGAGCAGGAAACCGCTGTCTTCTCACGCAAAATCCAAGTCTTCTTCTAAGAAACCAAAGAGCTTTCCGCGCATCTAGCAAGGTGCAAAAAACTGCAATCATAGGCTGTCTTGCTTGAGAAAAAGACACCCTTGGCAGGAAGAAAAAACAAGGAAACTACCATGAAAAATTAAACTTTTGCTCTTGCAAAAGTCCCTGACAGAAGAGGAATTATTAATAACTATAATTATTACAATAATGAGTTTTGAAACCCTTGTATACTGCTTAATTTGGCAGGGTTGCTAAATCGTGAGCAATAAGCAATGAGCAATGAGTGGTGAGCAATAAATGAGACTTTTTAGAGTGCAGGAGGAGAAATAAAAATTTCCGTAATTTGAGATTGGATGTTTTGAAACAACAAAAAATTCCCTAAAGCAACACAATTTGTCTCTAAAGTGCAATAATCATTTGAAAGAGGGGAGGATGTGGATGAAATAAATCAATGATATTCATTGGAGCCAATGAATGAAAATTAATATGGATGAAAAATGGCGGTCTAAGGTGGATGAAAAAATCTGTGATGGTTGTTTAGCATATTGAAATCAATGAACATTAACCCCTAATGCACAATTGTCCCTTTAGGGAACAAATGGGATTTTGGGCATGTACCTATGGCTAAACTACTTTGTGTGATTTTTTGAAACTTTTATTGAAGATGGGGAATTGAAAGATATGTGTGGGCATCTAATTTTTCCTTCATTCCGACATTTACTGAAGAAGTTATGCATGAATTTATGAAAATCAAGGGAGGCCAGGCAACCAAAAACTTTTTTAAAAATAACATTTTTTAAAAACAAAAATCTGAAATTCATTCTTTAGATTTATACATATGTGAGGAGCTTTGAATCATTCAATTTTGATTTATGAGTGAGAAGTTTTAGTTTACGAGCATGCACGGGATTTCCATACCTCCATTCCTTTTGCCTTTGGTGCATTACTTTTTTGAGCTCTTTGTGAATTTGATTTTTGACTTCTTTTTTTTCCAAGTTTTAGTAGACTAAGATTCCTTGGTTTTCACCATTTGGATCAAAAGAATTCATATGTCTCAATTTTACATAAATCCTCCAATTTGGCCTAGTGTATATGCAAATTTCATGTCCTTACGGCATTGCAAGATTTTACAAAGTATGATCCACACCTCTATTTCATTTGGAAAATCTCCCACACTCACCTAACTTGGTCTTCTACACAGAAAAAATAAACCTCAACTTTGCTTAGAGCAATTTTTTGATTTAGGGGCAATTAAAGGCTTCTGAAATTTTTGGGCAGCAGGGAAAAAACTTTTTTTTCACTTAAGATGTCAATATCTCACTCCTCTACATCCTAAATGAGATGATTTTTTCCACAAGTACCTCCCATAGTCTAAGACAAGATCTTACGGTTGGATTTCCAAAAATAATTGTTTTTCCTACCTTTCTATTCATTCCCCCAAAAGTGGCAGTTTTCAGTAACTTTTGCTGAAAAAAGGGCTTGGTCCTTCAGGGGTTAAGCAAATTATATCCATAAAAGACCTACATTTTTATTGTCATGGGCAATAATTGGTGCAATGATTTTGTAGACCATGTACAATACATTCAAGCATCTTTCCTCAATTTTACAAAAGTCTATCAATTTCTTCTTAATGATTCAACATGACTTTAGCTGCCATAGTAAGAAATGCACTTTGTTTTAGAAGAATCATTTTGTAGATCATGTAGAGTACATTCAAACATCTTACTTGATTATACATAAGTTTAATTATTTTATTTATTTATAAGATTCAATAGCCTAGTCTTGCCTAAAGACCACATCCATATTCCTCTAAAAGCAGAAACATTTATTGAGATAAATTCTAATATTCCAAGTAGCATATTTATTCAACATACATAACACTTGTTCCCATATTAGAGATTTGAAATAACTATTAGAAAGTCAAATTTAAATGTTCTCAACATTGCATTTTCTGGAGAAAATTGAGGGTATACTTAAGGGTGCAAAGGACTGGCCACATTGAGGGGCAAGTAGAATCGAAATTGCCCTTTTTTGAGGGTATTCAAGAGCCGTATCCCTCACTCTCTTAACTCCTAATACGTGTTGACCTTTGCCTTCTACTAACATTTGAACATTGTACTTGACCTCAAGAATTTGAGTTCCAAATGTGCAAAGCAAGAACCTGATTTGGCCAGTCCTTTGCACCCTTAAGTATACCCCTCAATTTTCTCCAGAAAATGCAATGTTGAGAACATTTAAATTTGACTTTCTAATAGTTATTTCAAATCTCTAATATGGGAACAAGTGTTACCATCGCATCATCGAATAGTGCATCACCTCCGAGCTCCTTTACAACGATCCCAACAATCCGCTTCGGCCAACGCAGATGCGTGCCCAATATCGTCCCGTCGATCTTCCTGAAATGTTCTCCGCCCATTCTACCGTCCCATACAGCGATCTTGCTTTCGACGAGTCTACATGGGCAGGATGGTCAGGCCACTCGTGTGCAGCAAGAGGCATCATGAGCATCTGGATGCTGATGAAGTAGGAGAGTAAGAGTTGAACGATCAAGTTGTTGGGGTCAAGGAATGACTTGAAAGAATCGTGGCATAATTCGTACCTGTCTGCATTAGTCTGTGTGTTCGGGCAGTGTGGTACGGAAGGGAAGCTCACCAGACAGCGTAGACACCGACGAATTGCATGTAGCCTGATTGCGGCGATGCGAGTAGTGAAGAGATCACATCAGTGAGTGCGCCATGGAAGTCGGAGTCGACGTCATTCTCTAGGTATGGCTGGATGTCCTCGAGTGCTGCTATGCCTTCCTCGAGTAGTGTATGGTTTACCGGTGGCAGACTTGCAAGTCTCGGTGCCATGACTTTGAAATGCCAATCAGGTTGGAGGTTGAATGCTGTTGGCACGTCTTCTCTGCGGATCTTCTCCGTTGTCAATGCACAGCCACGAACCATCGTGATGAAGTCTTCTAACCCATCACCCATGTATGAAGCTTGGAAAGTAAGAGCGTAGCAGGCTGCCAGCATAGCGTCCGACTCGCCGTAATGCTGTGCCTTTTGACTCAAAGCTTTGTTGAGTCCGGCGATCGCTTGACCTCGATGGGTCAACGACTCCTTCCGATAGTCGATGCCTGTCAAGCGGCTGAGATGAGACGCGCCGAGCGACAGGATTGCGTGCATGAGGTACTCCTGATGCTCGGCGAATTGAGGGATCTCGTTGACCCAGACATGGTCGTTGCCGACTGGCAAGTGAGGGTAGGCCGTGGTCAGGAAATGATGGAAGAACTTCATGTCTAGCATCGTGAACAGCGCCGTTCCAGGACTGTTCCCTGTTGGCACTCGCTTTGCCAAGGGAAGAGGATCACTTCGCTTGCGAGGCTGCTCAGCGGTCGGATAGACGCAGCTGAGGCCTTTCATCAAGCAGTTTCCACACTTTGGCTTCTGCTCTCCGCACTTGATCTTGCGTCCTTTGCACGTGTAGCAACCAGCTCGGCTCTTCTTATGACTCCTACGGGTCAGATTAGGAGCGAGCGTACGTGCCTGTCGTTGGTCTGTACTTCTGCTGTCGTCGACATGCATTGTCGAGAATAGCAGGTCGTCCTTGGAGAATCCACAAGATGATGTACTAGACGCGTCGAAGTTTGAAGTGCAGACATCGGACAAACCAAAGACATCTGACTCGCTGATATTGGGTGTGAAGATTTGGTCGTGCACATACATCGTTGGCCACTATTACCACAATGTCTTTGTGATGTCAAGAATCCTTCGAGATTCTGTATATAATGTCGTTATGGCGTCGAAGCAGTGGCTGTCTACCGGTAAGACCAGAATGTCTCCGGCAGTGTTGATCTCAGTCAATGTCGTGAGGCTTGGTTGGATCAGGTGTTGTATATTTGCAAGGCTATGGCGATGTGGAAGTAAAGTGCATCTGATAAGTTTGTTGATACTCCTGGCTCGGGAAATGTCGTCAATAGTATAGGAGAGCCGTACCCGACGGGAACGGCTAGAATGTTAGCCTTGTTAGACATAGATACCGGAATGAGTCAAGAGCAAGGCAGACGTCGCTTGTCCCATGTGGCTTGCAGGGGTCCTCGAGGAACATTCGCGGAATACCACTGCCTAGAGCATAGCCTCACAGGAGCAACGGCTTCCAATGGTCCTTTTGGTCTTGCCTGTACGCCCTTGCATTTAGTCATTCACGATCACCAACGCCGAGAGGGACCATTGCAGCTCTTGTCACCTGAAGCTGTGACTACTTTCGCGCAATAGTAGACGAAACAAAAATAGCCAGGTGA
Source organism: Ulota crispa (assembly GCA_963920765.1). Taxonomy (NCBI): domain Eukaryota; kingdom Viridiplantae; phylum Streptophyta; class Bryopsida; order Orthotrichales; family Orthotrichaceae; genus Ulota; species Ulota crispa. The sequence continues at coordinate 17,444,479 of OY987245.1, forward strand.
TTCAAGGGTCACGGCTCGTAAGTTGGGGCTGGTGGGCGCGCATCTCTAACCATTTGGGACGTTCGTGGGTTGGCCAGGCTCGCATATCGTCCAATGGAGCGTCGAGGGAGATTGATGCAGGGCAGATATTAATGCCTCAGGACACCTGACCTGTGCCCAGACACTGTCCGTGTGCCCGGGGTTGTAGTGTACCAACTGCCATGCCGGAAGAAGTTGGAGATGAAGTTGCAGTGATAGAAAGAAGACAAACAACGTTGTTTTTGTCGTTGATTCAAGTTGTCCTCGTGATGTCGAAGATGATGCGGTGCCTGGAAGTCAAGCCTGGTCTCACCCAGTGCAGTGCCCCGGAGAGCCTCACCCGTTGTTGTGGAACGCCAATGCAAGGCATTGATGATGACTTCGCAAACTC